>VZTF01003717.1:51402-99734 GCA_013397755.1 Cnemophilus loriae | reverse complement strand
GAAGACTGGAACGAGGGTGCTGGCAAGACTATGAGGAAGGGTCCGGGGGCAGCGCGGCGGGCACAGCTCAGGCCCGGCTCCGCGCCGCGGGGAGATGCGGCAGGAGCGGCGCGGCGACGGGTCGGCTCCGACTTGCCGGGCGCCGGGGATGGCCGGCGAGCAGCTCCCACCTCCTCCTCCTCCTCCTCTTCTCCCGCATGGAGGAGGCCCCGGCTGCTCGCGGCGGGAGGCAGGAGAAAGCGGCAAGGAGCGGGGCGGCCGCCGGGAAAGGCGCCGCCGGGGCAGGATCGGCCCGGGCAGAGGCCGGAGCCGCGCGCCCCCTCAGCGCCGCGCGCGCNNNCCCGCGGCGTGATTGGCACCGGTCCCCGCCAATCCGACCGCGCCAGGGCCGCCGGCGCGGGGGCGGGGCGGGAGCGGCCCTAAGGCTCCGCCCGGCCCGGGCGTGCCAGGCTGAGGGGTTCCATCCCGCCATCCCTCCAGCCTCCCATCCCTACGTCCGTCCGTCCATCCCTCCCCTCCGACGGCCCGGGGTGACACAGGCCGGGGAATGCCTAGACAGCGAGGACTGGCCCCGCCTGGCACGGAGAACGGCGCTCCGCAGCGGGAGAGCTGCCAGGAGGGCAGCACCGGTTCCAGGCTGGCTGCGGTAATGAGGAGGAGCAAGACCGTAATTGCACTGTGGAGGTTGTTCTCAATGGGCGCCGTCAGATCGCCTCCCACATGATCTCGTATGCGCCACACGCGCAGGAACACATGAAGAACCATTTTACAATGATTGCTAGAGTTTATATTTTAACATCCCCTGAGCTTATATTGAACCTGACAGCACTAAAGTTATGTGGCTTAGTCGTATTCATATGCTGTTTGGGATTCAGAGTGCACACGGTCTGGCATTAACAGCAGAATTAATAGGTTTTCTTTGCTGAAGAATGTCGTCATTTTAATGGATCAAGCCTTCAAAGTTTCCTGGTCCAGCGCTAAGAGAGAGGCTGGAGAAGAGGAGGTTCAGGGATGACCTTGTCAGTCTCTGTAACTCCCTGAAAGGAGGTTGTGCCAGGTGGGGGTCGGCCTCTTTTCCCACGAAACCGGTGACAGGATGAGTGGAAATGGCCTCAAGCTGTGCCAGGAGAGGTTTGGGTTGGACATTAGGAGGAATTCCTTCACAAAAAGGGCTGTTAAACATTGGAATGGGCTGCCCAGGAAGGTGGTGGAGTCACTGGCCCTGGAGGTGTTTAAGGAAAGGCTGGACATGGCACTTAGTGCCATGGTCTGGTTGACGAGGTTGGGATTGGTTAAAGTTGGACTCAATCTTGCAGGTCTTTTCCAACCGAATTGATTCTGTGTTTATGTGATTCTGCAAGTATAACTCTTGATTCAATAGATGGAAGACTTCTTTATAATAAATTACATTTCCCCTCTCTAGAGATTGCAACACACTTCAGGAGCATGATACTGATAGAACTACGGAAGACAGTCTTGGTTCAAGATCACATCATATCAGTTATGGGGCCTTGTCGTGAGTCTTTTTTGAGAGCGAAGAGAAATATTTGTCTGTCACATCTGGTAGACGATGAGAAGAAAAAGCGTCTGCTGAAATGGATCCATGAAAATAAGCAATGTTTTTGGTAAATGAGAAATTCATGCAACATATCTATACATTTCAACTGTGACTGTACAGCTTATCACATGAATGTTATCCCTGTGTCTATTGTTAACACTGTCTTTGCAAGACCATCCATGGGCAGAGGGTAGAAAAGGGTGAATAATTAGTAATGCACATGTTCTGTACCAGTCGATAAAGGCACATCACCACTTACAGAAAGGTATGGTAATAATGTATTATATTAAGGTGCTGTTTTTACAAGTGGCTTCAAATATTGGTGACAACCTGTACAAACATTTATAATATTACTGTCATAACACACTCCTAATATCACGTGTTGGCACCCTTTAGCATTTTAATGCTTCACAGGCAGGAGCAAAATATTGCAGAGTAATATTTATTATGATAAATTCAGTAACAATATCAAATGTTTTACCTATCAATCCATTAATTCCCAACAACTCAAAAAGAAATGCAACCTACATCATTTATAGCATGATATTACATAAGTTCACTTGCTTTCTCAATCAAGCATAGTGTTATTATTGCCAAGTGTCCTTTTAAAGCCAAAAGCATTTCACATTGTCCTATCATCTGATCAGCTTGAGGATGTCTGCTTTAAAGGGTTAGATTGCTCACTTGGAGAGGGTATTGAACACAGAACCCTGCTCTTTTTAATTCACTTTGTGTGTAATAAGCAAGCAGATAGCTAAGGCAGCAGAACAGCTTTGGTGTAGGTAATTGATCTTTCAGAATGCCAGCTGTAGCACAGCCTTCTGCACCTGCAGCAGCCTCTCTGCTTTGCAAACACATTTTGCCTCCTATCCTAAACAAACAGGGATAAAAAAATTCCCCATCCTTCATCTTTGTGCCATCTCTCGTGGATTGCTTCTTACGTGCTTTGGCCACCTAGGCCTGGAAGCTGAGCAAGATGACTGTGACAGCACTTTAAATTCACTGTTAGTTACCAGTCAACACTGAATTCTACTGTGATGTTTTGGCACAAAAGCCTGAGGCGATACTAAGCAGGAGCAATATTACCTTTTCTTGCAGAAGGGCAAGACAGTTATTCAAATCCCATCAGTTCATAATTCATCTGACAAGGCACAGGAGTACTAATGGGCGGTATTTCAATGACAAAGCTGGTTCTGGCAGCGCAGCGCTTCATAACACCAGGAATGCTTTGATTTGCTACTGACGCTGAGAAAAAGTCCCATCCGAATGACTAAATCTACTTCCCATCTCTAAGATGCAGATATAAATGGACTTCTTCTGACTAAAGACTGGCCAACTCTAATACTAATAAGTGTAGCAAGTTTGAGAAGTTCATCTCTTAAAAGGTATAGTTGCGGACTCTGAAATTCTTACTTCTCACCAAGTAAAGAGTCTTCATCCCAGTTCCTCAAATCAATCATTCCTTAGATCCAGTACGTCTGTCTTTGTGTCAGCTCCTGTTTTTTGATCTATTAATTCTTTGACATTTTCCAGGGAAAAAGAAATGCAGGCAGGAGTGACTCGAGAAGAGAAATGGCAGAGCAGCACAGTGAAGGCTGTAGTTCCGTGAGTTATCCCATTGCCAATCTCACCTCATGCCACATGCACTGAGATGAAGAGCTGTGGTCTAAGAGAAGTTCATTGTCTGTGTCCATAGGTCTAGTTATTTCCTAGACACTCCATTCTAGTGGGAATTCATAGGATAGCAATCTTTTTCCATGGGGAAGGCATAGAGCTTTCTGATAGACAAGATTTATAGAGTCAGAGGTATTATCTACCTCAGAATATTTTTCAATCTAAATAACATACTAGCTCATAATGCCATTTGCTTTCATTTTCTAGTTTTGCAACCACGAAAACACTTTGTTTTCTGCTTAGCATAAGTGTGAGCACTGATGAGGGGACATTGTTTCAGTTTAGAAGGAATTCTGAGATAAGAATTTCATAGGACTAAACTCAAGTAGTGATACAAGTTGTATTGGCCTTGGTGGAAGTACGTGCTCTGCCCCAGATGTGAACATGACTTCAGCTTCCCTCAAGAATAACAAGTGCAAGTATTGACTAATTACTGTGATGAGTAACACTGGTGAGTATTGAGCTGCTTTTTCATATGAAACTTAGCTCTCAATACTGGATAATAATATCATCTTGCAGGACCAACCCAACATCATTATAATGTGATAACAACAACACTGTTATTAGGATGACTCACAAAGCATGAAGCATGTCTATACATCTACGGGGAATTAGAGGCCAGAACCTGAAGCTAAGGCATACCAAATAACAACCAATAACCAGTTGCATTGTGTCTGATTTTACTTTCTCAAGATAACGTGTATCTGAGCCTTTATTTCTTTTTGTGTCAGGCAGCTCGAGCTGCTGCCTCTGCTCCTTGTGAGAGGAAGGGGTGGGAGTGGTGGCACACTTCCTGCCCACGCTGTGCGGGCAGGGGCAAAGGAGCGGCCAGGGCTGCGGCTGCACCACGGTGCTGCCTGGGGCAAACATCCTGATACACAACTCTGTTTCTGGAGCGGGTGCTGTGCCTCCCCTGTTCTGGAGTTTTTTACAGAGCTCTTTCTTATCAGGGATTATCCCCTGACAAGTCTACACAACTGTGAAGCAGGAATAGTATGACGTACCTGGTCCATAGCTCGCTGTCACGCAGTGGCTGCAGGTGTGGTTCCAAGCACTCATACAACCAAACTGGCTCCAAAGGGCATTAATTATGAGGTAGTTCTTGCAACCGTTTTATGGACACGACAGTGGCAGGGTTTAATGAGATAAAACATACGCATTATTCTACAAAAAGAGACACAGATTTGCAGTCCTAAATCAAGGATGACTGCAATCGGTGTGGGTAGTCACCTCCCCTGCCATTACTGGTGCTAGTGGACCATGGTCGTTGATACAGATATAAACTTAGACTCCAGTAAGTGCCAAATTTATCTTTTTCACTTTGTATTGCTAAAAGCACTGGACAAACTCTGCAAATTTGGAAGCTGCTCACTTCCCAAACATGGACTATTGCTTGTGTATACCTGAAGGTTCAGGTATAATTCTTGACAATGCTCTGTCCAAAAGGACAACCGGTGTTTATCCTGTAACAGAACACCATATGATCTTCTTAAGGTCCATTAGGTTTTTCAAGGCCCTCTGAGCTGCTTTCAGTCATTCTTCATCATACAATACAGGACACACTCAACTCAGAGTTGAGTTGAATAAAACTTACATAAAACTTACAGTGTTTGCTCTGTAATACCACTCAGGAGAGTGACTGTTTCCTCTGAGTGTGTTTTTAACAGCGATAAGATTTTCTGCAAATCCACCATTTTAAGTAATCTTTGAGAATGTTTCCCTTCAAGGGTTTCCTTTACTTGAGCCTAAACCACGTGAGCTTCTCCCATCCTCCCCTGTGAAAATTTTTGTTTCTTCTAGGAGCCTGGATCAGAGTTTACTGCAAAATCTCTCAGGAATCATTCTGGCACCTCTTTCTAGGAACATCTGTAAACCTGTCAGAAGGTCAGGGAGTGCAAACAGGTGGTGGGATGAGAGAATGCACGACTGCAAATCTGGCTGCTGTAGGCTTTAAGTTGCAGCCAGAGTGGTAGGAAGGGAGGAATTCATCTCAGAGCCCAGCTTTTAGAAGAGTTTTCCACCATGGCCTGGCCAATAATTGAGCTAAAAGGCATTGGAGTTCCTGTTTGGCCAGCTTGGTCAGAAGTGCAGCCCCCAGACCTCTGTGCTGGCAGGGACTTAAATGGTCTTGCTGAGAACAGAGTGGAAAAAGCCAACTGTGCAAAAAGTTCTCACTTTAGCAACATTTTTTTCATAGCTTTCTGGTTCAAATGGCTGTAGAGATGCTGTGACCTGAACGGACTTTATGTCCTTGCCTTCACAGCAGAGAGCTGATCCAAAACCCTCTGGGGAGAGCAATGAGGTGCACAAGGGAGTCAGCACCTGCTGGAGGAGGGCCTAGGTATGCAGTGCAGCCTGGCTGCAGGGAGCCATCTCCTACCCTCTGTCAGGAACAGGCTTCCTCATCTGAGCTATGGAAAGAGCAGTGACAAAAATGCTGTCATCTCTGCTGTGACATTGGTGTCTCCTGCCTGTCAGACTACGCGACAGGGTGCATCCAGGGCTTCTAGCAGTTTATTAGGACTGCACAAGTGAGCTGATAATCCCAAAGGAAGGTTGGTGATATGTTTAAGCTGATTCCTCACAATTTTGTCTGGTTCTTCAAACCCACCTTCTCTATTCACATTCAGTGACAGCTAGCACACAGCTGGATCAAAGATACCAGTTTCCTTTACCTTTGGTATTGACACTTCTGATTTCTCAGATGTTATGCAGAGCTGCCACAGCAAACATAGCACTTGTAACAGCACCAGTGAACAGGTATTTTACAGCAGTATTCTGTATAGCTTATATCAGTGGACCTGCTTAGGAACAAGGCAAATAAATAAGTTTATTTAAACATTCTCAAAAGGCATAAAATAGCAGTACTAGAGTAATTACAAACCATGGCTTTTTGCTTGCCACAGTGTCATAGGAGGAATACACAATGCCTGTGATAATGCTACATCTTGGACATTCTGTGCTGAGCAACAACATTCTGCTTATGACAGGATCAAGTAGGACTTTGCTTCTGGACTACTTCCAAATGTGAGGTTGCACCCCATAAATAATCTGCACGTTACCCTTTAGACACCTGGAAAAAGGAAGCACTTCAAAAAATTTACAATTTACTTGTTTGCAAGTCCCCTAAACAGAAATTTCCAAGCCTTTCTTACTCTCTCCTGTTGCATTAAGAAAACCAGAAACCTTCCTGCAGATGAGAACAGAGTAGCCACTAATATTCTTGTTGAGTTGAACAATTACTTTTGAAGTCTGTTAATTCAGAGGTTCATCATTTGCTGTATGCTTCACTACCTGTGTTTCTCTGTGAGTCTTGATGGGTGGAGTTTATTTTAATTTCCTGCTCTTCTACCACACTAGTTATACCATCAGCTTTCTTTTTCTTTTTTTGTTGTTGTTGTCATAGTGCTTTAAGAAAATTGAACTGTGAGAGACTGCTACTTAGAAAAGAAAACCCACCCCAGAACTACTTCTAGATTCATCTCCGTCTTACTATTTCATGTATCACCATCTTTAGGCACATCTTCAGGCTCCCACAAAGCTGTTAAAGTGCCCTAAGTTTTCCAGGTTTGATATTTTAGATTATACTACCTTGGAAGCAGGGGCAATGACTCCTCCTTGTTCCTGCAAGTGGCAAGCATAAAATGCCAGTGCTGTGACAGCAAAACAACTAAAATAATTTTAATTTAAAAACATACCTCTCTTTTGTTTTGAACCCAAGATATAAATACATCTATAGACATACGATGTGAACCCAGTAAATAGAAGTAACAGGGCTGAAAATGTGAAGAGACTGATAAGGGAAAAAAAGTGGTATCTTCAAGAAACAGATTCTTTGCCTATTCCTGTTGTCTGCTTGCAGGCTTACTCTGTATAATGTGTCAGTCTGCAGTGATCAGGAAAGTTGACATTTTTCATCCAGCAGTATTAATTTTTTGAAAATATTGACTGTGGGCAAAATAATTTTTCTTAAAGGAAAGACATTGCTGCCCCAAATCACAGTGACATATATGTCAGTGCCTAAAAGTTTTACAGATTTTACATTACCAAATTCACCGGACCAAAGTACGTGGCTGTGACTATTCAGGATGCTATGATGCTGTATTCCAGTCTGAGTGATGAACTGTTAAATGTGTCCCACTTATGCACACACCTACGAAATAAGGCTCAGTGAAAATTGTATTATACATGGAACAGAAAAAAACCCAAGAACAGGACTACGGAGCTTTTCCTTTTTATCTTGCAAAAAGGCTATAATTTTCTTAGATATTTCCACAGCTCTTTCAGTACGTTTCAAAAGTTTGAACTACTCATTATGAAGGTAAATCTGCTAAAAGCATCAGCTGATTAAAAATGTTAAGCTATAAAGTGGGCGGGCAGAGACCTTACAATGAGTCCATTGTTCTGGGCTAAGCACGGTCACTGAGCTGGGAACAAAACTGAGCTGGACAAAAAGGAGGTCCACTCATCTAGTGGTAAATTACCCTGCTGTGCAGCCTGCTGGTGCCTGCCTTCCATAGGGATGCTGCATCTCAGGGCCTCGGTGTGCTCCAGAGAGGGAGAAAGGGACATTGCCTAGATTTTGGTAGGTTCAGGACTCAGCAGCAGTGAGACATTTAGGGAGCAAGCCAAGGTCCATAGAATCCTGCAGCCAAACTGGGAGAAAGGGTGGCAGGAGCAGTGACCGTGTCAAACACAAGGGCAGCTTTGGCTTGGTGGACAAGGAAGAGCCTGCACTCAGTCACTTCTGCACAATAAAGAACACCTGTTTACAGGTGCCTGCTTACAGTGCTTGTTCTCTTTCAGAATACATCTTTGTCCTAACGAGCTTACACTTGCTACCCTGCCTGCATCTGTAGAGCAGCAGTCAGAGAAAAATTTGGGCGGTTTTCCGTAATCCCGTAGCAGAGAACGGCATGTCCAGTGGATTTGCACAACCGAATGATGCAATGCACTTGCATCCCACTTCACACAAGGACAAGAAAGGTTTAAGCCAAATTGTCACATCTGAAACAAGGATGGTGCAATCAAACAGCTACATAAAGAAAGCCATATGCTGAGTCCAAACTGGATTGAAACACTTAGCCATAAATTCATTGAGAGTGAACTGTTTTATATCCTCTGTGTGGTTACAAAGTAATAGAGAAAGCTTAACCTTGGAAAAGCCAGAAGAGACATCAAAACAGTAAACCATTAAATACTTCAAGGAAAGTTTAAAAACCAAACTTTTTGTATGCCTGAATACCTCTCAGAATTCAGCCCAATATGCCAAAGCTCCCATTGCAAAAGTGATCTTGATGCTTAGAAGACCAAGTCTCCTTGAAAGCAGTCAGATGCAAGTCCTGCAGGGCCTAGTTTGCAATTTGCTTGGGCACTGAAGAGGTATCCAGTGGGATGGTGTAAGCAGTCTGGATATTAAATGACCATTGGTGAACTCATTTGACTGCTAATTTGACTGCTACTCAACCCTTTTGAAATATCAAATTTTGTCCAAAGCACAATCCTTTCTTGGTTTACAGACACATGAAGCTGCATTACAGGTTGTACTCAGCTTCCAAACACTGGCCAAAGTGCAGTCATGGTTATACCAGGCATAGCCAGGTGAATATGGAATAATTCTGTGAAACTCCAAATAGTTAACTTTGTGCTGTGAGAGTTTTTATAACTGAAAGCAAAGCTTTGTTCCAAGCAGTTACCGCAGCATGAACTGATTTTAGCAGAAACATTTGTTCTTTATCAGAAAACACAGTTCTGGAGGGAGCACAGAGGATAATGCTTCCCTTGATTGTAGGGGACAGCCAAAGTCAGTTCAGTGTTACTTGCTGACAGCCACTAAGGTAGAAAAGCAATACAGCTGTGTCCTCCTAGAGTGGTATCAGCTACTATATCTCAAACCCTCACTTCTCTTTGTGAAGCGTTTCTGTTACTCACAGTGGTAGCTAAAAAAAGCAGGGAGGAAACATCTGGTTGCTACTTTGAAGTGGTACTTGCCATTGATTTTACAGTATAACACTAGAAAATAGAGATGCAAACTCATCATGCATGTTTTGTTAAAGTTCTGTTCTAAGGAGTATTTGGCCATGGAAAGAGTGAATCTCCCAATGAGCAATTATGCTCAGTTTTCATTTGGCCTTTCCGAAACGTGCTCTCTTACCTGGCTAACAGGAGAAATTAACTGCCTGGTGCCTGAAGCATTGTGTTCCCCGGTGGGATGCCTCACACCATCTAGCTTTACCCCTCTCATTTCACTAATGGATCACACCTGATATTTGCACTGAATCCTACACCACCAGAGCTGTCTGAAATCACAGACTTTAAGAAGAAAACGAGGATAAAAGTTGTGCTTCTCGCTTCTCTGTTTTACTCACTGAGAGGCTGAAGCAACAGGTAAGGTGTAATGGACTTTCTTAAAGCATCAAGTTTGCTGCCTGTTCCTGTAGTCAGCACTAAATAGGCTAGGGCAGAACTCTGGATATGAGCATGCTGCTCCAAAATCTGTCAGTCTGGTTTTCCTTTCTTTTTCTGGTGAACAAGACCTCATCTCTGGGATGGAGTAGTACCCAAATATGCATTCCTTTGTCGTATGTTTTGGAGATTCATTGAAACAGGGTTATTTTTTAAAGACTTGAAAGTGGAATTTAAAAACTGCTGACTTAAGAAAAAGGGGTGAAGAAGGAGAGCAACAGAAAAGGGATCAATGTTTTTGGGCAGAAAACATGGAAACAGCACCTCCTTCAATTTGTAAAACACCCACTGGGGTCAGGGTGGAGTGGTTTGGCAACGAGTACAAAGGTACACAATCCTGTAGACTTTTGGGGCTGTCTGCACTCGAGGCACCACTGCTGTCTCACTTCCCACTACTCTGCAGGTCGCCTGCTGCGCTCTGCAAACACACTCCTCTCCTGGGGTTATTTTTGAAGCAGCTCCTTAAAACAGATGTCCTCATATGTGTCTCTTTCCTGCTACACAAATAACACTCATGCTCCTGCCATCCTTTTGAACTAAATTTAAAAAAGGAGAAAAAAAAAATGGGGGAAAGAAGAATGTCCTTTCCCATTGGTGATTTCTGTTGTAACTTTCATGGCACTGTCACTCTGGGGCACATGAGTTGCCTTTGTGCCCTTCACAGAGCAACCTACAAAAGTTTTTTCTTTCTGGCTTTCTTCCTTGCCCTTCCAAGGATTCTTCCCTCTTTAGGCCCTTGCCAACTCTCTCCATTTTCTCCTTCTCTGACTTCCAGCTGCACTGCAAACACCACAAGTCTCATGAAAACTTCCTCTTGAGTAATACTACCAAGGAAGGATCCACATGTACCAGTTTACCTTTGTCCTCCTTGCATAGTCTTCCTGCAGCTACCAGTACCATTGTTTGGCACCCAGGCATGCCTGCTTTGGGCATCCCAAACTTTTCCCTTGGAAGGAATCACTCTTCTTAAATACTTCGTCCTTGATTCTCTTGGTGATACTAGCATTGGTATTTTTCCTAAAGAAGCAAATGGAATGTGTGCAGAATGGACTAGCTTGAGATGCGATGATCAAAGGAGGTGCTAAATCATGGAAAAGCATATGAAGTAAAATACCCTTGATAGAATATTTGGCCTAAATGTCATTATCTGGTACCTTCTGTGCACACAGGCCACTGATTCTGCCAGCCTTGCTCACTGAGTAGCAGGACGTATCCTTAGGGGTTTAAAGGGAACCGATGAATGAGGTACTTTGCACGAGTGGAGGAAGCAAGCACAAGCCGGCAGAGGTAGAAGCAGAGGAATTATGTAAATCTATGAACTTTGAGCCCACATGTGAAACTCCATCTCTGAGAAAATCAGTAAGAGTTTGGGGATTTTGGCTGGGGGTGGAGAGGTTTTACCACACAGCTTACTGGGCAATGTTTCTACCAAAGTGTAAAACTAAACTAATTTGCAGAGCCAAGGGCTTAGAACAAGAGAAGACTATTTCCCCCTGTATCCGATGTCCTATGTACAATCAGCAGTGACACCCCTGGAAGCTAAACCAAGAAATTATAGTTTAGAAAATGCAACTTCTCAGAGACAGCCCTGGTGGTATAATGGCATTCCTGAATAGCTGTTGTAACACTGTTGTCAACAAGGCCTCCGAAATGCCAAATAAGGTTTCAACAATTGTTAATCCCACTCAGTTTCATTTGCTTCTTACTAGGGGGCTGCAAAATTATCAGCCTGTCCATTTCTACTCCTCCTCTTTGCCTGATGTCTGAGAGCAAGGTCCTACAATCTTCAGTGCCTGCAGAAGCTTTGTTAGTGGTGGAACAGGGATTATAAACAGGCCCTTGTCTAGGGACAGGGTTTAAATTGGACTCATAAGGTTCAGAACTTGTTTTTCAGTTTGTGAGTTATTCTTTTTTTTCCAATCACGTAGCCTCTCTCTTAACAGCCATGCTCCCCCTAATGCTAGAAAAGGAAAACAGCCTTCTCCAGTTCAGTGCTGCCTAAGAGGAGATGTAAAGATGCTTGACACACAGACAGGCCTTGCACACCCTGTGGAGGTTTTTTAGCCTTAAGTTACATCTCCCAGCATGACTTGGCCAACAGAAGAAACCGAAAATGGGAAGTGTTGCCTGCCTAGGCACAGCTCTGTGCTATGCTGTGAACTATTACACCTTTGCTGCTTTAGCACAGAAAATGGATCACAGTTGTGATTTCGGGAGGAGGTCATTGGCCCAATTGCTCAACAGTGAGAAAGGGAAAAAGGGAAAACTTTAGCTGCTGTTCTGCCAAAAAAAAAAAAAAAAAAAAAATCAAAACCCAGCATGATGTGAGTCTGAAGATACACACTGAAGTTACATATGCTATGCGGTTCCAGATGAGTGGGCATGTTAACCACACCCACACACAAAATCAAAATAAAGCAACTTAATTAGAGAAGATAAAGTAAAATCAAACATCCTCAGCCTCACAAAGCAGCTATGCTAGGGAACACGGAGGCTCCAGCCTCCTTATGCTGGCACATGAGGCCCATTGGCAGGGATACCAACATGGCTACACAGAGCCAGAAGGACACACTGACAAAGGGTTGAGTCATGTAACAAGAACATGGGCACTTAATGATAGGAGACGGGGAACAGTTTTAAACTAAAGGAAGAGAGACTTAAATTAGATATTAGGAAGAAGTTCTTTACTGGGGGGGCGCTGAGGCACTGGAACAGGCTGCCCAGAGCAGCTGTGGGTGCCCCGTCCCTGGGAGGCCCCATTCAAGGCCAGGCTGGATGGGACCACCCTGATGTGGTGGGTGACATCCCTGCCCACAGACCAAGGAACACTCAGTCTAGCTGCAGTACAGCATCCCCCACCATAAACGCTGAAGCTCTCAGCACAATAGCGAGAGAGCAAAGAAAGAGAAGGCAGCAAAGGCCTCTTGGTGTCCTTACCCACCACAAGGGGCAGGGGTTTAAAATCCCCCACATACCTGTTTCAGGTACAACTCAAAATGAACATTTCATTGTCAGCACAAAATAGGAGAGGGGAAGACATTCTCTTTAGGGGAACAGGTTGAGAGTGGTGGACAGCAGGATAGGACACCTGCTGCTGCTGGCTCTCCACCAGCCCTGGGACATGCATTCCCATCACCACCAGGATAACACCTATCCCTCCCTCCCCACACAGTGCAGACTTCACCTCTCTCACACAGCTATCCTGGCAGGTGGGAAGATAGGCCAGGAAAACTCTTCCTGGTGGACATAGCACCATGCCTCTGGATAGAAAGAGCTTGCTGCAGGTCACACCTCTCTTCACAGTGCCACAAAAGCCTAAGCCACCTCCTCCAGACACCTTCTGTCCCCTACTGTCACCAGCTGAGAGAAAAAAAGACTAGTTCTGTTTTAGTTAATTTTAAACCAGTGAAAGCTGATTATATCTTAGTAAGCCTAATCCATGCCTGCTCTCTAAATACAAAGGGAAAAATATATATGTTTTCCTTTATATAGCAAAGAAGAGTAGACTAAGACAAGAATCTCTTCAGAAACTACAAATCAGAGGACTTGATGAAAGCTGTCCAATTTGATCCTCTTTCTTTCTAACTACCATTGCAAGCAGGAGCTGAAATTCTGCTGGACTAAAGCTTTCAGCAGAGCGTGGTCAGCTCTGTGCTATGAACATCCTCATCCTGCAGGCTCACTCACACTTTGAAAAAAATATTCCTGCATGTCAGAAGCAGTAAATTTCAAAAGCAGCAAATTTCACAAGCAGCAGCCAATGAAAAATCATGGAAACTTAGGTGCCTGTGACAGCTGGAACAAAGGTTTAGCAATACATGTCACGCTGTCCGCATCAAACCATGGGCAACAGATGTACTTTGACACCAAATCCTCTTTCTTCACATTTAGGTGTATTAACTGAGTAAGGGCTTCCTCCCACATACCTATTTTCCATCACCCTTAATGCATGGCATCCTGCCACCCAGAGTGTAAAATGCAGTCACCTTTTTCTTCAGGTCACAGAACAACTCCAGCCATGCTTGAAGGTAAGCAGTCTCCCAGCTGCCACCGCTTGAGTCTCATAGCAGTTGAAGCTGATTTAAAGGCAGCAGTCAGCAAAGTCACATCAAGCAAAACTGATCCATTTCTCCTGCAAAATTTACACATGGAAAGGCAAGGGCAGGCAATAACAATCTACGGATCTCTAAAAGAATTTGATGTGAAGTGCAGAGCTGCACCGAAACAAAAGCGATGCAGGAAGGCTTCTAGGTTGCCCACGTGCCCTGGGGACAGGGGGAAGGAAGGTAGCAGCTTCATCTGCAACCATTACCTGTCTTGGCCCTCTGGCAACAGAGTCAGAGAAAAAAGAGCAAGATCTGCACTCTCATTCCCCTTCTCTCTTTCTGCAGATACAAATACTCAGTTTTTCAGACTGCTTTTATGCCTTTCCATGCTTCATCACAGCAAATATTTGCAGGAGACACAGTGCTTCTTTTTGAGCCATCTCCTCCTTAGACCTAGATTCTCCTTTCACCCTCTTCTGCTTTGCAGTTTTTGCTTTTCTATTTGTATGGTACGCAGGAAGGATAAAGGTGTTTCTCTCCTTACTCTCCCTGCAGAGGTGAAACCTGACAGGTGTGACCTAAAGCCATCACTTCTCTAATGCTGTCATTGTAACAAACCCACTCTTCTTTCTCAGGGTTTTCATCACAGATGCATACCAGATAAATTTGGCCTACCTGTGCAGGGGTGAATGACACTCTTACAATACCTGAATCTCTTAGAATTTAATCTACAATACAATTTTTAACCAGCAAGATGGCACCTGCATGTCCTCATAGGTCTATAATCCCTAACTGAAAAAGCTTTTATTAATCCTGCAAGGCTTAAAATCAATTTCAGATCCAGACTGAACAGAGTTAACCAGCAGTTCCATGGATCCAGCTGTCTCATTCTGGGGGCAGGCACCTTTTTTAAAACAGGGAAGATCTATATGAGTAACACTTTGATCAGCATCACCCAGACTGGTCTGGAAGGGGATTGTAATTATTTGGTTTCTTGCAAAGAACCACCGAGTTTCTTGTGGGCTTGTGAACCAAAGCAGGGAGTTTGATGAGAACGAAACAATGAGCATCTGGGGCTTGATGACATACACTGAGAGCAGAAAAACTGCAGATGGGTGCCATCATCAGTAACAAGAGGTTATAAATGTTCGTAAGTTTGAAAGTGCTTTTCTTCATGAGTAGTCATATGCTGGAGCAGTACTAGTCTGCTCCCCTACAGATACCAGCATCTTCCAATCATCTCCAGTGCAGTTGCTTTATCATTTTCAGCAGAGCCCATAAAATCGTTTACAGAGGAGCGGGCTGGTCAGGTTATCTGGCAGCCTTAAAGCTGTCTCCTTCTGACAAATACCGCACATTCTGCTCTAGGAAGGGGCTGGCCCTTACTTGGAACAGTAAAACAAGCCTAGTGGTAAATAAATCTAAAGTCAGATCCAATGAATATATCTAAAGGGAAGCCTCCAAGTATCAGGCAGATAGGTGAGTTTGAAACCTGAACTTTGACAAAATAGTAACTGACAGCAGCTGCAAACGAGAGCTGGCAGAGCTGGAGGAGTCATGTGCACTTTAAAAGTGGGCTTTGTCTTGGGTGTGAGAAAAGGAGTGATCTTAGTTTATATCATCTAAGGCAAGATAACTGATGCAAGGTGGGTGAGGGAACAAGCCAACCTCATTTTTAACAAGAACTAACAAAATGAAACAACGGATTGGCATTATGCAGTGCTTAGACCAGTGTGACTCATACTGAAAGGACAAATAGTCCCTGACAGGATGTGAACTATCACATACAAATAACATCTTCTTTTTCCCCAACCACATGTGTGTCCATAAAGCCAGAGAACAGGAAGGACATCCTTTCCCCAGTGTAAACCCACCTGATGATGAAGAACATCTGTCATTATGCAACTTTTCCATGAAGCCATTTTCTATGGCAGGTATATATTTGCAAAAGGACATCCTGTGACAGATACCACAAATGATTGACTGGGGGAGAAAACACTTTTGTCTTATGATTTCACAAGATAAAAGTGCCTTTTCCATTGGCTTTCCATGTGCATGATTGAGTTTTAACCTGACTGGTTACAAGAAGAAAGTAAGTTCATCCATTCACAGTTAACTCACACTTAAATAGTATTTCATGTATATTCCCACAGTCCCTTGGCAGCGATGGCAGCCTCCACTGCAAGAGTGCCTAATCACATCTAAGGAAAATTATAAAGTCACACTTTGAGCACCATCCTCGAAGTCAATGAAAATTTGTTTACACTCCTAGTGACATCTGACAGCAAAGGAACTGTTCAGATTGCTTTAAGAAGACGTTCTGCACCAAGTCAAAAAGCCAAAGCCCTAATTACAGTACCAGAAACCTGAGGATCAGCAGCCACGTTCTTTCCCTGACTGTTAGCTCAGAGGCTGGCACAGCAGGTTCAGCAAGAAGCAAACCGGGCACCAGTAGTGCCTGCAGGACTTCCTTGGTCTTACCGCAATGCTCAGAGATGCCCTGTTCCACTTTGAACCTTGATTAAAGCTGCCTAGGCTGAGCTGTCAGCATGACTCAGCAGCAGCACCAATACCCAGTGTTCACACTGAGCTTCTCACTCTTGTGCACAGAGTTTAGAGCTGCATTACAGGTCTCTTCAGAAACTTTATCTAAGATCAAGGCACCAAACACAGCCCTGTGCATGACATCAAGGTCCATAACAAATAGTTACCTCAATTAAATCCGAGGACTGAAATAAAATGCAAACTTGATGTATCTATAAATCTTACAATCTCCTCCCCTCTATATTTTTTTCAAAGGAAAGTAGGTTATAGCTGGAATTCTCTATTATTTGAGCTTGTCTTCAATCAGTTCTTGAAAGCTTTGTATCCCCTTACTCTTGAACTATAGAAAGTGTATCTTCAAGAAGTTATTATGTGGACTGGTTGGTATTTTCGTAAGCTTAAGAAATAAGAATTTTTTTATCAATAAATTACAGTACAGATGCCTGAAAGTTAATTTCATGGAGGTAAGATGAGGGATATTCATTAAACTTCCTTTACTGCTAAAACTTGTGTACTAATAATGCACGATTAGTTTTACAAGTATTTTTATCTTCAACTAAATTTGTCTAGAAAGGAGTTAAGTTTTTCAGGAGGCAACATGATACATCACATCTGATAAGACATTTCTTTGGCAGAGAAAAATCAACAGTTCTACACAGAACAGTTGCAGCAATTACATCAAGGTCAGGCTTTTACTCCTTTGCAGACACAGACTCTCAACATGGAAACTCTGGAATTCAGAAATTTAGAAACCTGAAATTCAGGCTCCAGTAACAGGTCAAATTCCCTAAAAAGTAAAGTTAATACCTATGAGACTGAGGGTTTTATACACATTAGTATTTATCAGTAACAGTAGTTCCTTTCTTTTTGCAAGCTTCATAGTGAAATAATTATTCTAGAATAACCAAAGGAAGAAAAAAAAACCCCACAAAAACCTTCCTCTCAAGCAGACCCAAGTTTTGCTCTCGTCAATTCATACTTCTACATTTTCAGGTCAGCCATTCTGTCATCCAGGATAGACAAGATCTTAATTGGGACATAAAGAACAAGCAGAATAGAAAATAAAGAAAAAAATAATCAGGATCTTCTCAAAACATCTCTCTCACTTCAGCCTTTATTCAAACGGCACGAAGTAGGATCTGGCTGACAGCATTTATTCCCTTGAAGGTCAGCTTTAAAAGAAAGAGCTACTGGAGCTACCTCAAAAGACTGTGAAGCTTTTTTTTTCAGTGGAGGAGGGAGCCTGAACTCTGGAAGAAAGCAACACGGAGAGACAGGCATGTGCTCACCCAGGGAGATGCTCCCATGGAAATACAGCTCATGCCCCACAGCTGGGATCCCGCTGCTCGGGCTGCTGTGGGTCCTGATCTGCAGAGCCCACGGAGAGGGGAATGCATAAAGCTCCCTCACCGTGACAGAGAAAGATGAGTTTCCATGATGAGTCACCTCTCTCTCAGTGCCTCTTCTCTTTGACAGTGTTGAGCCAGCGAACGCTGACTTTCCGTGGCAAAATGCCTGAGTGAAGAGATTACGCTGCCTTTGTTTATGGCTGTTCCATTTATTAGGTCACGAGGTTCCTGAAGTCATCAGGAACCCATGGGGCTGTTTGAAACAGCAACACACGAGGCCAGAGCACGGCAGAGAAGGTTCCTTTGCAAATATGCACCATTTGCATTGGATTACTTTTAACTGAAAGAGGATTTACAGCATCAGCAAAGTGAAAATTACACAGCACCTACAGACAGCTCTGCCAAGCGACATCTGGACTTAGTGATTTAACTATTATCAGGGTGCTTGCATTTGAAACAACCTTGGTCCTCTTGATAAGGTGAGGCAGACTTGGAGAGGGGCACATAGTACTACTTTGGAAAAGTTGTGCTAATTATCAGGAGTTGCTCTCTTTTTTTAATTTGAAATCAGATTTTCTGCTTCTGTAATTCCATTCTTTTTATGGCATTTATGGCTCAATTGCAAGGCTTTTGTTCACATACTGTAACTGTATGGTTTGCATGGCCCTAGGTGAAGTATTAAGTTGTTAACCAGGCTTACAGTACTCAACAACTGAAACCCACAAAAAATATGCAAACTAAACTGCAAACAGGACTGGCAGAGAGGACAGTTTAAAAAAAAAAAAACTAAAAAACTAAAGCAAGGTATCTCCACCCCCTTTTCTTAAGTGATAGTTCTGACATGTCTGCCACCAGACTGAATTGAAAGGGGAGGCTCAATCTGAATTTTTTGTGTGAAGCTACAATGACACAAATGGAAGTGCCTTCTCGCAATGCATCGCTATGCTGGAAATTCAACTGCTGTGTCAACTTCAAAAAACAATATTATAAATTCATTCAGAAAGGGACTCACCACATTAATGGAGACAGATCAATCAGGAGCTATTAAACATGGCAGTCTTAGGTGCACAGTTTTTTGCCAAAAGTGGACAAGGTGTCCCAAAGGAAAAATCGCACTATCGATCTTTCATTCCTTAAGCTGTTTCCTAATCATCTGTCACTGGCCACTGTTGGAAACAGGACACAAAGTTCAGTCAATATTTTAACGAAGTCAGTAGGACACCTTTGCTGTCAGCCTCAAGTTTAAAATAAGCATGGTTGAGAATACAGGATGTGCCAAAAGAAAGGCAAACAGCAGAGCTCCTGGCTCCCAAGTGAGCCAGGAAAGTAATTTTCTGCATGGAATGCTCCAAGTAATAAAATATCTTTAAAGCTTTACTAGCAGTAATGAAACTCCTGCATTTGGGGAAAATTTTGGGTTTTTAAACTGCCTCCAGAGAATAAACAGGTCCTAGATTTTACCACATGGAGAAAAGTAAAGCATATCCCCTTTTAGTGACATTTCAGTCTACAGAACACAAGTTCCTGTCAGCCCAGTTCAGTGTTAGGGTTACATATAATTCATTTTTCCTACTTGTACCACAACTCATAGTAATAGATAAGAATTAGCAAATATGTCACATTTTTGTCCTCCTACACTGAAGGAAGAACAACAGTTATATCAAACTGTGCACTGAAAGCAACTATCAGCATTTTCAAAAACATCCACCATGGTTTATGAGTTACCTTTCTAATCCAGGCGGCTACAGAGTACTGCTCTAACTACGGCATTTCCAGCTTTGGACTGTGGCAAGGCACAGGAACAGTTATTTTCTGCAACAGTTATTTTCCTCTTGAACATCTCATGCCGCTAGATAAAAGAAATAAGCTCTCTCAAGGGCTCACTGCAAAAGCCAGCCCATGCCACAACCCCCTGCAGCAGAAGCCTATTGATTTTTCCGAATGTGTTAAGTCCTTCTTGCTGGGGCAGATAGGAACAGCTTTACAGGAAAACACAGTGAAGGTTTTTTTAGGTGATCCTAAACACGGCAAACACAATACCAGCTGTTGGGAAACGGCAAGGCACTGCTGGTTTGTGTGTCTCTTTTTACTGGAGTTCCATTTGGGATACGCTGCCTTACTGCTGTATTGCAAAATGTCTCCTTCCACATGCATTCACCGCTTGAAGTTTTTTATAGAACCATCCTATTACTGCTTGAGGGCAGATGGCAGCTGGAGGCCAGCACCTGGAAAATGGGCACTTGCAAGTATTGGAGTTAGCATCCAATCATTTCAGCCAGGAAGGAGGTGGGAACAGGCCCAGCTGTTAAACCTTTCCAGAGCCTGTCTGGAAACAACACACGCACCTGGTGGAGCTCCCAAACACTCCTGTGTGTGTGTGTGTGTGACCCGTAGCCTGCTGCAGGGAAATGTGTGGCCCCATTCCCTCAGCAGAGCAGCCTTGCACAAAACAGAGAAAGGAGGATGCCTAAAAGCCAGGAATGGCACTGGAGTCAGAGAGGGAGTTTGCAGCCCGGGTGGACCGGAGCTGTTTTAACCTGTGCTTCTGGCATACCATCTCCCCAAGCAAGCACATCATCCTGCTGGATCTTCCTAATATCTGCCAGTTCTGTGCCACTGAGGAGTTCCTTTTTCCAGGGCAAAATTCCTAAACCACACATTCCTTTCCCTGCCTCTTTCTAGAGCCTCTGCAGCTTAATCTAGACCATGATAGATTGTCCGTATGTTGCTTAATGACAAAGGAAAAAATAAACTTTGCTGAAAGGAAAAAAAGAACCAAACCAACAAACTTTTTTAAGCTGTCAGTGGCTGTTTTCTCCATGGGTAACAATGTGACAAGAACGGAGCAGACCAGATGCCACAGGGCTGAAGTTACTGGAAAGCAAGAACTTAGTCCTCAGTGTTCACTGAAATTTGTAAAAAACCCCCAAACCACTAGGTCTCACTAGATGACCAAAACAAAAGATTTAAGTAGCAGCTTATCTGATTTGTTTCCCTTTCTACAAGGCCTCAAACTCAATTGAATTATTTTTCTGTAAAATATCGCAGAGATAGAAGAAAGGTAGGGAAGCCCTGTGATGGCATTTTCTACCCCAGCACTCCCCATACAGACGTGAAGACCAGGATGGACTTTGGCAGACTATCAGGAAGCGACAGAAACTTTTCTCTGCCTTTCTTCCTTTCCTGTCACCCCAGAGCCTTCTGCTGACACCTGAGCTGAACACTGGACCAATGCTATGGCAAACTCCATCCAGAGAGCAAAAGTCTTTCTTTTCTTGTCTGGTTGAGTACTGATGTTTACACATGGACTCTGCTGCACAGAGCTGCAAGCTTATTTTCTTCCCCATTTAGTCTTCTGCAGTTAAAAGGCCTTTACAGTCAACTGTCTCATAGAGAGCTCAGACTTCAAACTGGAAAATATGAACTGCCCTGTCCAACAAAACCATTTCAGAAACTCTGATTTCTGTCCACTGTAGTAAGGGAGCAGCACGGGGTGAACTGGAAAAACCTAAAACATTGCATTAAGATAAGCAACCAATAAAACTGATACATGCCCAACAGTCACCTCACAGAGCAGCTGGAAGGGAGGAACCATAATGTTTAGGACAAAACCTATAGCTTTTAACAGCATTTTGGGTTGACCACTTCAGATCCAGGAGAAGCTGTTTCAGTGCACCAGTAGTTCAGTTGCTTTTGAGTAATAGTTTCCTCTGGCACATTCCTGTGAGGATGCTCCTCTGTCTGCTGCTGGCCACCCCTTCTCCAAGGAGACACTGACAGGCACAACTGAAAGGCTGCCTTTACTACCTGCAATCTCCATTTTAAGGTTACGGCTCAGCTTTGGAAAAAAAAGCCTCAAACCAACCCTAAATAAATGCACCAGGCAGCTAGGAATCTCTTCTCTCTTCTATTCCAAGCAAACCACGCCCAGCTGCAGCCAGCATGCAGGTGCATTAACCAACATGGTGCTCCAGAACTGCTGGAAAACGTCACCACTCCAATAACAGTTATATTTATATAATAGTTAATAGTGCCAATAATAGTTACCACTGAGCACAGCTCAGCAATGCTAGAGAAATCCTCAGAAACTGTTATNTATAAAAAATATTATTTTTTATATTATATAAATACAAAAAACCAGTTATATTTATATAATAGTTACCACTGCGCACGGCTCAGCAGTGCTGGGAAAATCCTCAGAAACTGTTACAAAATGGCAAAAATAAAGCCTCTGAAAACTGACACAACACAGGGAAGAAACCAGGACTTTAAGGCAGAAGTATTCTCCGACTTAGTTAAGACCTGTACAAACGTACTTACAAACTCTGGACCCAGCACTACAAGGCACAGCACCTGGCAACAGGACAGCCAGCAAATGATCTCACCGCAAACCCCTCATGCTGCCAAGGCATTTTATTCCCTTGCTGACACATGCCAGTTCTGGTGCAAATTCCTTTAGGGGGCAGGAAGGCAGACCTAAGCCACAGTTCAAGCTTATCTGTATTAAAACAAAGGTGTATCTACACTCCAGCGTTTCCAAAACGCTGATTCTCTGTTGTTCAAACCTAGAAAAACTCTAAAATAAAGGCAAGGAGTAGGACTGAGTTGCCTCAAGGTAATTTAACTAGAGATGACCCTGAACCACACAACTTCTAGCGCAACTGAGTTGTAGCCTCAAGAGCATAGAAGAGGAAAAGTTAGTTGGGTTGTATTCAAACCAGAATTAATCCTGTTCTGGCAGAACACCTAGAATTTCACACGAATACCCATCTTGAAAACCATACAAGGGGCATGGTTAGTGCAACATCAGGTACACAGAGCTAGGATCATGTTTGTACACTGTAGAAGTGCAGTTGGAGATTGTGTCAGAGGGTAGAAGTGAAAACCTCGTCTCTCGGTCCTGGAGCTTACTGGGGATAACCGAGAGCACCCCCAGCACAAGCTCAGAGAAGAGAAGCAGCTCCCAGCTGCCGAGAGCTGCCTCAGTGCGGGTGTCCCCTCAGCAATGCCATCGCTCCTGCTGCTGTGAGACAGCTGTGCACAGCTGTGCAGGGACAGCTGGTCAGCACCGCCCCTACCGAGAAACAGTGGCCAAGGAAAAGCCTCAAATCCATCACAAAATCTAATTCTTCCCTCTTATCGTTTTCACATTTCACACAAACGTGAAAGAATCATCTATTGCTTAAGAAGCCATCCATATCCAAACAATGGTTTTTCGCAGCACAATGCTCAGTTACTGCTGTTACAGCTTATGACTACTCTGCACCACTGTTACAAACCCCACAAAACACTGGCAAATCACCAGTTTAATGAAGACAAAAAGAGACATTCATGTGGCCTTGTCACACTTACAAACTTTAAATAACACTGAGGATTTGGGGCTCCTTTAGCCAAATTTAAACAAACACCAGAACCTTGAAGGAGGAATTTACCTTAAAATTCCATAAAACTGTCAGTGCTTGAATCTAGCTGTCAATTTTTATTTCTCCCCAAATGATCTCTGAAAAACCCTTGTGGCCTGAGGGGGAAAAAATAAAAAATAATCAAACCTCAGTTCTGCCCTTGATGCCCATCTCCCCCCACCACCCCCAAACTGGTGGGTACAAGGAAGATACCTCTACTGATGAAGCAATAAACACTTAAGAGACCTTCCTAAGCTTTTTCTTTTTTTTACTCCAACAATCAGGGGGACATCTGTCCCCACACATCAGCCTGCACATTTCTCCCTCGCTTTTGGGGAATAATGTACTCAAGGAAGAATTTTCCAGGTCCAGGGGAACTTTGAAGCGGCATCTCCACCTCTGGACATTGGCAGTCACCCTTTCCTCACTGTGCAGGAGCACTCCCACTTCGAACATACGATATTAACTAAGGCCATGTAGTGAAATTAATTTACAGCCAAGTCAAACATCTACTCTTGTATCAAAAAACCTCTCTGGCACTGAAGTGCACAGCTGTGCAGTGACACCACCTACAGAGAGTTTCTCTCTGGTGCTGAAGCCCCCCGTGCACAGCACAGGCAGACCAAAGCCCTCCTGTGACTTCCAGCACTGTCTCCAGCTGTTTGATGTCACTGCAGTGGCACAACAGGAGCTCCCATTAGGAGTTCACTTGCAATTTCCTGCTGGCTCATCTACTACACCAACATGTTTAGATTACTCCTTCCTACTGCAGAAACTCTGGCAAGCAAGGGAAGAGCAGTCAGCAGTGATTTTGCAATCATGTTACCCCAGTTCTGTTTAGAACAGGGCTGATGTGTGGGGGAGCTGCAGGAGCCCCAGCAACACACAAGCTCCAAACTGAAGAGTGAATACACATTTCAAAGTAGTTCCATACTCACTTATGTTTGATCTGCATTTCTCTGCATTCCATATAGAGTCAAGAAGCTGAGACGTTAGTTCCTCAGAAACTTTATTTTCATTCAAACTACAGAAATAAAGTAGTACCTTCCAATTTCCCGTTATATTTTCTGCGTATTTGTACGGCTCAGGACGAGATGCACTAGGATAAACTACCCTGTACATATGGAGGAAGATAAGGCTCAAAAACTAGCTTTACTTCAAAGAATGCCAAACCTTACCTATGAGGTTGGCTCCAACTCTTTGATAACATTAATAGGCACAACATAGGAAAAAAGATTGATCTAAACTACCTATTGTAAGCAAAATCCAATAATTCATTACAGAAAGTCAAAGAAACCTTTTAGAAATAACAAAACAGTTTTCTACTTTGAAAAAATAGATGAGTCATTTTTGCTTTATATACGATATATTCACACACACTTTCAAGTATCATTTTCACTATTATCATACTTACATGGCTAGAGATAAAAAAAATGAAATCCCATAAGCAGATTATTATGCCAAAGAAGTCACACACGGTCTTTATCTGGGTTTAGCAACACCTGGAATTCTCCATGGTATCACAGTGACTAAAAAAGCAGTGACTAGACTCAGTGTAATTTTTCCCTTTATTAAACATGTTTTAGTAAGGCTTGAAAAGCATCAGGATTTAGAAAAATGGAGACAAGAAAAGCATAGGCAGTCATAAACCCCACGCAGTCATAAACCCCACAAATTCACAGCTAAGCTTGTCACATGCTCAGTACTAGCAGGGAATAAAAAAAAAAAATAAATCTGAGTTATGTTTGGTTAGCAGGCAAACTGATACCAACAGGCAGACTTCAGCTAGGATGTTTTTACATTTAAGGCATCACACAAAATAACAAGTTAATGCCAGGTAGCATAACAATCATCATGTGCACAGCCATAATTCACATTTAGCTCTGGACATCAGAACCTGCTTTATTTCAAAATAGAAAGGCTAGGAGGGAATCCCATAGTCTTTTGGGAAAGTGCCAGGCAGCCACCAGGCAAGAGGAGGAGTGACCGTGGTTTTTACCACAGAAGGAATTTAAGTGCTTATTAAAGGCTTTGCTGCAGTGCCAGAGCCAGACACCTGAAAAAAACTTCTGGCAGAATACAAAACTTTTAAGAGCTAAAAGAAAGAAGATCTGTTCATGCAGCTGCAGTGAATGGGTGTCCCATAAAGAGATCAAAAATGGCAAGCCTTTGAGATTCAACAGCTTCTGGAGCTCTGAAGCAATGATGGAGAGGTCCAGCAGGTGCATTACATAGGACTGGTTCCACACTGCTTGCTAGTGCACTCTGCACTTCTGCCCTCCAAAGAATTTGGATGGACAGGTATGAAATGTCTCAAAGTGAGATAGTTTTAGTATCTATTTCCTTACTGGTCATGTCATTTCCATTTGCCTGTTTCTTGCCCAGTGGGAAAAGGCACTAATTCTGCATTAAAAAAAATTTTAAGACCTAAGTAAAACCTATTCACAAAAAAATTTTGCAAGAAACCACTGACTGTTTTCAAGAGAGCAAAGTCATC
The DNA here is from genome assembly GCA_013397755.1 of Cnemophilus loriae. Classification (NCBI taxonomy): domain Eukaryota; kingdom Metazoa; phylum Chordata; class Aves; order Passeriformes; family Corvidae; genus Cnemophilus; species Cnemophilus loriae. The sequence continues at coordinate 74,199 of VZTF01003717.1, read as the reverse complement.
TAAAAGTTAAGTGCCAGGCAGCCTGAAAGCTTCATGGTTTTTAACTATCAAGCTCAACTGTTTGGTAGAGTATTTGAGTGCAGGATGTTCTTAAAAACTAGTTGTAAAACCATCAGGCCTAGACTCAAAAATAAAGCTTGTTGGAAACATGGGGGTGTCACATATCTAAGGGAAGATCCATGTCACTTTCAGAGACCAAAATGCGATGTGTTTTAGGGGTTTTTTTTGCATTTAGTAAGGGTCCCAGAATGAAGTCCAGAGTACTTTTTCCAAGCAATTTAGTAAGAAAGGATTCCATTACGTAGGATGGAAGCTTTAAGCTCACCCTAAGCTTGGCTAAAAGCCACTATTCCGTTTCCAGAATTTGGGTAACATAAAGTTAAGTTTCCTGAGCGAAAGACAACTTGATACACAAGACAGTGACAGCGCAGCAGGACAAACAGGAAGTGACAATGAAAAGCATTGCACAGCCCAAAACTTACATTATACCCAGAAGCTGTCAATTCACGCATATTCCGCATCTGTTGCCCCATCTTCACAGGCTGTATTTTGGCACATTCTTACACCTCTTCTAGCACAGCAATTTCTGCTCTCTTTCCTTGCTCTGCTGGTTTTGTACCACATAACCCCACTTCTGAATAGATGCTTTAGACATTTACTCTGTCGTCTTCCCAGGCTTACTAAAACCACACATTGACAACAGCCACTCCTTTAGCTGGGAGTTTAAGGACACTGAATATTTCGCATCAGTACAAGATACTTCAACATTTACTGCTTTGTCCTCTCCTGAGCCTGTGGCTGTTATATTAATACACAGAATGGAGAGCTCTCAGCTTTTTCCCATAGCACACAAATACAAACTACACCGTTATAATCAGAAGAACATTAGTATGCAGCACAAAGTGATTTGCAAGCTGGAGAAAACAAGGTTCATGGTCATTTGCTTCCTCTAAAAATGAATTAAAGGCATAGGCTGTATGTTTGATAAAGCAACCATGCCTGCTAATTTCCTCTCTAGTCTTCTAGAAACACTGCAATTGTTATGTGAGCAGCAAAGAGCCTCAAATTAACCTGCCTGCAGTTTTCATACTACAGTCCAAGTTAGCTGCCTGCTTAAATAGGTTCAGGCTCAAAAACCTGAGGCCATACCAAAAAAACCTATCAATCACTTTTCTAGAACAACAAAATGCTGCCACCCTAAATAATACTCTGGTCAGTCTTGTAGTAAAATGAAACAAGCCCAATACTATGTAGTTCTCACAACAGCACTCGGGTTAATCTCAATGCTCTTTACAAAAGAGCAGCACTACCACTGTTTCCCAGTGACACTCCTTTGAGGGAGCCTGGCTGTTGTGCTCCCAAATTACACACACACAGTCACCACTCGGGAAGCTGATTCACCTTCACCCTCCCATGCACGCAAACATTACTGATGATTAGCTGAAGCTGGAACAAACAGGCATGGACTGCTATATTCTACTATCAATGGACATATTAAACAAACCTGACTTGCTTTGCACACCTGCTGAATCAGGACAGGCAACCAGTTACACAAGAATCCACAGAAACCAGCACATAAACAGCCTCAATAGCTCTTCCACATTCACCAGCTATCCTGGTTAATGACCAATACTGAAGGCATAGTATCTTTAGATAGAGATGTCTACTCTAAGTGTTTCTATTAAACAGCCATAATAATGATCCAGACATTTTTGGCATAGTCTGATATGCTCCTTATGACACATTTCTCATCAAATGTGCAAGAAAAGTGTTCAAGTCTATTTCAGCACACAGACACTTCAGTACCTTCATCAGGCAGATTCAACTGAAGCTTCACTGCCAGTGACTAAACTTGCTTTAATAAGTTATCCCAAAGATCAAAACCCCAACAAGCACCTGCCTTAACACTTAGCTGAAGAAAGGCTCCATAGCCCTGGCAAGACCTTTAAGTACATCACGCACGAAAAAAAACAGTAAGAAATTAGCAATAAAGCACTGACTTTGCTGCATGCTCTGCTTCAAGAGGTGGAAAGAAAGAACCTCTCATCTTTTCCTCAAAATAAGTGAACTCAACCCTCAAAATTTCCTCCATCCTGTGAACTTCCAAGTAAACTTACAGCTCTCCCAGAGTAACTTTCAAACAATGAAACAAAGCTTCAATTAGTCAGACATACGTAATAGCAGGCTATCTAGATACTCATACTTTTATTTTGTAGCCATGTCTCTGGTATGCTCTACTTGTACTTAATATAGGCATTATGTCCTTAGAGCAGAATCACTCACTAAAGCACTTTTAGTGTAGCTCCTACCTGAAACTAAACAGTTCTCTGTGTACCCTTGAAATTCTTGGTTGGGCATAAAACAGAAGTCAAAAGAGAAACAACACAAACCATGATCAATCAGACCAACCACTAAGAAAGAACAGTAGCCACATTGATATAATTCCACTTTGATTTAGGGTGCTATCTAATAGGTTTATTAAAAGTTTCAACAGACTATAGCTCCAGACTTTATCTTTCTTGGAAGACACTACAATAGAAGCCACAGTAGAGACTGCCTTGTCACAAGAGGTACAAATACTTGCTGTATAGATGGAGAAATAAAAGGACAAATCTAGTTGTCTAAAAGACAATTCACTGTACACATTTTATTTACAGTTTTGTACACTGTCTTAGTATGAATGGGACCGCTTTTCTACTTGAGCCATTTTAACCAAAGCAAAATAACCTAAGTAATACAAAGTGTTAAAATACAGCATAAGATACAAAAACAGACATACTATTTCTAGTAAGGAATGTAAATTATGGTGTTACATTAAAAAAAAAATCCACATTTATGTTCAGGAAATCACACAAAAAGATCACTGATTTGACTGAAATGCATAAATCTGTAGCAAAGCTTTGATGTTACAAAAAAACCAAAAAATTACCAAAGAATGCACAAAATTAATGTTTATTCCACCTTTGTCATACTCCCAGATTCTTCACCAAATGTTACATGAGCAAAAACAACTGAAATCAAAATATCACTAATGTTATCAAATAGGGAAAACAAATAAATTAATCTAGCAGCCATCAGCATAGGTTACAGCAAAGATGATGCTGTATAAAAAAATTGCTAGAAAACTGTTTGCACCATACTGTTTTCCAAACCAGCAAAATCTTACTGCATACAATGCAAATGTAAAACAGAGTAATTTCCTGCAGGTACAGAAATGCAACTTCTTTTCTCAATACTGTGGATAAACAAATTATTTTTTTGCAATAGTAATGTTTCTACCAAGCTATTACAGAGTGGGCCAGAAACACACTTATGGATTTGGGGGGTGAAGTGTACTAAAATTCCGATTGGTAACTGTTACTTCGGCCAAAATAGAAAAATTGAACATAGAAGTACAAGACAAAGGCGAATGAGACTTCTCACAAATCTTAGCAACATTTAGATGGAAATCAAATTTAAATGTAGTCCACTCTGCTTTTGAAGAGGCTTTGGTTCAGCTCCCAGTCTCGATTGCTTGACGCAGTCTCCTATGAAAGAATACTCAGAAGGTGTCGTCTTAAACAACAAACCTATTTTTAGTGGTGGAGCCGCTCTTAGTAGCTGTGTCTGCATGGGACTGATAACCAATCACTATCTTTGGAGGAAGTCCTAATCTTTCCTTGTATACTCTCCTGGAGAGGAAAAGAAATAGAACAACAGTTTAAGCGAAGTCCTTAGGAAGGAATTAGTATCAGGACACCTGCTTTAAGATCTGTGGACACCATAAAAAAAAGAGTTGCCTATTTAGAAACAATTCCTCTGATATAAATAAAAGACTTGAAATATGATTTTTCTAGTGTATTGCATCTAAAATCCACTTACAGCTTTGTAAAATGACTTACCACATATAACAGGACAAGCTCTTGCAAAAAATAATTAACAGGCCTAAATAAATGCAAAATGCAGGCACTCTATACTGCATTCATGTGAGTATCATTAATACCAGAGAGCTGTATTTCCATATACAGAAACAAAACAGCTATGAAGAACTCATGGTTCACGATTCAAGAACTACTGAGATGATAAAGTCACCTGAACCAAAGAAAACTGCAATTCTCTGGAACAGTCAGTTTTAACCACCCCACACATCTTGGCTGCACAGAGTTGCTGTCTTTCCTTTAACTGCTGACAGAAAGCAGACTCCCACAGACCTGGTCACAGTCACCTTACCCAACAGAAGCTTGAAAAAAACCAGCTTGGATCTTATGGCTTAAGAGAAAGAAGCAGCAGTACCCGTGTTAGACATAAACACACACACTCTGTGTTCCTTAGCACAAGGTGAGATGCAAGTCACTAATGCCACTCCTGTCTGGAGTTAGGGTAATATGGGAGCCAGTGGGCAACGTAACTTACCTCGGTCCTTGTGTCAGTTTGCAAAATATCTTAACTTTTTCACAGTTCGCTAAAGGAGTCAACTCCTTAGTTAATGGTTAATACCATTCTAAAATGCTGTCCGATGCCTACTAGGTTTATTGCAACGTTCTGGTAGCAGAAGACGAATACCATAGTTTTGTTTGTTTATTATTAAACACTTACCATTTAAGCCTGAAAACATGACTGTATAATAAAATAGAAGGCAGACAGATTTTCAAAGGCCCAAATAAGGCATGTGTCAAAAGAGCTACTAGGTAACGAAAAAAGTAAGCTGCTATGCCTGACAGTTCAAGCTTGGTTTAAGACAGATGCACTAAGCCAGGAAAATATGTATTTTCATTGGTTTGCATAACGTAAGTGGCCTACAATGACAAATTCAACAGCAAGTTATTCCAAAGCATCAGTACTACAGATTCCAATAAATACTTGTGTAATCAGTAATTGTAATCACGTAATTGTGTAAATAGTAACTGTATAATTAGTAATACTAGCTACACACTAGAGCACAACATGCATTTTCCATAGCACAGACTCATGATATTCTGAGATAACTACTGTTGCTTACCAAAACAAAGACTACAGCATGCTATCACACAGGTCAAATAACCTATGAATCTCAGCATTGCTTTATCTGTACTTAAACAGAGACAAAAGGCAGGAAAACACCTGTAGAGTTTCACAGCACATCACTGTACAGCTTTTTTTTCAAATTTAAGTACATCCTTCTGTGCTTAAGACTTGCAGCACCTTTCCTTTCTTATTTGTAAGCATCACTTTCCTGGAAAAAAAAAATCTTATCAATGCTCTACTCTTACTGACCACCCACCTTTACAAACTGGCAGGCTGGAACAGATTGAGTATTACCTACAGTTGTTAATTACAATGCCTCACTGTGAAATGAGAATTTTTGCCAAGATTTGTGTATGGGCATGCATTAGTAACTACTCTGTACTGCTGCACTACCTTCACTGTAGTTTAGAAATGAAGAACTGAACACAATTTGGCACAGCGACTTAACCTTGGGACACAGCTCTGCATAGGCTCTGCTTGCCTGAAATGCCTCCTCTATCAAGCTAACTGGTTTTACACGCATGGTCACACTTCATACAGCTGAGGCACTGACCACATTACTTACCCTATATGTGTAACAGCATCCCTGTTTTCACATTCAGTTGTCCATATTGCTATTTTATCACCCTTAGTTCTAACATTAACAACAGCACCACACACATCATCACTGTAGTCATCGAATGACTCCCCAATAAGGCACAGCAGCTGTGAAAGAGAAAACAGTTCAGAGTCAGAATCCTGTTCCGTAGGCAAGCAGTCAGTGTACACAAGGACTGAGAAATACATTTTACTGCCTACAGTCACTTGCCATACAATAATCATTTTCTATTTATTGCAGAGTCTTCTTCAAGTTCCAAATATTACAAGTGAACATGTTCTAGTAAGGCATCTTCCTCTATTTTGAATTTTCCATTCCTCCTCCTCTCCCACCTGCTGCAAGTTCTGACACAGCTGATCATCTCCACAGTGCTGCCTTCCATCCCATCCTCTCAATCCAAAACAAGAGAAGAATTAAAGCACTGTATTCTTCTTTCTGCAGTACACTTAACACAGGTAGACCAATCTGAAATTTTAGGTGTTTCCATCCATTATCGAGGAAGAACATGTTAAGGACTATTTGCACAACATCAGCTACATAAGGTTTAACTTCAATGCTGAAGTCTATCAATTCAGAGGTAAATCTGACAGCAGCCAGATGAAAAGTGTGATCCAATGAAATGTTACTTCCTATCAACACAGGAAGCTTCAGCATTTCCATAAACTGTGAAGTGGGCATCAGTGATCCTGAACACTGTTTAATACAAGCGCACCAATGAAAGTGCACAAGTAACACGATTCTTCCTCCCAGGTTTACAACAGTGAAGCTTGGAATTGGCCAGGAACATCAGACTGAGCTGGGTCACAGCCCTGTGCAACATGCTAACCATGAAAGTGCTATTAAAATCTTCAGCTTGCAGCTTGTAAAACAAGCAATCCAGAAATTCAAAACCAATGGTTTCTTGTGGTTGAGACAGATTCACCTAGACTATGCTAAATTTAAAAAAAGAAACAAACAAACTTTCTGCACACTGAATCTGCAAATAGGCACTGGTTTCCTTCACTTCCACAGTACATTAAATACACTGCCATTATATCAGTTTTCTGGTATCACTTATAACATTTGGAAATTCAACATGTTTGCAACTTTTCGAACAAAGCAGGTCTTCCAGTACCCATCAGACCTACAAGGTCTGGCTTACTCGAAGAAATACAGAAAGAACAAAGTGTGCTAATGAATAAATCAGGTATAACTAGCCATGCTTTAAATGTTACACCCCACTGCAGGCTGCACACACTCACTGAGTAATTCAAGCCATAAATGGTTAAGATCAAACCACACACAAACATGCAAAATATTGACCAACTGCCTTAGTCCGCATCCAAGTAAAGATGACTACTATGCTCAATAAACACTAGTCAGGTACATTTTTCATAAATGTTGCACAACAGGGAAAAAAGTCTTCTCAAATCAAGTTTAGTTTACAGTTAACATCGTTATAGTATAATAAAAATTTGTTCCGAAGGGGAGTTATAAAGGCTTTGATTTCTATCGCAGAAAATTGGTTGCGTATAATTACCAGAATTAGAAGTGACAGGGTTGTTTTAGGGCACATACCACAGTCACCTGGGTATTTAGGCTCTGTGCCACTGCTCACTGCTAAGCAAAAAGCAGAGCCCTCTAGCCTTTAGTTTGCACAGTCTATCTACGTGTTTCCAAGCCATATGTCATGGCTATTAGGAGTCAGGACTCACACATGCAGTAGGCCAAGTACATGCGGCAGGACGTTAATCTGCTCGCACGCAGTCACACTGCCCAGTACTGTAACGCTCACAGTGCTCTCTTCAAATCACAACTACAGTGACTACAAAGATCCTGAAAATTCGGGCATTTTTGACAACTCTGCTTTGATTATGAAGACCATTCCTCCCTTTCAGAGGGGGGCCATACCTCTTGCCTCTCACAGAAGCAAGGAGAAAAGATGAGAGATTTGCCAAGACTGCTGTGCATTGTCCTGGCTGCAATCCCTGTCCCTAAAAATCCTAGATCGCTCTAGACTGTTTTAGGCTATTCTGAGTCAGTTCCTAGACAACACATTTTTCTGTAACACGTTTACTGCAATCCACAATCTCTAGAAATATATTTATCATTGAATTCTATTCCAAAGAGGTAACGTCAATGGGAAAAAAAAGTATTTTTATGGTGTATATACAGGATGAATGTGCTACTACTGCCTACCCCCACGTTAAGATAAATACAGAAAGAAAAAAATATATCTGAAAGTCCCTTGTTCAACAAAGCCCAAACCTGAAAACTATTCACTTTTTAAAAAAGTATTTGCAAAACAAATTGTTTTATCAGTTGAATCAGCAGGTTGCACTAAAGACAACGTATTATTTTCACAGTAGTTCAACAGCTGTTCTGTACATTAAAAAGCTTAATCTGTCCTGCAGAACTCTCCATATTGCTGCCTGTTACAAGAAGTGTTAGACAGAATACACCCACATGAAGGATCACTATTGAAAAAACATGTTTCAAATACAGCCAGTCGATAAAGCCCTACAGGACACTCTGCTGCCAAGAAGTTAGGATAGTGTAGCACACAAATATCAAAGCAGTTAAATGTATTTTCACACAAACACAAGACTCCTCAGCTGTCGCTGGCAAGGCCATAGTGCTTACTGTCTCTAGCCAGAAGCGATCAAGGTCACTTCGTCTCTGCTGCTTGTTTAGTGTAATTAACCATCGGCCTCCTCGCTTGTTTTTTTCATCTTCCCACATTGGTTCAATCCCATCCTGCAAAGAAAGGCCACAAGTTAAATCAGACTCCATCTCTATTTTTCCTAAAGAACCACCGAAAGGCCAGTGATAACTGAAACAGTAAGTTAAGAAAGTGTACAGTTTAAGATATATACCAGAATGTCCAGAAACACTGTCTCACACCAATACCAAACTTCCAAAACAACTTAACAAGTGCACTCTCTAATGAATTTTTATTTCTACAGAAGCATCACAGCCCAGGCAAAAGTCTTAGCTACATATTACATTAAAAAAACTCTGAGGCAACAGGCAAAGACAACCACCTGCTTTGCCCTGCATGAAACCAGAATGTAGCTGCTAATTTTATCTGGAGTTCTTATTTTATGTCTTGCACCCAGTCCAAGATCAGCCAAGTGCTTCACTTACGCATACAGATTATTTCACCGAAACAGACACCTCTGGCAGTCTCTCTCAATGACTTCCTTCACAAACAAGGTGAAAATAAGAGGGTTTTCATTGTCAGGGAGAAAAAAAAAACTAACATACCCTTTCAAGCAAGATCTGATTCACATTTTGCCAGTGGCCCTGCACTGAATTAAATGATTCTGCATGTGCTGATACAAAGCTCCCAGCTGCTACTCCCATATCAACCAGCTACGGTGCACTTCAGAAAGTCATTCAAAAAGTAAGTAGTTACTGAGACAGAGGACTTCTGTTAAGAACTGTCCACTAAGAGAACTGCACTACAGAACCTGTGGCTGAAAACCAAGTGTTCAACATGTGGGATGTAGTGGTGTCATCTCACTTTAAATATAACACCCTCACTGGCAGCTGCAGAGCTTAAACTACTTCATCACCTTTAAGAGGACCTCTTAAGAGGTCGCAGCTGAAGGACAGCAGTAAGAGATTGCCCAGAAGCCTGAAACAGTTGCCAATTCTATACCTGTTCCACAAAGTTATTTAATTAATCTATTACTGCTTGATGACAAGCAAACATGGAATAGATACATGTACTTAAAACACAAATTTAGGATTCATGCAAAAAATACAAGCATTATCCATAGATACCCTAATCTCTGAAGAGCCTACAGCTTCTTAAAATTCTAGTAATGTTTCTCAGCCACCTAGAATACCATTACCTTCCCAAACCCAAGCAGCATAACCTCTTCACTACATGAAGCTGCCAGGTCTACAAACAGTGAACACAGTCTGCTGAGGAGCCCCAGCCTGTGGCTACATTTTCTGAGCCAAGGAGGAACCAGGCATCAGCACTTCAGGGACTATTTAGGTACTGGAATCCAGAAAGGAAGCTGCATGATAGAAGCACTACCAAGAGTTTAGGATTTAATTTAGAGCTCCAATTCAGATGTCCACCCCAGCTGAGGCATGATTCCATGTACACTTTCCCATCAGCATTTCCCATTCACAAGTTTGGGCACTTCCTCAGCATGTTCTAAGTGTCCATGTTGGGTGCACTTTTCTATTTCATGTTAAGTAATACAGCATTTAACTGGTAGCGTAAAGATTAATAGGAGCATTGTGCATCTGGCTTGTAGCACCCACAAGGAATATGGGGCAACATTGTCACCTCCCACAGACATTTTAACTCATTTCACATCAAGTGACAGAGCTGGAAAACCTGTCATATTAGAAAAACTTACACTTAATTGTTTGCACAAACATCTCAAAAGTAGAATGAAGACTAATACAGTAATAGATTAAAGTCTACTGTCTGTGATATGTGTTAAAGCAAGTACTTGCAATTTCAGAAGTAGTGATAACTTGATTTTCAGACAGCACATGTTTGGGACTTCCTCAAAAAAATTAACAACCTTCATGACATTTCCAACCAGGTTCCTAAATGTCTTGAGTGAAGTATTTGGACAGTATCTTGCTTAGTCAGGAAACCATCCATCAACATCCATAACTAAAGAAAAAAATGTTAGCAAGCCTACCTTAAAGAGCGAGTAGTCACAACCAGGCATTAAATTACTAGAGAGCTGGATATGGTTGTATAAACTGTTGGAGGGAAAAAAGCAGGATTAGAAACTAAACATTGTTTTAAGGTACAAAATTCTTAAAGAATTTAAGACATATGACCAAATAAAGTCCAAAAATTAAGGAGCAAAAAAGTTATTTCAGAAGCAACCCTATTTCTTAAGTATTTTTCAACAATATAAAGACTTGTGGGGTTCCTATTCCATTCTGCTGCTTTAAGCCTAGAACATCTTAAAACCAATCCTTTTATAAACTCATTTCCGATACTTCTTTTAAACCTAGTTCTAAGGTTTAGAACTAAAGTTCAAAGTTATTAGGAACATAACTCACAGAGCTTTCATGGCAACAGGTTCTGTGTCCATGTGTCTTCTATACATTCATGGAATACGGATATTTGTTTATATTTCTAAGGCTACTCTCACTGCTGAGAGTGTTTTTTAGGAGAAATGTTCAACCTTCCTATTTAATACAGTACTCTTAAGTATGAATGCTGCAGGCCTGATAATTCAAATTAAGGACTCAAAAGGCAAGAACAGATGATAGACAACAAAACATATATTCAGAATTAAATTTACAACTGTGCAATTCAGAAGAACAATCAAAGGAGTACATAGTGTCTCCTCCTCAAGCAAGGAGATAAATGCCTTTTTTTGCCCCTGCGCTGTTAGGTCAGACTTCAGAAGGAGGGCTGCACATATTACAGCAACCTGCAGCCCAAGACCAATTAATGTTCAGGCATAGTTCAGCACCAAAACAAAAACTGATTACTGTGATGTTCTAAAAATGAGAAATCATGCACAGGAATTTATAACACCAGCTACAAATTTAACAGTTTGCCTCTTAAGTTTATCTTAACATTGAAATTTTCTCCCAGGAACAACACACCTATTTCCCATTCCAACCACAACGGAAGTGTAACTCAACTGCTAGTGGCTGATTGTGTACCTTCACTGTAGACATCTAAATTAAGCACGTCTTTTCATTACCAAGACTATCTCGGTTATAGAAGCTCAAAAATTTACCCTTAACCAATTTTAATAGCGAGCTTCAAACAAGTCAGCTGGGCACCACATACCCCACCACTGTCAGCTGAGTGAACCACAGTCTGCAGTGACCCCCACAGTGGGAATGGGAAAGCTGGTTACAAGCCCAGAGTCTCGTTCCCCTGTCATGACTGCACCAATAAAGTTACTGAAAAGGCTGAAGCACTTACCCTCCCCATGCTAATGGGTCACTGATGGGTCTTATTATTACACTCAGACCCCATGTCTCTCCTGTGCTGATCACATCCAAAAAAAGTATGCAACAAAAACCAGAACCCTACCACTCAGTGTAGCATGAAAGAAAAAGACCAAATGTATAATGCTTTTTTTTTTCCCCTCAATTTCACAGCACTTGCATTTTCTCCACATTTCAGTATTATGGCAGGCAAAATCTTGATCGAAGCAAGCATTTGGAGAGCACAGGCCCACCTTCAAAGGCTTTACTATTGCTCTTGGAGCCTACCCGCTCTCACAGACCTTCACAATTTAGAATGAAGGTCATTCCTTCTGTAACCTCTAATGAATTTTTTTCAAGGATGCCATTAATCTGCACAAATCTCAAGTAATATGCTCCAGATTCAGGCACTCTTGAACACGTGACATGAGCCAGCAGTCAATTTAATCAAGGAGGAAAATGGGAGCCATGGAAGTGGCAATCAGTTGGCCACCAGAATTTACAGGTTTGCGTTACTATGAGATAGCTACTGCACAAATTAAATGTTCTACATGTCTGCCATGTACACGACAATAAGCAGTGTTGCAGTGAGACAACGTGCACTTAAAGGATGAAGAACTTCTCCATTCACATTTTCTTCAACAGACTTCACTTTCAATTTTGCAAATATTTCAGATCACACACAGGAATTTGCAGTTAATGGAGTACTTTATGGGTTTTTTGACTTGGACATAGGCTTTGCCAACAAATCCCAGAATTATTGTGCAGATTGAAGTTTTTACTTACGCCCAAAAATCTTCAACAGTATCGAACTTTGAGATAAGACGAAGATTTGCTTGCCAAGTTTTGCTCTTGTCATTTTTAAAAAACCAGAGCGCCCATCTAAAGGAGAACAAAATAAAAACATCTAGAAATTACAGTATCTTAAAAATGTAATTATTTCTATTGTTATAGCCAAACTAATTGCAAACCTTAATATATTATGAGCATGGAGGTCAGTTTTCATCAATAAGCTACATGATCAATTCTTCATAGACCAACAATATGCTTCCATTACAAGAATCGTGGCAGACTTCATCAATCCATTAGGTAAATATTTTAAATAGCTTTGGAATTCTTTTAAGACTCTAAACCTCAGATGTTTCTCCTTGCTGTCCCTGCTAAACTGCAATCCCCTACCACAAACAACTGATTATGGTCTAAAACAACACCAACTATTCAAACTGGGCTCCCTGGCCAGTAATTTCCTTGTAAAAGTTACATAAGAGAATTGTATCACTCCAAAGCTATGTATGACATGAAAGTTTCCCAAGTACTCACATACTAGGAAAGCATAAATCTTAAAAGGGAAGCTGCATTAAGCTTACTAATGGCAACCACCTCAAATCCCCACAAATTGATTGTTTCAAGCTTTAAAATTAGCATATATAAAGACGAGACTAAATAAAAAATAATCTCTGCTGAGTACAAATATCAACACAAAATTGAACCTTTCGCACAAAGATGCTCTTTCTGAATCTAAAAAGCATCACTGCAGCAATTTAAAATGCTGGAAGAGGATACCTAACGAGGCATTTAATCAAACAGTTGGGGTTTTTTTCCACTCTGATCATTTCAGTAGTGTTGAAATAACTCCGGTTAGCACTGGACTAGATTTATCTTCTCACAGCAGAGAACTTGAAGTCACTAGGTGTCAATCTATTGCTTCGAGACTCTTCCTGACATTTCAAACCTAGTTTTAGAAGTTTACTCCTTTCCAGTAATAGCCTATTACCACTCATAAAGAAGTGTCAGCACCAATTTAATCAAGGTGTTTAGAGGAAAGAGAAGGAGGATGGAAGCTGAAAGACAACAAGGAAAATGGGATACATGCAGCACAGCCCTACAGGGAAGCGTGGTTTTCCACACTTGCTCAAAACTTAGAAAAAGAGTACAGTATCAGTTGGTAAAAGGTACCTGTCAACACTAAGTACTGAGCATTCCACAGTAACTCTTCAGCTCACTTGGAGAAAATTACTTCCTAGATGTTCCTTCTGAAGCCGTAAGAGGGCTTGTATCTTTGAAATATAATTTTAACTACAAGCTTTTACCACTGGCACCTTAATTTACCCAAGTACAAGGCAGAATGCAAGGTTTTCCAGTTCTGCTGGGCAGCAGCTTCACCTCAGCATCAGCCTCTTAAAATACACCAGACAAAAGCAACAAAAGCTCTTCTTGCCTCCAACTAAGAGCAAAGCCATGCTCTTTCCAAGTACTTGGCTGCATTTTGAAAACTTGCAAAGATTTTCAGCTTCTGTAACTGCACTATCTGAAAACACTCTGAAACGTCTGGTTCAGATTCTCCTCACTTTGCAACCTCACTGCAAAAATCTTCAAAAAGACCTGAGAACTCTCAAAATACTGCTAGAGAACGTAAGGTCAACAAGAGCTGCAAAGTCATAGTCATTTTTCTGTCCCTGGCAAAACTACAATCACGTTTCTGTATTATTTACCTGTTTTGTAGTGGATGTTTAATATACTGTTCAGGGCTGGCAACCTCCTGACTCGGTGCTGGCTCAGTTTTCTCCTCTTCTGCAGGTTGGGGGTTGGGAGTGGTTTCCTGTTTGAAGAAAGGAGTTATTAATACATTCCTTTTTCATTTTTATTGAAGTAATTTTAGAGAGGGTGAAGCTAAGAGTTCCTATAATTTATCTTGATTAGGGGCCCAAATCGCATCATGGAAGCACAATTTATATCCCTTTATTCTTCAACACCTGAACAGGTCCTACAATAAACACTAACTGCACAAATTTGCATTCTGCTGTTCAGTGATCTGCTTCCTATGTAATTTGTTTCCAAAACGGTTTACTATACATACTTGTCTAATTTTGAAATAGCTTTGAGTGCTATTTCAGAAATATACAATCTATGTTACCTCGAATATGCACATCTAAAATAAATTCAGAGTAGTAATTTCAGAAGGAAAATTATTTTTATCAGCTTCTGACAGAGCATCACTTAAAACATGTCCTGTTATTTAGAAAAAAATCTATTAATACAAGTAGAAGATAAAACTACAATTCTCAGATCTAAAATCAGCTACTGCAAGCAGCTAGAAGCCATGCCAGTACAGTTATCTTTGTATTTACAACATCACCATGAACCAAACAGCAGAATTTAAACACGCATGAGTTCTCAAATTTCCAACTGAAATAAAGGTACTTACTGGTTCACTATATATTAGATTGATTTTAAGTGTTATTTTTTCAACTTTCTAGAGACAGCTCTGGAAATGTTAAATATACTTTAACACAAAGTAGTAAATTATATCCTCTTTGCATGTAAACCCCCTCAGGTTTGTCATTCAGTTTGAGAAGTCACTGTATCAGGTCTGAAATTCTAATGCTTGTCCTTCAAACCAGGGAATACAAAGCTTTATTGTGAGGCCAAGTGTCCCTGCCAGTTACCACCATCTCTCCCTAGTCTGCAATCCATGCTAGAATACTACAGAAACATGGAAAGAGGACTGTAGTTCCTTCCCTATAGCTAACACAAAAATGCCTATATGGCTGACCCTGTGAAAGAAAAAGCACTTCAGTGATACAAATAAAAGGTAAGTACAGCAAACCCGAAGACTCCAGACATTTCCAAATGTGGCAATATAAGAGTAGTATTTAAAAATTAATTTAAATTCTGTGGTTTTAATAGAACAAATTAACATAAGGGTGAATTAAGTAAGGTTAAGTAACTTAATTAATGGAACAGTATACTCCAGGCTTCCACATACACTTATCACACCAAAGCTGTTGAAAAGTGGAATGGATTTGAAGTGATAACACTGTTCAATCTTCACAGACCCAGCAGGCAAACTCTTCTGATAACACCTAAAGATCTGTCTTAACAGGGATTTTCTTTTCATTATCAATGTATTTTGCATTACTAAGCATGATATTGTGTTTTACATCAGAGAAGTTACTCCTTTATGGTTGAAAACAATCAAGTATGCTTTAGTTTAACAGCCCACCTAGAAAAACACCTTATGACATTTCAGAACGCTCACACGCACCTGCGTTCACAGTGAAGAGACTGAAATGCCAAGATCTAACAGGAGCACTTGGCCAGTGCTTTGATTTACACAGTACAATAACACAATTCCCTTCCTCTTACTAAAACTAAATGCTTTCTGAGGATTCCCCAAAGGGATCATCACTAACAAACCCAAAGAAGCACAGTGTTGAACAATCTGTCACATCTCCTCCAGTGTAATATTATAAAAAGCTAAGCAGACCTTCAAAAAAACTTAGTAAGTTCTTCAAATTCTATCCAGAACAAAATTTCTAGTGTTACTCCAACTTATTTTTGGTATGATTCATCTCTAATCACACAAAACCATCCCACTGAACAATTCAAGACAGACAGCGCATAAAAGCTGTAGAATTAACCAAGGAAGCACTTTAATATTTCCTCCTTCACATTATCATCTGTATTATATTACAAAGAAACAAGTATAGACAACTAAAAGTTAAGTGTGGCCCCTTCAGGGGCTTCTAACTAGAAAATTCAGAGAAGTTACACGTGCAAATACAGTAACCCTACAAGAAAAATCTTGCTGATATTCTGGAATAGCACTGGGTTTTGTCATAAAGCTTGCTTTCAGTCACAATACTCTGCAGTTGTGACATCTAATATTCACAACTGATTTGCAAATGCTATTACACTAGGAATTTTAACATCAAACAGACTTCAGTGTTGCTGAATGCAGAGTATCTTCCAAAAAACAATTTCAGCTGAGAATCTCATGTTCGCTCAGCAACAAGCTTTCAACATACAAAGAGCTAATCCCAAAGTCTCTCTGGTCACTCTTCCAGAAGTATCACAACTACATAAAATGGAAGAATCAATACAAAGCCACTGAGCACGTGCAAGGCTAAACTGTTTTGTAACTTCTAACTAAAGACAATACTGGAAAGGATTAAGGAAGCATGTCCAGACAAAAAGAAAAATGCAATGAGCCCCAATACCTCCCTAGTACACTGCTGGTCATCCTTCACGTAACTACTTAAAATTCTGTTTTTGGACAAAAAGAAGACATCTGACTCAGCACAAGCATTTTACTTAAGCCACCACAATATCAAGTCCCTTTAGATATTCTGAAAGCTACATGGCATTCATGAAACTTCGACTAACCATCATTCAAGCTCCCGTCCAAAACAGAACATGACAGCTCAACTCCAGGGCCCAGCTAACTATAACCTCGACCCAGGACTGTGCCACTCCCCTCAAAAACTATGCCACCAGAACAGACTTTTTTTTTTTTCAGCAGCAGGCTGCCCCATCAAGGATAGCTGCAGGTCTACACACCAGGTATAAAGTTGGAAGCAGAATTTATTACTAAAAAACAGTTTTCTGATTGGTCTCAGAAAGAAGCCTAAAGCAGCTTATTTTTACTTCCTTCTATTTCCCACAGTCATCAAGGAAAACAGAAAAAGAACCACTTTCATTTTTGGCTGGTTAATCATTATCAGCTCCTATTTCCTTTCATCCTACCTTTATCTCACTATTCTGACTACGAAAACGAAATGTTTGTATACCAAAGCACTTTTAATTATTAGTCAAATAGAAACTATGTAAGTTTCATTAATTGGTATTTAAAGTCCATTTAAAGTCTTGGTATCCAAGAAATTCTACAAGAAATTGCACAGAATTCTATTCTATAAATACCACATGAATTAATGTTATTGTCCACATTTTAGCAATTCACAGCTTGAAACCCTGCAATTACAACACTATTAACTAAAGTCAGACTGACTCCACCAACAGTTTCTGGACTACTTTAAAATCCTTCATAATATTTTACTATTGCTCATAACTAATGTATTCTTTAACCTAAAACTGACTTTACACTAAGTAACCACTAAGTTTGCTGCTTTTAAAATATAAGTAATAAAATAGGGTAGTATTACCAGATAAACTGGAAAGCTTCACATGGCCAATCCCACTTCTCATACACTAGACAGCACATAATTAAGGGACATTTATTATTCACTACCCACATGGTTTTTGATGTAGGACTCAGCTTGCAGAAGTCCATGAAACATTCACCTACTCAGCATTTAATGACTCTGTATCTGCAATTACCTGGATTCCAACACCTGCAGATTTAATTGGTGTTATTTACTCTTTCTCCACAGCACATAATGACCAACATATCAAAGGAAGGTGTGCATGTCACCGGAACAGGAAACAAAGAGCATTTACAGTAAAAACTGCTTCATCAGGTTTCTCTATTAAGGAGAACAAGCAGCTTGACTAGGTTTTACCAAGGTTTTTCAGATGCTGCCCAGACCACATTCATGTCATTAGTTGTCTACAGAAGTTGTTTAGCAAGTCCAGCTGGAGTACAACGCTCATTGCCCAAAAGGACATAACCTAGCACTATTATGCACTCTTGGTGAAGGCTAAGAGAATTAATTAGTGGAAGAGGCTTTCCAAGTCCATAAGTCTTCTTGCATTAAACCAAAATAAGTTACATTCCAGAGTTTTCACCTTCTTGTTTAGGGTTTCCGGCAGAAGAAAACTGCCAGTTTTCTGTCCCAGTTACCTGATGTCTTGGGAGAAACAATTTCATCTATCTGCTGGTCCTTATGCTTCTTGCAGGTAACTGCTACTAGGCTACAGCTAGGTTAATTTCCAGGGCACAAAATTCAAGAGTATTTATTTCAAAACATTCTGAACACAAAAAAAAAAATTTAAAGTCCACCCACAAGCAAGGATTATATCCTGTAAGAAAACAAACCAAGTGATGATTTGACATGGAACTCTGAGGAATGAATGTACAGTCATAAAAAATCATAAGCAGTACATGTAATAGCAACTGTAAGAGAGGTACTAACAGCCACCTGGTACGAATTTAACAGCATGAAGTAGATTTCCAGACACCAGGACACAGAAAATATTTCTACTTGTGACACAGCAAGGCCTAATAGCAACTATCCTAACTGCATTCATCATTATTTAGAACACCACAGATTTTTAGAAAGGCAATCACTATTAGAGCACAAACATGAAACCTGATTTTAACTGAGTGACATCCCCTCAAATTACAACAGAAGTGCAACACATGTACAGGAGGACAGGAACAAAAGTCTAAGTAAAAAAAAGTCACATATTTCCTCCACGGTCAAAGGTTTTCTAGGAAATACCACCTCAGATTTGAAAGATAAAAAGACTATTTATAGCCCTCCTGACTTCTGAAAAATGGGCCATATACACTTGAAAATACCCATCAGATTTTCACCATTTAACTCACAAACTCCTAACTAGCACTAGCAAATAGCTTAGAAGGAGTATCAAACTACCTCAGTACCTTTGTGGGTTTTCTAGCTGCCTAAGCAAGTCGCCCTTGTGCTAACACCTCTCACCCTAGTCTGCACTCTGCTGCTGCCTTTGCTACTGGAACACAAAATCTACCCGTGGGATGAGCTTCCACATCTAACATTCTATCTGTTCTAAAGCACTCAGACAAGAAAACTTCCCAAAACTGCTGGGAAGAACAGTTCAGATGATTCAAAGAACACAAAGCCTCTAGTCTCCCCAGACATTCCTACACAAAAGACCTCCACCTTTTGCAAGTATACTGAGCCACATTTGCAAGTATACTGGTTCAACAAAGCAGAGAATTTTATATCAGCTGAAAACTTAAGACGCATTCAATATTCAGAAAATAATTTAAAAGAAAACTGTATAATGTATGAATGGTCAAGAGATAGGTCTTCAAAGAAAAGGTACTGGATGTACTACTGCTATGCCAGTGACTGCAAAGGATGTCATACATACAAGTTATCTGATGAACAGCACAGAGCACAAGAAAAACAGATCTCTATAAAAGATCACTCAACCAACTGCTCTGAACGTTCAGGGGAAAAAAACCCAAACTTTTAAACAGTTAAAACTTTTCTGCCTTACATCCACTATACAGAATCAAGGACAACTAGCAAGTTCAGGCAGCTAACAACACACTTATGTTCTGCAGCACACTTACATCTGTACATCACACACTTAAACCTTCCTAACATGATTGTCTTATAGAGGAACAGGTTTTAAACTTCAAGAAATGAGGACTCCTGCAAGCTAAAAAACAGCTTCTAAACTCACATTTAACCTTGACTATAGAATATTTCAGAAGTGAAAGACAATTTATCTGAAGAAAAAGTCACAGTAATTCACGTTTAAAGTTTGCATTTCTCTTCTATGATGCAGGCACTCTACCAATATCCCTTATTTAATTCTCCCCTCTACCTCCTCAAAATTCAAACTAATCTTTACAAAGCTGCCAAAAGGGGCACATTTTCTCATCAAAAAGTTTCCACTGAACCTCCACACCTGCAGGTAGTATTCAGTAAATGAAACACAGCTTGATTTCATATGCTATTTTTATGCTTTTCTTTGAAATAGGTTTGGTATTTTATATGCTGTGTGCAATGTAATTATTCAAAATTGCTTTCAGAAAAGTGTTTATCTCAAAAAATTTACAAGATGTCCAACACACTCCTCTTAGAGGAAGCTCCATGCTTGGAAGCACAATTTACAATTCAAAAGCTTATGATAGATATTCTCGATTATTAAACAGCATCAAAGATACATCTATCCTGTATCATTTCAGAAAAATGCAATGAGCAAGCAACTGTGTTCACAATATTGCAGTTCAATGCTGTACTGACTTCAAAGAGAGCAGGTCACTGACTATTACAGCAGAAACACCCAGCAACAAGAGCAAGTCTAAAGTTGAATTAAGCTTACATGCTAACTGTCAGCAAATAATATGAAATTTTAGGCTGAATACCTTTCAGCCTACCTTGAATTTTAGGAGCTATTACGAACTTCCCAGAATTTTAAGGCCTTATGTTTGTAACCCTTGAAATAACAGTTTCACTTAAATAAAGTTTTGATTCGTTCCTGTGCACAATTATCTTCTTAAACAAGCACTTTTCAAATTACAGATAACTGAAATGTCACTGTTGTATCCTAAAACAACAGAGTTAAATTTACAAGAATTGCATTTATCACAATAAGTGCCATTAGGCAAAAATATATAAGAACCATGATGCCATTTCCAATTTGCACAATGAGAGATCCGATTTATTTGCACCTAGAAGTTACAGGCTTTGTGCAGCTACATTTTAACATCACCTTTGGTAAACTACTGTTTACTAAAGCATTTTTGTTGTTGATTTTGTGGACTTTTGCATTGTGTTATCTGATCACATTTAATCCTCTAAGGCTGTATGAGCACCTTGACAGGTGACACTTCCGCATATTCTTAAAAATTAATCTAGAGTATTTTTAAGATAAAAACCTAGACAACACAAGAAAAACAGAGAGTTTTAACCTGTCAGTGTTGCTGAGGCTTAAGTCTTCCCTACAGTGGAGAATTAACCCACTGTGCAATCGGTCTGTATTTATTTAGAATAATCTCGCTTTTCTTAGCAACTTCTATGGGACTCCCTACAGAATTCTATACTCAAGTTTCCATATTTGTGAACAGTCTGAAACATTTTCCAAGCCTCTTAACAGGAGTTTAAATGTATGCTACTTTTGAAACCATGATAGTACTAGAAGCATCACTGATCTTCGTAGAAACCTGTATTAAAAAAACCAAAACCAACCCATACTCAGTTGTATTTTCATTTCCCAAGACACATCCTCCACCAGGACCACATTACAGATGACATCTCTACAAACCCAGGTCCAGATTTTGCAGGTGAGCAACACAAAGGCCTCCCTATGATCAAGAGGTAATCCCCAACCACGGACGCAATTAAATTGTTCAACTGCAAAGCACGCACTATTTCTGCAACACTGTGCACCTCTGACCTCAGTCACTACACAAGTCTAACTTCAGGCTTCCGTAGGAGGAGTGAGCCACCTACAAGGACAATAAACAAAGACTTTGTTATTTACTTCAATTTGAAAATAAGCAAGCATAGGTGGTAGCTGACTCCTGAATGCAAACATACTGCAGCTACAGCAGGACATTCAACAACTGCATTAATTAGAGAGTGTTGCCCCATCTTCCACTTTTAGGGGCTCAGCACAAGTGCTTGTGGTGAAGCAGATCTGGGGAACCAATCTTGCTGGGACACGGCATGGCAAAAACAATTGTTGACTTTCAGCTACATTAGGCTCGGATCTACCCCAATGTGCAGCTTAACACTGATGAACAAAGGAGAAAATGGTGCAAAGACAATTTCTGTGCCAGCAGCACAGCGAAGAAAGGCACAAGGCCCAGTCCTTTAGAGTAATTTCAGTTTCTAGTGGCTGTATTACAAATTATTTATCACAATTCCTTGTAAGCTCCATAGTCACAAAGCACTGCACTGACAGGAAGCCCTCATCTTCAGATATGTGGGCAACAACTCGAAGATTGGCTTTTAGATGAGAAAACAAGTGTTTAACACCATGGCTGGAGAACATGGGAAGGGTGCTGCTGGTGGTCTGTCTCACACTCTCTATAACTGACACTCTCTCTGTACAGAACTGCTGCTAAGCACTTTATAAATGCCGACCCACTTCAATCTCTTCCTCATAGGTAAAAATATGAGGTTTGGTTCATAGAAGAAAACCATTAGTAGAAAAATCAGTGTCCCTTACACATAAAGGCAAAATTAGTCTTTATTTAAAGCCACTGATTTTCAAACTTTTTTCACTTTGTCTAAATGTTACAAAGCCTCCCCAAACAGCACACTGGCTACTTAGTCACAGCTGGTAAGTGCAGCAGCAAGAGACCAGCCCTCCTTAACTGTGTTTTCTCGAAACCCTAACAGAGTCTTCTGCTGTCCTCTCCTCATGATACACAATCATGTGGGATTAGAATAACAACTGTACTTGGATCACTTCCAGCTGCTCCAGCTCATTATGGAAGTGCAGGCTGGTGCTACGTTTTTAAGACCGAGCATAATACCATGAACATAACTTAGCACCTGGAAAAAAAAAAAAAGTACTTAATTATCATGAAAAGTCTGAAAAAAAGCCCTGCTCGAATAAAAGATGACACAACCTGAAAAAGACGATTTCGTTTACCGAGTCTCACCAGCCACGCTGCGGTCGCGGCTGCCCCAGCAGCGCATCTGTGACTTACCGACCCCGCGCTCCCTCAGCACGGTGCCTCTCCGCGGGGCCTCCCGGGCACCGCGTGCCGGGAACGCGGCCCTTCCCCGCTGCCGGAGGAGCCGCCCCTCGCCGCCCGGCTCGCCGCGGCGGCGGGAACCAACATGGCCACCCCCACCGCGCCACATGCGCCGGGCGGGCCGGGCGGCCGCCGG
>VZTF01003717.1:0-51054 GCA_013397755.1 Cnemophilus loriae | reverse complement strand
GCTCCCGGGCTCCAGAGCGACTTGTGCCTTGAACACAGCGGCGTGAAGTCCCTTGTCCCCCGAACACACCGCTGTGGGGCCCCCTGCTCCCCGAACACACCGCTCTGGGGCTCCCTGTTCCCCGAATACAGCGGTGTGTAGTCCTTGTCCCCCGAACACGCCGCTCTGTGGCCCCCTGTTCCTTGAACACAGCGCTCTGTGGGCCCCTGTCCCCGGAACAGAATCAAAGAATCATTTAGGTTGGAAAAGACCTTTAAGAACATTGAGTCCAACTGTTAACCCACGACTTCCAAGCCCAGCTCCAAACCATGTCCATAAGCGTCACATCCACACATTTTCTCTGAAAACTTCCAGGAATGGTGATTCCACCACTCCCCTGGGCAGCCTGGTAAACCAAGTAAACCCAGCCATGGGATTCATTTTAGTGTTATGATTTGATTAGTACTTAACAAAGGCAAAGGATTCAATAAAGAAAAACACAACAAAAATATATTTAAGTTCTTAACCTTTTGTAATACTCCTTAATAAAACAAATACTGTAACAGTTTTCAAAGTAAAAGAACGGGGGCATATCTTTATCCCAGTGACAAAACA
Organism: Cnemophilus loriae; assembly: GCA_013397755.1. Taxonomy (NCBI): domain Eukaryota; kingdom Metazoa; phylum Chordata; class Aves; order Passeriformes; family Corvidae; genus Cnemophilus; species Cnemophilus loriae. The sequence continues at coordinate 50,460 of VZTF01003717.1, read as the reverse complement.
GAAATTGAAAAAGAAAATATTTCTTACTAAACTGTAATTTTAAATAATGTTATCATGACAAAGAGAGCATAATCTATGAAATTTCTACATTCAGAAAGTACATCAACACATGAAGAAGCTTTTTTTTTTTCGTCCAGTGACATACTGTTCATTTTACCTATTTCGTAAAATTTGGTTTCTGGTAATCCTTTATAGATGGTTTGATGCAAATACAGTAATTAATAAATCTTCCTATTTATTTGCCTAATACACTGACATATGGATCTTATATTCCATTTTACTTGTTTGGCAGCCATGTACATTCTTTGACTGCCTGTTTTAATCCTGCCTTTAAGTCTCTTAACATAAATAAAGATAATCCACCCAGAATCGTCTTCCTCCCTGATTATTTTTTCTTCATCTTCTTCTGTGTTTAACTTTGTATTTTTACTCTCAATGAACCAAGTGTACAGACCTACATTTTACAGCTTCGAATGTCATTTTACTGAGAAGAACTGTTAGTGAGTGTTACCCACCAAACTGTATTGAATGTCATGTAGCATTTGGCTATTTCATTTTCCTTATGCAAGGCAGGGAGAACAGCATGAAGCCCTCCATAAGACAGCTACGCTTATTAACAGTGTTTAATTAGATAGATGAAAATAGCACAGCTGAGTTCAGAACAGGGTCTACCTTATTGCCACATGAATAGGAAGCAAGCACGTGTTGTGGTTTGAGATATGTTTTTCTTTGATTTGTTGAGTTGTGGAGGCACAAAGCCTCTAAAGATGACATCAGAAGTTAGCCAACAACTTACAGTAGCAATGAGAGGATTATGAGCTACTGTAATCTTTTCAAGTCGCTAACAGGCATAATAGTCAAGATGATGCTCAGAAGTGATGTGGCTGCCTTGCAAGTGATAGAATCTTCAAACTAAAAGGAAATTTAAGATAGAAGGCAAAGAGGTATCATAGATACAGCCAGAAAATCCCACCTTTTGAAGTTATAGTGGAGACAAGAAGGGGCTGAAGTAAAGAAATGCTGAGTATCTCGTCTTCAGTAATCCTCGCAAGCTTCAGGGATTTATCAGTTTCCAGTGTGAATTTAGGTAGCTGCTGGGAACATCTGCTTCATTCTGCAAAGTGTGGCATCCAAGTCAGAGGTGTGCAAGTATACGCTCTAATTGATCTGCACGCCTGTATCTCACTGTGATTTGAGTGAAATAACACTTTAAAAATCACCGTGTTGTATGTGAGTAAAAATCTGATCATCTTAGTTTGATTTTGGAACCTGAAAATAAAAAGAATTTTTAATGTCACACAGTATTGTCCATGGTATCTAAAGTAGAAATAAAATACTGATTGTATTTTACTACTATTAAGTCTATTTTCATGGCCCTCTGATGACACAAACTAAGTGAAATCTCTTTGGACATCAGTAACATTCCTGTTGAATTCATTGAGCCAAAACTTCATTCCATGACTTCTACTGTGTTTCCATAGTAAAGAATAAAATTTTTCATCGTCTCAAGACATATTCATGGATTCTTTCAAATATTTGCAGCAGTGCAGTTTCTCTCTTTAAAGCTTGCAACTTACTGGTTAAATAGGAATGCTTTTTATAAAAACACCATTTTGTTTACAAAGATGCAGCTTGTTTTCCATTGATCCTGTCCCATGATACAACAACCAGTTTCATATGCATACATTGGAAAATGCTAAAATTCCTGGATACCAGAAGAGTGCTCTTGAATGCAGAGAGAACTATTCTTACACCACAGTGGAAATTTGATGCCCTAGATTAATACAGATTCTGCAAGAGGCAGTACAGCTTGAACAATCAAAACAAAACAAAACCAAACCAAACCAAACCAAAACAAAACAAAAAAATGTGCAGGATCTTCCTTTTCACCACAGCTAAAGCTTGCTTGGAATTAGCTTTGAGTAAGGCTGCTCCAGCCTGGATTGTGGCTGGAGTGGGCCTTTCAGTAGTTTAGTTTGCATCTGCACCAGTGGAGGGGGAAAGAGTGATGCAGGGGCTTAAAATATATTGCAACCTCTTTTGAGTTAGAGAATTGGACAGAACTTGAAATCCCACGTAATTTTTTCTTAAAGAGGAAGAATGGAGACAAGTATTTCTTTAATGCAACTCTGTTTATTTACAAAGGATGTTTACAAAGATTTTCCCCCCCCCTCCCCATGCTCTTAGTAAGACTATTTTGCTTCGAACACAGGTTTGTCTTTTCCTCTGGGTAATGTTTCCTATAGGGCTGCTTTCCATTCATTTTTTTTTAAGATCATGTTTTGTGGCCATCTTTGAGACATTTGTCCTCGCGTTTGTGATTGGTTTGCAGTTTCTCCTTTTTGCAGGCACATACAGGCACACATAACCTACATAACTGTTGCATTTGGTATGAGAATCTCAGTAAGTGCCTGTACCATCTGGCCAAGCCACAGCAGTGCACATTTGCATATGGTCTGGCTCCTGGGTGGCATTTTTGCATTGTTTCAGCTGTCGCTAGACAAAGAGGCATTTAATTGCATCTTCAATGAGCCTGAACAGGAGACAGCTATGATACCCAAGAGCTTCACTGGGAAAGGGGGACTGCCCAGCCCCCACTACTGCAATGTAGAGAAGCAAAGTGAGGAGGGGGGACCAGAGCTAAGGTGCTCTCTTAATTAAGTAATGTCAAATTCAGTGGCCATTTTCTCCCTAAGCAGCAGCTGTCTCAGCTGCCAGCTGCTCTCGCTTTTCTGTGGCTGCTCTCTGACCCATGAGACATTGCTGACCTCCCCTTTTGCCCCGTTTGCTACCCTCACGTACTCCCAGCCTTGCATCACTTTGGAGGAGTTGGGAGGACAGCAGTGGACATAAATCAAACATCATGAATGGGCTATAAAATTCGTGACTCATGCGCGTCTGTGTGCGTTGGTCTGTAACATAGGTGGACGGGCAGCCAGAAAGGGACATGAAAAGCCTGACAGAGAAAAAAGACCTCTGCTCAGGAGAGGTCATAGCAAAGGTCAGTGAACTTCCCCAGTGAGAATGAGTGTCCCACCAGACAATGGGAAATGGCAGTGGATGGACCTCCAGGAGGCAGGAGTTGGTTCACTTAGTAAATCAGAACATCAAGGCCAAATTGGAAAACAAAAGCATTGAAATACCACAGAAACCACATAATTTTTACTATGGGGATGATGATGTAGGGCTGTTTAAAAACCATTTCAACAGCAAATCCTAGGTCAAATCTTTCAGGGTTTGTTATTCTAGGCTGATCTGCTGTTGCAGGCTATGTTCTGTCCAAAGACTGCGGAGGACAAGTACACAAGTTTGCTAATTCCTCAATTAGGGGGCTTGCTGTTCTTTAAATTACACATATATTTAAATTGTTTAATTAATACATGCATCCTTGGCTTCTCTAAGGAAGCTGGGAAACAGCATGCCTTTAATTTGCACTTCAGAAATACAGCAAATAAATGAAACCGAGTAACAGAAGGAACACTGTCTACTAGTTACAGCAGGAGTCCTCTTTTTTCCTTACATGCTTACATGCTTTCCTTACATCCTTTTTTCCCTGCTGACCACTACAAAATGAGCATAAGCATATACTGACATTGTCCCAGTAAGGATGAAAGACAAAAATAGGAATAAATTGTGAATTTATACTCAGATATGAATCTAAATGTGAATTAGATGCTCATAAAATTTAGTAAAGTATCCTAAGTTATTAATAACGATTGTACTGAAATCTCATCAAGAAGCGGATGATGACGTTTGAGCAGGAGACACTGAACTAGATCAACCAGTATGCTTCAGGTTTTTATACCATGTCACTGACAACAGGTACTTGCAAACCCTGCTTAACCAGGTAAACGATGTCTGCAACTCCTTAGGGTTCTTTAAATGGAACAAAGAGGCAACTGAAGTGTATGAAGGTGCCTGTTCCTGCTTTGCTTGATAGCTTGGTTTGTTAGTTACTTGGAAAAGCAGCACTGATTTTTCACAGTACAATACCTGCTAGCAACATCGGTCATTTAGGAGTCATTCTGCCCGTTCAGTAACATTTTGCTTTAAGAAGGTTAAAATAAGCACTTAATGATGTGTCCTTTAAAGATATTTCATGATGTTGGTTGGCAGTTGGTTGCCTGTCTTCAGAATGTGGACATAAATACTGTCACAGCGTGAGCTGCATGAATCAGTACACAGCTATTTTCACTTGTTTCAGAAAATAATGATTGTAATCTCTGTGTTTTGCAGGCATCCTAGAAACAGTCCTAATTCGCTCTGACAGTGAATTCACGCTTTCTACGAATGGTAGGCCGATTTAAGTATTAGCAGTACTGGAGAAATGAAGGTGAGAACTGTCAGAAACACAGGTGTCGACCCGCAACTACACTTCAGTAACAGCATGGCATCAAATTCCTTCGGTTAATTCGCCATGCTAAGTGAAAGTGCTTATCACACAGCACACCTGGATCATACACTTTGTTATCCGTTGCCTTTGCCCCATAGTCAGCTGGGCTACCTAGACACTTTTTGCCAAGTAATGCTATCATAAGGCATGAGGTATATTTATATGAATACACTTATTCTGAAAAAATAGGATGTATGCTTTTCTGTTCTGGAAAAGCAGAAATTTTCACTTAACCTCTAAGCCTAGGAGATAAAGAATTCTTAAATTATTATTATTCTTTATTACAGATAGGGACAGAGGACCACGGGGAATAAGACAATTGCAGAAAATACTGAGATTATAGTTTGGATTTTGAATCACACTTTCTGGGGAGTCATCTGGATGCCAGGAAATCAGGAGAATATTTTGTGTACTAAGATCAGAATAAGGATTGGTGTAGTTTAATTGAAGTTAATGGCACTGAAGTAGAAAGACAGACAGAGTCTCATCCCGCAAAGTTTTAGCTGAAAACATAGTCTGTACTTGCCAGCTAGTGAGAAGACAGCTGAAATTTAAACAAGGAGTGGGATCCCAGTACCAATGGCTGGATCTTGCAGATACATGCTCTGAAGTATTTTGCAGCTATGCTCCCACTCAGTAGGCATCTCCCTGTGCTCTTTTTGAAAGCAACTGCTCATTGACATGAACCAGTAAAAAGCATCTTGCAGTGATATTAAGTTAGAGGTGTTTTAGTATATAGCATAGTGATCATTCCTCTGTGATACTGCTGAGGCTGAACCTCAAATCCTGTGTCCAGTTCTGGGCCTCTCACTACAAGAAGGACATTAAGGTGCTGGAACGTGTCTAGAGAAGAGCGACAGAGCTGGAGAAGAGTCTGGAGCACAGCTCTGGTGAGAGGCAACTGAGGGAGCTGGGGGTGTTTAGCCTGGTGAAAAGGATGCTCAGGGAGGATCTTATTTTTCTCTACAACTGCCTGAAAGGAGGCTGTAGCCAGGTGGGGGTTGGTCTCTTCTCCCAGGTAACAAGTGACAGGACAAGAGGAAATGGGCTCAGGTTGTGCCAGGGGAGGTTTAGATTGGGTATTAGAAAAACTTTTTTCATTGAAAGGGTTGTAAAGCATCAGAGCAGGCTGCCCAGGGAGGTGGTAGAGTCACTATCCCTGGAAGTGTTCAAAAAACATGGATATGGCACTTGAGGACATGGTTTGGTGGTGAACATGGTGGTGGTGCAATGTTGACGGTCGGACTTGATGATCTTAAATGCCTTTTCCAACCTTAACAGCTCTATGATTCTATACTGACACTAGGTTTGACAATACCCACAGAACATAAGCACAGTCAGCTTTACAGACACAGGTAGTATCTTTTTTCACTCTCTAACCCATGCAAATAGGAGAAATATAATATATGCATTAATCACATTTATTCTTATGACAGATCATTGGTTTCTAATCTTTCTCTTTCCAGGAAGACAATCAGCATCCTTCATATGACAATGCCACCTTGACTCTGCAGCCTGTTTTTCTAATTTTAGTTACTGCCTTACTGAATATTGAATTTATGATGGTTTTACCTGGGCTAAAAATAGAGCAAAAGAATTGTTATAAACCACACAGACAGACCTACATACCACAGCCCACACTCCATAATAAAGAATATATGCTTGAAAAATTTTTTGTATAGCCTCGCAGATGAAAACTACACTAAGTTCTTCACAGAATCATTAGGGTTGGAGGGGACCTCTGGAGATCATCCAGGCCAACCTCCTTGCCAAGGCAGGGTCACCCAGAGCAGGTGACACAGGAGTGCATCCAGGTGGGTTTGGAATGTCTGCAGAGAGGGAGAGTCCATGACCTCCCTGGGCAGCCTGTTCTAGTGCTCTGCCACCCTCAATGTAAAGAAGTTCTTCCTCATGTTGAGGTGAAACTTCTCGTGCTTTAGCTTATGGCCGTTGCTCCTCATCCCGTCACTGGGCACCACTGAAAAGGGTCTGGCACCATCCTCTTGACACCCACCTCTGAGACTTTTATGAGATCCCCTCTCAGTCATCCGTTCTCTGGGCTAAATAGGCTAAACACCCTCTTTACTGCGAGGGTGGCGAGGCGCTGGCACACGTCGCCCAGGGAAGCTGTGAATGGCCCCTCACTGGGAGCGTTCAAGGCCGGCTTGGATGGGGCTTTGACTCCCCGGAGCCTCCTGCCTCTCTCCCTCCGTCCGTCCCTCCCTCCGCCCTGCTCTCCCCGCCCGCCCCAGCCGGCGGCAGCTCCGGGCGGCGGCTCCTCCCCCGTGGCCGCCTGGCAGCATGGCGGCGGCGGTGGAGACCCGCAGAGTCTGCGAGACCGCCGGCTGCAGCAGCGAGGCCAAGCTGCAGTGCCCCACCTGCCTCAAGCTGGGCATCCAGGGCTCCTACTTCTGCTCCCAGGTGAGGTTCCCCGCGGCCCAGCCCCTCGCTCCGCGCTCCGGGCGTGCGGCGGGCGCAGGTTCCAGCTCCCCGCGCCGGCTCCCGGCCGCCCGGGCCCGGCCCGGCGTGTCCGGCTCTGCCTCTCTGCCCGCCCGCTCCCGGCCAGCCTCGGGCAGCAGCGCCCGGCCAGGGACTCCGCACGAAGTTCCCCCTCGGTTCCTCGGTCGCTGGAGCCGGGGAAGCCGGGCTGGCGGCCCCGGGCGGGGCGGGAGCCCCATTTCTCCTCGTGGCCGCGGGCGATGCGGGACCTCAGCGGCACTAAAGCGCAGCCGGAGCGTTCGTGAGAGGGTGCACGGATGTTCCTCTGCCTGAAGGTGTGAGTGGTCCGTGTGCTCCCCTTAAAAATAAAGGCTTAGTGGGACAAAGTGAGGACGTGCTCATCAAATTCCAGCGGGTGCGTTTCTCTGCCGGCGTCAGCTCTGGAGTTGCTCGGCTTTGGTAGACATCGGGGGACTTGTTGCTCTGAAAACAGATTTTCTTTAAGTTACGAGTTTCTATGAAAATTATTTGATACTCTTCTCTTTTTTTTATTATTCCCTTTTCATTCCTAACTTTTTTTTTTCCCACTACGTCTTTTGGTGTTCTACTCTGAGGGTGCCGAACGGGAAGGTTCAGGTTAGGCCACATGTCATAGAGCAGTCAGCTCCCACGTATAAATGAGAGAATTGAACGTGTTCTGTAGGCCACAGCGGTAACAGAGTGTGGTCCTTCAATAGAAAGAGCTGTCTGATGACTGTTGAGTGGGTTTTTTGCTTGTGGGGTTTGTTTTGGTTTCGTTTGGTTTTTTTTATTAACTTTAAAATGTGCGGTAAAATACATAGCCTAATCCTTTGCACTTTTTGTATGTGTCATTTTTGTTAAAATCAGTGAGGACTTCGGTGTTCAGTTCAGAGATTAACACTGACTTTCCTTGTCACAATTATAATTCAGAGTAACGTCATTGAACTTTTGTAGATAAACATAAGGAAATAATTCAGTCACATCAGCTAGATTTATTTATTAATTGGGAGGAGTTTTTTTCTGAATCAGGATATAAGATGACCATTTGTACAGGACTAGGGGAAAACTTCCCACGTGCTTGTGGTGCACCCACTGCACAGTTTCTGGTACTTTCCCCTGAAGTCTCTGTGCCCTATGCTGGGAGTTGATGCCAAATTAGAGCAACTGCAACTCAGAATTGTTCTGTATCTCTAGTTCCCACGTGGTGCTTGTGGTTAACTTCTAGGATTTGCTCTGCGTTTTACTACGTGTTTTGACATGTCTGATATAAAACTCATCATAAATGCATCGTTGGTTATATACAAATATTAGTTGGTGATGACAAAACCATTTGTTAAGAGACCAAACAGGCCAACGTGAAGAGTTCTAGTTACATCTTCACTCCCCTCCTTCCCATCTCTAACTCAGCTAATTCCATATAGGATGCAGAGATTCTTGTTATCTATATACTAAGTTTAGTTCTTTTGAAATATCTGCTACTGTTGTTAGGTAAAAGGGGAATTACTGGAAATACTTCCTAGCTTGTTAAAATAGGCTGCTGGATAACTGACTACATGCTTGTAAAGCTGTGCTGCCTAGAAAATGAAATACTGAACTGGGAATCCCAGTCATCTCATTTCTGAGTGACCTGGGGCGTGTTGTGCAGAGGTTTTAGGGCGACATGTTACAGAGAGGGACATTAGTGACAGCCTGTTTGAAAGATGTCCGAGAGATGTCATGCACTGAGAGAAGAGTCTCCGTGTTCAGCCTGTAGCAAGGACCCTTAGCCCCCGCTTCGTACCTTGTGTAGGGCCCAGCATGGAACTTGTCCCGAGGCTCCAGCTCTCCTCATTACCTGGTGTGTGCCATGGAGGAGACTCGCTGCAGTCCTGCCCTGGTGTCTGGCGAGCACAATCAGGAGGGTAGGTGAGGTGCTGCTGACAACCTGGCTGCTTCTTCAAATAAGCACATGACAGCTGAAGGAGTATTATTTTGCCTGAACTTCCACCAAGTTTCAGCTGACAGCAGTGACTGGTCAGCATCTGTGAAACTTTTTTGGAGTTCTCTCTTCGGTGGTTTTCTTTCCATTCTGGTCTTACACACATAAATAACTGCTAGATAAGCTAGTGAGTGGACCTAGGATGTTATTCCACCTCACAGCACAGCCTGTGTTGTAGCTGGCTTGGTGCTATTCCCGCCCTCCAAGGATGCACGCTTCCACCCTTTCCTTTAGGCTCACACTGATTCCTTGGTGAGCCACTTCTGAGGTCTTCAGGGTTTTCTTTTAATGGAGGAAAAGCACTTGCATTAATTGGTTTTTTTGCTGGTTTAGCTATCCGTGCACTGCAGGGTCATGAAAGACTTCAGGAGCTGCTGCAGAGCAGGCTTGCCCACTGTGGGCCAGTTTGGCCCAGCCATAAAGTCAGCCTGTCCTTATGGAATGCAGCGGTGTTAGCCAGGTGTGTGGGCACTTACTTTGGGCTGAGGGTGGCTTGGGAGCCACAAGCTATCTGGTGTCTCCTTGACAAGTAAAAGCATCTGTATGGGCATGGACACCAGGTAATTAATCTGCTTGGAAGCCTACAATGACTTTTTCATACAGCCAAAACTCCAATCAGAGCTAAAACCAAATTTGTAGGAATTTCTTTTCTCTAGTGCTAAGAATAAACAACAGAAAATTGTGAATTGGTGTGGGAAGGTAACCATATGAAGCAATGTGTTTGGATTATAAGTTACTAACATATCATTTGCTTAGAAAAAAGAGGTATAGGACTGAGAGGTATAGAAGGTATAGGACTGAGAATCTCAGTGTAGTGTGGAGATTGATTAAAAATTATTTTTCATGACTGCACATAGAGAATTGAAGTGAACTTTTCAAGTAGATCACATCAAGACAATGATTCCCCCAGTGGATTTATCATTTGTGTTTCTCCTTTCCTGGAGAACAGGTGTTACTCTGGTCACTTATTTTTTTCTCCCTCTCTGCATCAAAATGTATGCCTCAAAATTATGCCCTGAAAATGCTTATGCTGGTGTAATTTGACATTCTCTGAGATTTCTTTTAGCCAACACTGTTTCCTCTCTGCCTGTTGGGCACCTTGGAAACTGGGTACAGCTGCTGAATAATAGTTGTGCTTGTGGGTCGTGGATGGAAAGGGGGCCATGTGGCCGGGTTCTGACCTAGCAGGGAGGTTTTGAACTGATAGTGGAGACAAGGTAAAAATGGCTTTTAGCAGCAGAGGAGCTCTTGAGGTGGTGTGTTGAACCCTGGCTTTTTTTTTTTTTTGGTCCTTTCACTTCAAGGTGTAACAAGGGGAGCTGTTCCGCAGAGGAATTCTGTCTGCTGTTAACCTTCAGTAATATTTTAGGCTAGTAAATTGAGTACTGTCACTACCAGCTACCTTTTTTCACTGTCTTGTTTTCTTTTCTTTACTTACTGCAGTGTTGTGTGTGTTTATCATCTTACGGTGAGATATAGTAATTCAGTCTGTCTTCTGAATGTGGAAATAACACAGATGTCCAGCATCACATCTCAAGTGCAGTGTTTCTCTTGCTAAGATGAATTTGCTATTGTGAAATCTGCCTTATAGATACAGTCACTTGTGTTATTGTGTGTAGTATACATAAAGAGTTTGTGTTTAAATAGACAATTTGAATTTCTTTTGTCTTCTACAAGTGGCTGAAGGATGAAAAAGGGGAGAGTAGTGACTGTTCTTGAGATCTCTGGTTACTGTTTTTGTATGAGCCTTCTAATTGTGAATGGATCTCTCATTAGTGATTTTGTGTTGCTTTTGTGAAAAACTTCGTCTTTCATACTACTTACATAAGTGTCTTGGACAAAACAGAGTAGGTTTTCTGTGGTGTGGACTAGATGCTGGTGCAGGGCCATTTCTCCAGCCAAATTCAGAAATACCTACTTGTAGACACTTACTAGAAACATTCTCTTACTCTGAAGTCAGTGGCCTTTGCCATTTTCTCTGAGAGCTGGAGGTTGTGGGTTGTTTCCCTAACAGTAGTCCTAACTTACTCAAGGAGAACTGTTGCCCTTTCCTGTTTTGCGTGCCCTTGTGTTGTCAGCCCCAGGTGTACAAAGTGGTCTGGTTATGGAGTCAGAAGTGAGGACTGGGGTGATATGGTGATGCTGCCATGTGTGTTTTAGGTGTTTGAAGGGGTGGCAGTTTCTCTGAACTGTACAGTTGACAGCAGTGTCTCTCTTGCGCTGGTGGGTGCCTCCCAATATCTCTTGATGCCTCTTGATATCTGAGGTGGGGTATGTCTTGTTAAATTCCAGTGACAGGAAAGAAATGCTGTTTTGTTCTCTCAGTGAGTTTATATACAGTTTACTCCTTTCCCGAAGGCACATTTTCACTGACACTCGGCCCTGGGCCCTTGACAGCTTTGGATGCTCAAGGTCACAGTAATTTGTGAAAAACTGTAGACCTGAAGAGAAGACCGTGGTCCCATCTCCTGCTTTGCTGTTTCCTTTTACCATCAGTGTGCTGGGGGTGGGGAGCAGAGAGCAATGGGCCTGGATGAAACTATTTTTTGTCCTCTCTCGCATCAGACCATAGGACATCAGTGCCATGTTTCGTCCTTGGTTCTCTGTTCTTTGCTGTGCCTGAAATAGGCTAAAACCAGCTGCTTGGATCTGCACGTGGGGGTTTCCTCAGGCATAAATGGCACTCAGCTGATACTATCTTCTAGGAAATCAGATTTTCTTCATCACGAAGCTGACATTCTCAATTAATCACCATGAATACCTGTGTCTGAGGTAAGCACCTGATTTTTGGTGATGTATAAAAGCTGAGCCCTCATGACTTTCTGAAAGTAAAACTTCAGACTGCTGTAGGCAGACTTGCTGAGCTAGTGTTCCATGTACTGAAAGGACAGTCCAGTTAGAATTCCTCTGGTCCGTTGTTCCTTCACTACTATAAAAAATCAGTTGTGTGTTTCTGTAAATCTGAAGAGCTGCAAGATGTAGTCCCTTCCTCAAAGGAAGGGCTTGGTTATGTGTGACCCAGGAGTCTCAGGGTAAGATCAGGTCTTAGATGAAGAAGAAAGTCGATCAACCCTGCTGATGCCAAGGTTCTGCATGTGGGTACTTCTCTTGGGGTTGGATCTGAAAACATGTTTGACTCTTCTGGAAAGCTGACTATTCATGTATGCTGCTTAGGCTAGTTTGGGAATTTTGTACGGAGTTTTTCAGACAGGAAGCTTGTCTCTGTGGGCTTGTACTGCCCTAGAAGGATTTCAGCATGCTGAAAAGAGTCAACTGTTTCATTTAACATCAAATGTATTAACACCTCAAATGTATTAACTTGTACTTACGGATAAAATGTGAGTTAATCTGTACTGCATTTAATATATATATATATATCACTGATAGCCTGGTATTAAGCTAAATGCTGTACTTCAGGGTTGGTTTTTTTTATCTTCTGTTTTGCATACCTTCAAGGTATTTGGTTAAAAATGAGTTCTCACTATGCAAAATGACATGATCTCAGGTTAAGCCCCAGACAGTTTTACATTCTAAAGGACATTTGTAAATTCTCTTAAAAAGATTGCTCAGAATATTTTTAAATACAGCATGCTGCTTGGCACTGTTTCTTAGATGTTCGTCCATTACAATTCAGGGTATAATGACATGCAAAGAGACAGTCTGTCCTCACAGTCTTGATTCCAACTATCTTTCTTTTTTTTTTCCTGTAAAGTAGGTATTTTTTTAAATTCATCACAGTGGCTCTAAATGATGACCATAGAGGGTAGGGGGGGAGGACGTAATTCTGTGGAAGTTGGACAGAAGTTGGAATGCTGACAGAGGAGTTGCCAGAGCTAACTTGAAATGAGCTGCTCCCATGCAAAGGCAGTTGAGAAACACAGTCTATGAGTTCTATGCCTTGAATTCTGTGCTGTGGTGCCTGCGTAGCTTCCTGGGCTTGGGTATCATAGAGTGGCCTGGCTTGGAAGGGACCTTAAAGTTCATCCAACCCCCTGCCATGGGCAGGGACACCTTCCACTAGACCAGGTTCTTCAGAGCCCCATCCATCCTGACTGTGAACACATCCATGGATGGGGCATCCCTGTCTCTGGGTAGCTTGTTTAAATCTAGTTTGTTGTATCGGTGCTATACAGAGGTTTGCAGTGTAGTAATATCCTAATCTTGATTGGGCATCCTTTTCTCCTCTGGAATTTGCAGTTGGCTGTACTTTTCCACCTCTTAATCAGCTTGTATTTATACATGAAGGGAATGAATAAGAAGCTCCCTGTTATTACTGTAAAGATGACTATAAACATAGCACAATTTTTTCCCCCTAATTACTTCAATAACTGTTTTAAAGGATTTTGTTCTTTCAGTGGTTGATTTTAAAAAAAAGCTCAAGGTATTTGGTAGTGATCAGTGTGTTCATAATGAAAATGCACTATACTATAAAACAAATGCTGCTATGCCGCATGATTCTGTCAATATTTCCACCAGTAAAGAGATGTTGGGCAAGCCCTTAAGGTAAAAATAATTTTCAGAAATAACACAGCTTCCACAAGGGGATCCAGCAGAAATATTTCTAAATGGTAATGCTGGTTGTGCCTTTGGTTACCTTTTGATATATTCTGGTGAACACTGGGTTGGACTTCTCTCTAAACACAAAACCAGTGGGATTAGCTTAAGAATGTCTTGAAGCCAGAAATGTCGTTACAGGTTTAAATATGTTGACAGCCTCTGTCTAGCACATTTATATTTTTCTTATTGATAGAATAATTGTACCCAGGATTGCTCTAAACAGGTCAAGGATTACCCCTCTGCTTTCTTTTTTGTCATACATTTGACCTGTCTTCTTGTACAGTCCTCTTCAGTGTTTCCACATCTGTCTTGATTGCTGTGTAAAAGTCACATGCAGTAAAAAGTAAAATGCTTTAGGTGAGAAGAGTGGGGGGGGGTATTAATATCAGGCATGCTAATGAATAATACAGTGTTCGAAATGAAATCCAGGAAGTCTTCCAAGAAACTTGAAGCCAAATTTATATTGTTCCTGTATACTTTCCCCCTGAAGCCATTTAATGTTTTAAAATATAGTCATGCAGTGTTACGTGTTCCTTTTTTCACTGTATCTGGAAAAAAAAAAGTCTTCATTTTCTTCATTTTAATATTAAAAATCACCCTGGATATTTTTTCCCTGGATTTTGTTTATTTAGTCATTGAAAATTTTCTATCCTGACCTGGGTAGGACTTAGGAACACAGAAGAATGGTTAAGAGACAGGAATGGTAATAGCAAGATGGAAGTAAATGTCTCAGGAGAAGGCTCAGTGAAAAGCATAATTTTCTCCAGAAAATTCTCCAGAAAGTGGCCCAGATGGAGAGAAAGAGCAGGTTTCTTCCACAGCTTGTCAGGAAGTCTGCAGTATAGAAGGTGAGGGTGTTTGCAATGTGCAGTGGTACTTTGGTAGTGCTTTGCCAGAGCTATGATTCTCCAGCCTGTGAGATGACAGCTGCCATATTTTTATCTGGAATTGCCAAGGCAGAGCTCTGCAGTCACGTGCAATGTGGTGCTTGTGCAGTAGGTTGTTGAATGTAAAGACTTTGCATGTACCCAGTAAGTCCAGTGCTCACAGGAAGCATGTGACTGATCCTACACAAAATAGATGGGCTGTAGGTGGATGTGCAGCAAATCCTTGGAGTGCCTTCCAGAAGTGTCAGACCAAGGCAGAGAGATTCACTGATTGTACACTGCACTTGTAACAGCCCCTGCTCACAAAAATGCTTCGGACTAATGTGCGTGCCTGTTGCAGCTGATGGATGCGCACATGGTGCACGTGTCTGGGTAACCTCGGTGTACAGCAGCTTTGGAGCTGTGCCCCAGGAGTTCTGACAGAGCTACTGCTCCTCTGGCGATAGAGGGCAAGTAAAATCTGGGAAACACGTTTGGGAAAACTTGGGCATATGGCAGCCTTATGCAGAATCATCTTAGGTTGTCCACAGCTGCAGGAAATAAAAAGCCAAAATGGAGCCTGTCAGGTTATGGTACTGTCCCTGGTGCTGTGTTTGCCTGGTGTTTTCTGGTTATGGGCCAGCAAAGAGGAAAGGCTGTTGGTGTAGGACAAAGTAAGGGCATTGGGGAATATTCCCCAAAATTTCATGGGAAAACAGAGAATGAGCTACAATCAGTAATTACCACAGCTGATGTATGTCTTCCTTCCCCAAATGCTCCTTCAAATGCAAATAAGTGGATTCTAGGTTTGCAGACTTGGTAGCTGCTCTAAGTCGTTAGTTGTGTAATCCTTCTTCTGCTTCAGAACAAAGACTTCGTGTTTGAAAGGGGATTAAAACCATTCTGGTGCTTCCAGTGTCCTTGAAATAGCGTTTTTTATATTTTTTTTCCTAATTTTTTTTTCCCTAAAGCAGGCATCAGTTAAAACCTGTTCCTTTTCTCCCAGCTCCCCAGCAGAACGGTGCAGTGCAAAGGTCCGTGTATGCAGTGGGTTATATAAGTGTGACAGTAAAACCTTGGCCTGCTCGTTGGAAGTGACGTTCGCTCTGGTCATGGGAAGTGTTGGTTTTGGAGCTCCTGGCAATGCAGTCCCTCCTGGTGTGTGGGGGGTAGCAGAACACAACAAGCAACTGGTTCTGGTCGTGAGGGGAACAGCGCACACACAGCAGGGTCTCTTTGAACGTAGGTGTACTTGTGCACCCCTGTACTGTGTGTTTGTGGGCGCAGTTTGGTAAATACTGGTTGCAAGACTAATGAGGGAAGAGGGAGAAGGTGGCTCAACAGGAGCAGACAGCTTAGAGCGCTCGAGAGCAACCCTGAAGCAAGGGTAGAACATTACAAGCTGGGCTTAGTTCGCAGATCTGTTGTCTTGGACTGGTTGAGTGTTGTGTACTTTAGGTGAATCAGTTGTTGGCTCTGGATGGTAGTTTTACAATGATGGTTCAGCATTAGTATTGCTTTTCCTTAAAAAGAAAAACAGTTTGCTTCCTGCCTCTTTCTTCAGAAATTCAGCTGTAATTGTCAATGATTGGAATTAGCAGTTTCCTAATGGTTGTTTTGAGAACACATAGCCATTGATTTAGAATTTCTGCTACAAAGTAATTTGCTAATTAGTACCTTAAAGGATCACCTTTAATATAATGCTGCCTTCTCTGGCTTTTCTGCTTAAATCTCTTTTCTTTCATGTCTTTTCTTCATGTTAGCCCTTCTTTATTGTCCAGCTGCTGGCCATTTCCATCTGCCCCTTTGCTGATTCTTTGTTCCTTGCATTAACTGCTCTATTTGTGCTTGGGAAGAAGAGAAAAGACCAAACTTCTCCACAGTCACTCTTTTCTTGATTTCCATTTCAACTTTCTCAATATTTTTTTTTCCATTTCCTGTTTTCATTCAGTAGCCCTCATTTCCCCCTTTTAGTCTACTTCATTAGTTCCCATGTGGTTGTGCTAATTGGCTTCTGTTGCTTTCCTGTGCTGGAGCAGGAGGCAGAAGGGATGCAATTAGCAGGAGGAGATGGCTTCTTGTAGGAGCCAAGAGAGGACCTTGCTGCCCACTGCAGCACTGTAAGATCAGGTACAGAGATAGACCCTGTGTTTCAGCCAACCTGCAGCCACCATGGTGTTTAGTTACTCATTGAAATGATAAGGGGTCAATATTTAATATATAGGATTATATCAGTATATTTCACTGCTGTGGGTGTTGTCTGTTTGGCTGTGCTTTTTGTGCCTATTCTGGTTCATAAACTTTTGAATGTAATATTTTCTATTGCTAAGATTAGCAGTTACAGTAGCATTTGCTGCATATTGCTACAAGGGTTAATAAAAATAGTCTTCCAGTTTTCTTTTAAAATACATTTGCTTCTCCATTTTGTCAGGTTGGCATATCCGTCCATGTAAATGCTGCTTAAAACATGTATTTATACATTTTGTTTGCAATTCTAGGAATGCTTTAAGGGAAGCTGGGCCACTCACAAGTTACTACACAAGAAAGCAAGTAAGTACATTACTTTTTAAAATGCATTTTCATATTGCTTTGAATTAGTTTTGTCCTGTGCAGTGAGCTCTAGGTGGCCTTGCTCAAGCTGGGGATTGGGCCAGATGACCTCCAGAGGTCCCTTCCAACCTCAACTGCTCTATGCTTCTCTGCATAAGAATGGTATTGGGTCTTTTTTTCCAAGATACCTGGCACTGGATGATGCGTATCTGGAATTTTGTCCAGTTCCTGACAATCTAAAGTGCTGTGTAAAATTTCAGGTTCACAGAAGTGTCTGTTTCTGTTCACGTTTCTATTTGCATGAATTATTGCTTGAGCTACATTGCCAGGTATATGAACACAGAAAGAGGGGTGCTGAAATAAAGGGCAAGGAGAATAATAAATCACTATTGTAAGGCAGTGTTCCTTCATAGCATTTTGATGTCTAATGCAGTCAAAGGCAGTACAGGGGGAAAGGTTCTTGCAAAGTCTTTGTGATTAGGCACTTGCTGGAACACGAGTCAGAGTGCGGCTGGTCTGTACATTTTTGGAAAAGGAGACTGCTTGTGTGCATGGTGCAGCCATTGATAGAGGATGTATCATAGCTAGGATTTTGCTGAGTTCAGTTCAAGGTGGTAGGAGTATCTGTATGCCTTAGTGACAGCTGGTAGCTCTGGCGCAGAAATACTAGGAGACTGGTAGATTCTACCTTATCTGAGTAGTGAAAAAACCCCTTGAGTTTAAAACCAAAGAGAGGGCAGACCTCAGTTCTGCCCCCCTGCCACCACCCTGCCTATCTTCATTAAGCCCTGCTTAAAAGGGAGGTAGGATTAAAAAGTGATTTGGCAGAAACTCACATCCTCAAATAATTTACCTCCTTTCCTGAAACCCAATAAAGCTTCTTTTTCCATGATAAATGTTGAATGGTAAATAAGTCGGAGTAGTACAGACAATTACAAATGTTTTCCTTCTTTCTGCCTTCCCAATGTAGGGATCTCAGAGTTCACACTTGCGTTCTGTATCGTATTAATTTGTGTGAATATTAAAAGCTTTGGACTTTTAAATTGTTATTTCTCAGTTTCATCTGAATTGAATGTCATTTGAGCAGATGGCTCAGATGTCACCCACAGAGGCTTTCAGGAATTCACGTTAGGGCTTCCAGTGGCAGACCTTTTGCCATCTCTTCATCTTTCTGAGATATAGAAAGAGAAAACAAACAAGTTATCCAGTTATGAGTTAAAGATTAATGTTACCGTGCTCTTTCTTAACCCTTGCCTTCTCTTTCTGAGTAAATACTTCTCCTTTTGGTATTGCTCAGGATCTGCTTGTTACAATCCTTTATGTAAACACCTTCAGTCTGCCCTCATAGGAGTGTGTTATTTGTGAATGAAGTCAGTCATTGGACCACGTCAGACATGAATTTCACGAGGTTCAGAGAGCTGGGAAAGCTCCAGCAGTTTGGGATCACCTTGTAAGGTGTGAGCACTGCTTGTCCTGAACTGCAGAAGTGGCGGGACCTGCACTCTCTTTGTCAGCTCTGGAGGGGTAGCAGCCTCCATGTATTGAGCTTGGCAGTTGGATGGTCTCCCTTCCACCTTTGGACGGCCTCCTTCCCACCTCAGGTCATTCCGGTCACTGGGTGCTAAGGGAGATCACAAGAAAGGAACGTTCATCTGCAGTGCAAGGGTGTTAATTGAAGGGGTAGTGAGTGCCTCTATAGAAACAGGCTTTTCCCAGGGATGAAAACAAGCACTGTGTTATAAAACTACAAATGAAGAACAACTTAATTACTACCCTTCCTTTGTGCATTCAGTCCTGACATTCCCCAGTTTGCTATTGAATAGGGTAGGAAGAATGCGAATTTGGAATGGACAATACAAAATGATAGGTGAAAGTGTAAGTAGCAGTTACCAGTATCTGAAATGCCAGAAGGAGTCAGGTCTAGACTTAAACACTTCTAAGTTGCTTTCTAGACCCCACAGTTCTCATTCTTAGTAGGACAGATTTTGCTGCTGCAACTTTTTCCCCCCCTTTTTCTTGTCTTTTCAGAAGATGAAAAAGCTAAGCGTGAGGTTTCCTCCTGGAGCCTGGAAGGCGACGTTAACACAAATCCCTGGTCTGGTTATCGATACACTGGGAAACTCAGGCCACACTATCCACTGGTAAGCAAGAGGTGCCACTCTACTCCAGCACTGCCACGTTCTGTAGCAACTAATGGACCACTCCTGACCTGATGACCTCCCACATTTTAGCTGAGAGAGGAGAGCTTCTTAATCTGAACCCAATGGCAAGGATGTGCATGGCTGTCCTTACTGTGGTTCATTTTGATTTGATTTGTTCTGTCTCCTGGTATATTTATAATTAAGGGAGCGCTTGTGAGGTAGCGAGCATCAGTAACTGGCTGAAAGCTCATACCTTTTGGATGTATATTTTGACATTCTGAAAAAAAGCTACTGCTAGTTCAGACGATGTCTCCTAGCTGTTTACTGTCCATGCCGATTATAGAGCAGTCTGTTTCTGAAAAGCTCAGGTGAATTAATTTGGAATTTAAATAAATGGTTTTATATTATATTATGTAAGTGGTTTAAAATAACCTGGTGAGTGAACTGGTGAACAGCTGAAAGAACAGAGGTTACAGTAATCTCCAGCACTGGAATGGTGAAGAACAACAGAGGTCAGTAAGGTCTTTGATTGTGAAAGGTGGGTTTAGAAGATGATGGCGTATAGCTGTGTATATATATGTGCACACAAACATATATACAGATGTAACTGTATTTTTAAATTGGTACAAGTTTGTACATGGAGTAAGCTGAAGCTTTTTTTACAGCAATAATGGCATTTTCTTTACATTTGTCTTTTCTAATTGGCCTGTGCTAGAAAAGCTGCCCCAGTGGCATCCTCTGTGTAGTCTTCTCCATCTGTTACAGGCTCATTAGAGAACAGATTAGGAGAGCCTGAGCCCATGTGTTTGTTAGGGTTGTTGGAGAAAAAGGTGTTTGGGATATTTCACTGGCCAAGTAATTTAGTTGCGTTATCGCTGAACATTGGCTTTTTTGTCTTGTGAGATTGATGCAAACAAAAGTAGAGATTTTGACTAAGGTGATGATTAGAAGTAGCAATCTTGCTAAAGAGAAAAGGGATGTATTTGGAACCAGTGCACTTGCAGTCTCGAAAGCAGCAGAAAAACACTACAATAAGGCATAATACATTATAAAACCAATTTGATTCACTTGACAATAAAAATTTGATTTTTACAAAGCTGTGCAGTTGGCTATTAAAAGTTATACAATATGATAGCAATAGAGGGTAACAGCAGAATGTCGGAGAACGAAACTTGGAACTGTTTTGGAGTGTTTACATACTTTGCAACTTTTTCTAAGTGGACTTAGCCGTATTTCAGATGAAATATTTCATATTTCATATTGTGTTTAATTTTGCTGTGTGACTCTGTTTTTGTGACTATAATAAGTGTTCTTGCAACCTAACCAGCTTTGCCTGTGATTTATTTAGACGCCAACAAGACTTGTGCCAAGTTATATTCAGAGACCGGATTATGCTGATCACCCACTAGGTAACGTGAAACAAATCACAATTATGAGTGTTATGTTTGCTCTCTATTTTCCTTTTAATTGAAAAAGCCTTTAAAGCATCAAGGAAATACTGGAGAAGGGAACCGCTTTTATGTGTTCTCACTTTACTTCTTCCCCACAGCAACTTACTGATTTTTAAAAAATCATGGTTGCAAGTATTTTTTGGAAGTCCAAAGTTTGTAATGGGTTGTCTTTCAAAGGTATACAGGAAATTAAGAGTTAGTTAATTTGGTTTTGGGGTTTTTTAATGCCAAACATACAAATCCTAGTTCTCTTGTTAATTTGATAACAAACAGCAATCAGTTGACTGTCACAGATGAATTCTACTAAGCCGTTCTCTGTGGCATCAGCATATCTGATCATTTGTTATTTATAACATCATATCATTTGTTGTTTTATAACAAAACCAAGAAAACCTTGCAGTATGCAACCCCCAAAAGAAAACTGATGTATGAGTTCTAGCTGTTTTGGACAGAGAGGGAATACATTCAAAATTACTTGCTTATTGGATTGTTTTGGTATTTTCCTCTTTTTATACCAGTATTGGTGCTTTGCATTTCCCCAAAAGGCTGCCATAAAGTCTGCTAGCATCATTTGTTAATCTTAAGCCATTCCATAGTTATTTTTTAAAGAGTATAAATATTTAAACAGCACAAAATACTGTATTTTAGAGGGTCGCTCATCTATAAAGCTGAGCTTGCACAGAATTTGGTAGGAAGAATTAACATGTTTTTATCAGCTGCTTATTGCAGTAGTATAACCAGATATATTCCCAAGCTCATTTAACCCTTTATGACTTTTTTAGAATGTAATTTTTACTAATTATTCTCTTAGAGCAGCTGAAAAATGCTTTTCTATGAATGAAATAACTTCCTTGTACAACTTTCTTGTAAATATCCTTCCTGATATTTAAGGTTGTGTTTTGACTAACTGGACACGATGGTTTTATGCAGCAAGTGAATGGGCTTCCTGAGCGTGTGGGGGCATTATAGTATTGTGGAAGGCTTCTGAATTCCATTCAGTCTGGATAGTGATGATAATGCTATGGCTTGGTGGGTTTCTTACTTTGGGCTATGGTGAGAAGGTCTGTACTTCTATTGCCCTTGGTAAGCTAAGTAAGTTCCTGGATTGGGTATATGTATCAATCATCCCCCTATATAACATGGGGGGTTTTCTTTCTTTTTCTCTTTTTTTAATCCTCTCCCTTTTTTCTTTTCAGGAATGTCTGAATCAGAACAAGCTTTAAAAGGAACCTCTCAAATAAAAATACTGTCATCTGAGGATATAGAAGGGATGCGAGTAGTGTGTAGGGTAAGGGGGTTTTGATTTTTCTTAGAAGGTGCCTTTATATTCTTTAAAAATCTGTAATGATTTTACCACTTTGTCACAGCACATTTGAGAGTACAAACTTTCAAACCACTTTAGAGCACTGAAGAATAGTTTGGGAAGCTTGATATTTTCTGGATTTTTTTTCTTCTTGTGACTCCCAATTCCCAGTAAAGTATTTTGCAAGCAGAAAGATGGCTTTTATCTGTTTCCTGGCTTTGTTATTAGTAGTAAGACAATTTGTGCCTGAGACATTGTTACTGTTAAGAATATGTTTTATAGTGCATAAAAGAGAACAGAACTCTTGGTACTAAGTTGGTACTAAGTAAAAACTAAAAAGCAAAACAAAGCCCTAACAATTTTTGTAAAAGAGCTGTTCAGTTGTAATCACTTCCTTGTGCATAAAGTCAAACTTTGAAATGTATTTAGGTAGTCTGATTTAAGATTATGGCATTCAAGGAAAATGTGGTCCAAACCTTAATTGGTATTTTCAGCTCTCGCAGAGGTGGCTTAGTACATGACCTGGAGACATCTCAAAGTCTTTCTAGAGCCCAGCTCCACACAGCTTTCCTGGTGATTCCAGTGTAGCTGTCAAAAATGGATTACGAATCTAGCAGAGAGTAGTCCTGGCCAATTTTAAATCAGCTTAAATTAGGCCAACAGATCAGTTTTAATTTTAATTTGAAATTTGAAATTGTTTCATTTGCAGCTTGCTAGAGAAGTATTGGATGTTGCTGCCATGATGGTGAAACCAGGAGTAACTACTGAAGAAATCGATCATGCTGTCCATTTAGTAAGATTATTTTATTATACTTCTGGTGTTTATAAGTGTTTTCTTCTATCTCTTTATTTTTAAATAATTATTGTGTGGTTGTTTTTGTTGCATGAATTCAATTTCTTTATTTTGAACTGTTTCCCAGTTTGAAGCTGCTGGGTAGTGCAGAAATGTGCTACAGTGCAATGGTAGGTTCAAAGTGAATTAGGAACTCCTGGGCCTCTCTCTGTATCAGCTGCTTCCATATTTCTGGCTTCAGATTTCTTCTAAGTTTCTTCACTTGCTTTCTCAGTTAACATCATATTATTTTCTTTCTTCTAAACCCTTTTTTGCTCCATGGATACTGTTATATAAAGAACACCGTATGTAGGCCATGGACTTCTTGTACTTTCTGTTGTTGGTTAAGACATATAGAGGAGAAAGTTAAATTATTTAGGATTGGGAATCAGAACTGAGGTGCCTCAGAGAGAACTGAAACAAGATGTTTGATGCAGTCTGATGAAACAAAGCCAGAGTCCAGTGAAGTGTTTGAAAAACATGTTCAAGAGTCTTCCTGCCTTAACTTTCCATAGATACTTGAATTGTGTAATTTTTTTCTTTGCTGTCTTCTCTATGAATCATGTGATCTGGTACTTGAGGCTACTTCTGTGCATTGTGGGAAAGGCAGCAATTTTGGTATGGTTAAGTTTGTTCGAGAGCTTTCTGGTTCTTTTTATCTGCATCTGCAGCTGTTGAGCCAAGATTGTCTGCTGTCATTAGTCTGGAGACTTCTGTTGAACTGCATTAAACACCAGACTACTTGCTTAGGCATAATGTCTAATATGAACAACTAGTAGTTAAAATGGAGTTACCTCTCCTCAGCTGTTTATAAAAACTTTGGCAGGTTGTTGATACTAACTGATACCCCTAATTGGTATTTTGCAGTTTTAAAAACAGTATTATTTTTTTTAAATTTAAAAAGAAAAGTTCACACAATCTTTTTTTTCTGTACTTTGCTCAGTATGTCACAAAGTATGTGTATGTATGCATGTGTAAGTATATATGAAATGTGTCAGTTTTGCAAAAATACAAAAAGGTTCTTGCAGTGCAAGGGAAGCAGGTTAAGGTTTTAAAGCTGGGGGAAGAGTGGTGCTAAATACTATTTTGCTTAGCTTGTGTGTCTTGCAAAAATCTTGGACAGGGTGCTTAAAAGTGGTAATTGAAAATGACTTTTTAAAACTGAATAAATATTGCCATGCATTGTTTCAGACCTGAATATCTCAGCATTCACAGTCAAAGATGAAAATGAGTAGAAACAAAATCAAAGTAGCTTTAATTTCTTCCTGGTAAGAAATGCAAGGCATAACAAAAACACTGCCAAGAAATGCTTGAAGAATCTTATTTTCAAGAGTCACTGCTTTTCAGCCTATCATTCTTACTGTAAAACTGTTGAACATATGTTTTTTTTCTCTATTTTTTCTTTGTCCAAAACTTATTGGTATAAATTGTATCTTCTCTATTTAGGCTTGTATTGCAAGGAATTGCTATCCTTCCCCTTTGAATTACTATAATTTCCCCAAGTCGTGTTGTACGTCAGTGAATGAAGTGATCTGTCATGGAATTCCTGACAGGAGGCCATTGCAGGAGGGAGATATTGTTAATGGTAAGTGCTGTGAAAATTAACCTTCAAGGTTTCTACCTTCTGTGCACTTAAACCATGCAGTAAGGTAAGGTTTCAGAAACAGGCTTCTTGGAATAGCTTCTTACGAGAGGCTTTTGTTCCCATTTACCAATTAGGTTGTTCTCATTTACCTCTGCTCTTTACATACTTTAATTAATTAATTGATTTAATAAAATAATTTCAAAAGTTCAGTCCACTTTAAGAGCTTTATAATTCTTCTGCCTTGATCTGTGCATTAGTATAGTGCCTGGGTATTCCACTTGTGGGCTAGATTCCAGTTGTTCCAGACTGTGTTTTTATAGTGAATAAAATGTAGATTGAATTATTCATCTGGATTAGTTCCACGTGAATTCTTGATTAGATGGCTCTAGATCCTTACAATTTTGCTATGCTCACGACAATTACGATGACTGTAAAGGGTCCTAATGGGCAGGCTTTGTATAGGTGCGTGTTACCTTTTTTTGAGCATCTCAAAGCCTAACAATACCAGCTGCTTTTTGTTCTTGGTACTCAAGGTACTTAGGCCTTCTTGGGTGGGGAGGGATACTTTTATAAATTACTTGACCCTTTTTTGTTTTCACTGTCATTTCTTCTTGGTTTGGCAGTAAAAATTACTGATGCTCTTTTTGTACAAACGTTTGCACCTTTGTTTATTGCATTGGTTTGCTTTTCTCTTATCTGTAAATACACAGCGTATGCTAAGGTTTGACCTGCCTCTAGAAGCAGGTTGAAATCTTTTTGAATTACCAGATATTTGATACATACTAGCATGTAATAATAGCTACTAAGTCTACACCTCAGTGCTGTGGGTACCAGCCTTTTCAGAACAAGTCTCATGATTGCTGCCCCTGTCTAGATGAGGTGTGGCTGATAGCTCTGAGCTTGTAGGGTGGATGTACGCCAAAGCTCCTTTATCTTTTTTTAATTTCAAAGATGATGCCTTTGCACAGCTCTCTATTACTGGCAGCTGTACTGGCATTGCTGGAGTCCAAACTAAGAAGCCCAACTCATAGAATCATAGAACTATAGAATGGTTTGGGTTGAAAGAGACCTTAAAGGTCATTTGGCTTCAACCCTTGTGCTGTGGGCAGGGACACTTTCAATATAGACCAGGTTGCTCAAACCTCATCCAACCTGACCTTGAACATTTCCAGAGATGAGGAGGCATCCACAATTTCTCTGGGCAACCTGTTCCAGTGCCTTACTACTCTCACTGTAAAGAATTTTTGTCTAATATCTAACTTAAACCTACACTCTTTCACTTTGAATCCATTCCTCCTTGTCCTGTCCCTACATGCTCTTGTAAAAGTTCTTCTCCATCTTTCTTCTTGGCTCCCTTCAGGTACTGGAAAGCCACAATTAAGTCACCCCAAAGCCTTTTCTTTTCCAGTCTGAGCAATCTGGATTCTCTCAGCTTTTTCTAATTGAAGAGGTGCTCCAGCCGTCTAATCAATGTGGTTGGCTTCATCTACACGGTGCCTTACCTCTCTGCTATTTGCATGGCAAGGCTGTACCTCAGCCCTAGAGAACACCTTCTCTAAGAGGGTTTAGTCATTCCTTTGTCCACATTCCTGCACTTGATCAAGTTTGGAGCCTCCTGCTTTGCTTTGATGACAAAGAACTAGGCTTCCTTTTTGTACGGTAGTGGCTCAAAAGCCTCTTGAAAAGGAGGACCAAAACAGGTTATGAGGAGGGATAGAAAAGGTACCTTGGAGGGAATGTACACAATGAACAATTAAAGGGAAGCATCCATCTTCTTCTTTATTTAAAACTTTCTAGCCTGCCATGGAAGCCATGCCGAAGTCCAAAACAGGCTTTTTGAATCACAGGAACATATCATCCAGAAGGTACTAGCAAGTGATGTGTAGTTGTTGACAACAAAGTGTGTTTTCCCACATTTTCCTATCAAGATTGTATTGGTCTCTCTCAGCAGCTCATGTATGATATTCCTAAAGTATTACTATTCACTGCAGTTTCCTTCATGGCTGGTTACCTGTGAGAGGATTTGGGTGTGAGTTTCTTCATGAACAGCAGTGCAACAACTATTCTAGTGGATTTGGTGATGTAGCAGCTATTAGACTTACCACATAACTGACAAAGACTGAGAAACAAAAGTTCCTATTCTGCCACAGCAAGACAACTTGATAACGCAAAACCATGATTACATACCTTTTAAAGTTTAATTTTCCCCTTATTAGTGCTGGAATTAATTCTGAGAAAGTACTTTAACTGAGTAAATCACCATGAAGCAAGGAGCTTCTCTTTCCAGTTTTTATATTTACCTAGAAAACCAGTGCAAGCTTGCTGTGTCTGTGTTGCATTGTTGGGGGATTTTTTCCTCCCCCTCCCTGTTTTAGTTCATTAAATCAAACTGTTGGCCAGTAAAACGCTAACTTATAAATTATTATATAAAATCTATAGGATAAGCATGAAAGAATTGATTCTGCTGGAAGAGTTTTCATATGGAATTCTTGTGAAGTAATCATTTCACAATTAGAATCCCTCATTTTTACATATTTGTTCTTTCACAAATCAGAGGCAGGAGGTGAGGAACAGAGTGCTAATTTCCCATGTCTGCTGTTGTTGCAGTGGATATCACTGTCTATCGCAATGGCTACCACGGAGACCTGAACGAGACATTTTATGTCGGAGAAGTGGACGAGGGTGCCAGGAGGCTTGTCCAAACAACCTATGAGTGCCTAATGCAAGCCATTGATGCAGGTAAAACATGCCTGAAGCATGAAGGTTTTGTTTCTCAAACATGCTTGCCCATATTTGCCACTGCTCAGAGCGGCTTCTGGTGCAGCACACGGAAGCACTGGTGTGTTGTCACCAAAAGATGATGGGTGTTGTGTAACGCAGCGATCCTTCAAATGGCACAGTTCCGTCAGCGGTGGCTGCAACTTCTTTTTAAATGTGGGCTGATGAGGAAAATGTATTTGATGCTGAGCTGACCCACAGATGATATTGACATGGAAACAGCCTTTTTTTTGACCGTTGATGAGTAAGACATCCTTGATCTGAGTAATTTAGAGTATGTTACAAGCAAAGTGTGTTTTGGAAAACGCTACTTTTATAATTTGTATGGTGTTGCACAGTGAACTGGTAAGATAAAACACTGTGTGAACACCTGAACATACCTCTTCAGCCCTGCCAAACCTGATGGTTGTTTCATAAAGCTAGTTATGAGCTCTTGATTTTCTGCTGTGAGAGTGTGCCAGAGAAGACAGATCCATATCCTCCAGTACCTACAGAACTGTAATTATGTTGCTTAGTTATTACGCAGGGCAGCTGCATCGAGGCATACAATAAGATAGAAAGGTAGCTGGACAATGTTACGTTCAAATTCAGAGAACAAAACAAGAATTTCCCAAGTCCCTGAAGATACTTGTATCATCTGTATCTTTTATACCCTGCAGCTTCTTAAAATCTCCATTATAATTTAATAACTTCATGGCCTCTAAAGAATTGAAGTTTAAGGTGCTATATAGTAAGGCTTTAAACTTGCATTTGATCAAAAGTAAATGTAAATAAAGAAATTAAAATGAACGTAACTTTGGTTAATAAGCCGAAAAGACAAAAATCCATAGGAATGATGTCTTGTGTATCCGTTGTGTGATCAAGAAAATACTGCCAGGTTTATGTGGGATTACTGTTCTGAAATGACCACTTTGTTTTTCAGAGCTGAACCAGAACAGTGTGTATCTTTGGTCCTGTACTTTTTCATAGCAAATGTTACATGTGTTGTCTCTTATCCTTTGTATCCTGGCTTTGATGTATAAACTGTGACAGAAATTGCCCTTTGTGTCTGTTACAATGAGATTAAAATTCTCACTGCAAGTCTTTTTTACCAACGTTTTAGATACTGTAACGTGTTTCAAAGGGTTTTAGACATTGCATGAGTAGGAATTCTGGCAGGAAATGTCTAAGCTGTTAAAAAGGGGTCACCTCTCCCCTCTTTAAATCATCTTAACATCTTGGTGTTGGGCCAGCAGACCTCTAGGAAGGAGAGCTCTATGAGAGAGAAGCAGAGGGCTCCTTGCTCTATTGAAATGAGTTGCATGTGCTGTCAGGCCCATTCTTCACAGCTGTTTAGCACAAACCCAACAGATTAATCTCTTCCCCACCATGTCTTTAATTTTTGGAGGAGCGTGTATATTCCAGTAATATAAATTTCTTGTTATTTCTGTAAATTCAACTTAGGGGTTTCCGTTGTAGTCGCTTACATTAGCAGAGAATTGAACTAAATGGTTTCTTCACATAAAGTTTTAGCTTTATGTGAACTCTGCTTAAGATGGCTCCACACAACCACACATCTGGCTCCTGAAGGAACAGCACATATTCGGGGAGTTGAGAATGGTCTTGGAAAAGCTTGATTATTTTGTTTTAAGCAGCTCAAGGTTGTTTTTGGTGTGAAGCTTCATTAGCTGAATGATGAAACATTGTTGCTTTTATGGTATTATTACTCCCTTGTCCAAGTGCTCAAAGTGAATTTCTCACACCATTTTCATGTGTTTCAAACTCTTTAACTCGTAAGGCTTCCTAAAGGGATTGTCAAGAAAGTTAAACCTGAATATGAACATTCTTATTTGCTGTAGCATTGTCACTGAGAATCTTGTCTAAGAGTAGAGATAGCCATTTTCCCTTTATTTTTTTTTAATATTGATCCTTTGTGTGCATTTTTCACATAGTAGAGGGATAAGTGTATTAAAATATAGTTCATACATTCATTGCAAGAAGCACTGCAGCTCAGGATGTGAGAGCTTACCAAATACTTCGAAAGTCCTTTATTTTTAATTTCAAACTTTGACATCCTTTTAATGAGAGCACTTGCATCCATGAAAGGAAGAAAGTAGTATTCTTGTGAAAAAGGAGTCTACTTCTTTCTCTCTCTTTTTTTTTTTTTTTTATGAGACAGGTTTCTCCCTCTCTCATGTTATTGCACTCACATGGCATACTCAGTGGATTAAGTGATCATAGGAAGTTGCATATTGGAACAGATGGACACACAAGCCATGAGCACTCCAGAGATGGTGTTTGATGGTTAGTTGTGGTGAAAGAAAGCTCTCTAAATTCCCATCTGTATCTCTTTAATTTTGCAGTAAAACCTGGTGTTCGGTACAGAGAACTGGGGAACATAATTCAGAAACACGCTCAAGCAAATGGATTTTCAGTGGTTCGGAGCTACTGTGGGCATGGAATCCATAAACTTTTCCATACAGCTCCTAATGTGCCACATTATGCCAGTGAGTATTCGTTCCTTTTGCACTGTCCTGTAGACAAGAAGTGGTTTGCAGTGAATGCACCCAATTTACTTGAGCCATCAAGTTGGCATTTCGGCACTTGGGAAATAATTTTTTTTAAACTCTGGACTGTAGCATCCTTTATGAACCTGTGCCTGCACTGTCTCTGCCTGCATTGATGGTTAGTGTTAGCTCTCATCAGTACTGGGTAAGTGCTCAAAATTTTTGCCTGAATTCCCTTAGACATTCTTGGCTGACGTGAACAGGCAAATGTTTCTCTCCTTAGAAGTTCTAAGCAAAACCTTACCACCATTTACAGATACAAACATAAAGCTCTTTGAATAGTATAGATGGGTGTTGTGCCTGAATATGGATCCTATTTCTTTCACTTTTCTTCATTTGAGTCTTGTGATTTGGTACTTCTGGAAACTACATCCTAGTGTGTGGTAGAGGAGGAAAGAACATTCCCCCAGGAGTGGTAGTTTCTGGAAATGTCCATGGCCCCGTACCAATTTTTCCAGCAAGACTAAGAAACAACATCCACTGAGGCAAAGGACAGAAGGTTAAGTGCCAGTGGACAACTAAAGGCAGAGTAAACATTGTGAAGCAGTGATGAACAGTTCACACTCACTTCAGCTGTAAAGCTTCCCTGATAGGACACTTATTTGCTCAGACCTGAGAAAAGAAGGAAAGAAAGTTGCTGGGTTTTTTCTGGTATTTTTAGATACAGAGTCACAGCAAAAGCAAAGTTGAAAAGATCTGAGGGACTTAAAGCCTCTTGGAGAAAAAAGAATGCTGCTGCTTATTTCTAGCCTGCTATGAAAGCAGTTTGAAAAGCAAAAAACTCATTTTCTAAGAAAAATGTTCTGTTGCTGTTGTGGCAGCTTGATGTCTGAGATTTTTAAAGCCTCTAGGTGATTTAGGCAGTGTAATAAATTTACACAATTAAGGTTAGACGGGGGGATGTAAAATGAATGCAAATTGTCTACAGCAGCAAAGTAGCTGGGAGCTAATGGTTCCTGTGCAGTCCTGGAGTTTGTTCCAGCTCTCAGGCTCAGTCACAGCTGAGCTGCGCTGTCCTTCCAGGTGAAACAGGGCAGTGGACACAGGCTGAAGCCTTTCTCCAGTCAAACTGCACTCCGGAGTCCTGCTGTCCATCAGTTCATGTGCCTCCACATAAGCATTTTTGGTGCATTTAACATCAAAAAGTTCCTGTGTTGTTGTCCTGGATGCCTTGAAATGCTCTGCTGTTTTACATTAGCTAATGAACACAGCATTATCACTCTGACACCACTATGACCCCATTATCCAGAGTAATGAGGGGGCAGTGTGTCTTTCCTAAATGGAATCATGGGATTACTTAACCACTGTCACATTTTGACAATTTATTGGAGCTAATGGCTCAGTGCAAACAAATAAAGAGATTCCAGGCCTTCTCTGAATATCTTAAGTGCTTCTTACTTCTGTTGTTTCTTTGATGATGATTTTCAGAAGTGCAGAAATTCCTGTATTATATTCGTTTAGTGTTTTTATAGAACTAGAGTTGAAATTCCAGTTGTTGGACAGAAAGACAGCAATTAATTTTAAGCTGCTTGAGTGAGTATTACAGTGTTGGAGGATGGGGGGAAGGAAAGAACTAAGAGAAATCTTAATGTAGAAGTAAAAATGGACAAGTGAACAGATCATCTCGGAAGGGCTTTTCTGACTTTACAGTGTTTCTGTTGTATTCTGCTAGGACAAGGATTCTTTCATTTACTAAGATGGTATTCTGTTTTGTAACTTGAGTGTTTATTTTCTTGCAGAAAACAAGGCAGTTGGAGTCATGAAGCCAGGTCATGTATTTACAATTGAACCAATGATCTGTGAAGGTGAGCAATTTAGTAGTAGAGTAAAATGGTTACTCGTTTCCTCTTAAGTAGTGATGGAACAGGATGCTGGTTCTATCCTGTAGAACTGATAGATTTTTCATTTCCCTGTGGGGGACTGATACCTGTTACTTAAAACCTGGCAAGAAGTGATGCTTTGTTTTCAGGTGGCTGGCAGGACGAGACATGGCCCGACGGTTGGACTGCGGTGACGAGGGACGGGAAGCGCTCAGCGCAGTTTGAACACACACTGCTGGTCACGGACACGGGCTGCGACATCCTGACACGGCGCCTGGACAGCGTTCGCCCCCACTTCATGACCCAGTGATAGTCCACACTGGGCAGGTGCATCAGAACGATAAATATATCTATTTTTTGCCCCTCTACTATGCATTTTTTTAAGAGTACAGAATAGAAAGATTTCACCATTTACTTTGTTCTCAGTGATTGTAGATAAGAGGAATATCTCAAAGAAACTGACCCAATGTCTGCAAAAGCAGAGAAGAATATAAAGAATTTCCTGCTTTCCTCCTACCTACAACACTCACGCTGTACTTTCCTTTTTTTCTTCAATTATTTCTTTAGCACCTTTCTTCCAATTAGACCCACAATTGCTTCTGTTGCTGCCATGATATTAGCTAGAAAAGCGTGGGTAAGCTTTCCCACTGGGACTTGGTATTTTGGGATCCAGGTTTTTTTCACCATTTCAGTGTGCCCTGTCACTCTTGGTTTGTGAGTGGCACCTGAGCTTTTAAGCATTTCTTATTCCAAAGACTTGCTCCTCCTTCTGCAGATACTATTCTGGGCCTTGTTTGTTTATCAGTTGAGAAGGGGGCAGAAGGGAGAAAGATACGCACGTACAAGACAGGCTACCTTTAATTCTGCTCCCATCTCTCTGCTGGTGGCTTCCGTGGTGATTGCCACTGATTTGATAGGATGGGAAATTAACAAAGTCTGTCGTATATGCAGCTCCCTGGAATAAGCTGCTTCTTAGCAAAGCAGTACTTGCAGGCAGCCTCCTGCTCCAAAAACTTGGCGGAACTGATGCATCAGACTTGCCTAGGGGAAGGAATGAAACAAGAACCAAAAAGATCCCATGATTCATGGGATCCCTATATGTGTTAACTGTGGGGCATTTTTTAAAAGTGCATCCACAGTAGCTGTGGGGGATTGGATTTGCAAGACTTACAGTGAAGTATCTCAAAGCAAGTCTGAGTGTGTGAAAATGGAACACCTCTGATGCTGTATTCATTTTCTGTTGGTAATTTATAAACGGGTCTTTTTTTTTTTCCCATTTGAGTGAGTTTCAGGCTTTTGGAAAGTCTTAGCGGGGCAGCTATGAAAACTGATTTTTTTTCCTCAGACAGGGTATAGAGTGGGCAATGTTGGTATATATACCCCTTTATATTCTGTTAATGGGTCATGGTGAGCTGGAAACTGTTATGTTAAGGAGTGTGGATTGATTAAGCCTCTCTTCTCTCTT
The DNA here is from genome assembly GCA_013397755.1 of Cnemophilus loriae. Lineage (NCBI taxonomy): Eukaryota > Metazoa > Chordata > Aves > Passeriformes > Corvidae > Cnemophilus > Cnemophilus loriae. The sequence goes on along the minus strand of VZTF01003717.1, from coordinate 17,735 downwards.
CCCTTTCTTTTCCGTGCCCATTTCCTTTCCATCATCTTTGGTGTCTCTGCTGAGGGAATTTATTTTTTCTTCTGAATTGTAATGAAAAATTTTTCAGACCCCATTGTAGACTCCATCTTACACCACTGTAACACAAGAAATACTTAAACCAACACAGACATTAAATCATACAATCATGGGCATAAAATACACCTCTTACAAGATGTCTGGTGAATTTGTCGCCACAGACCCAAGAACATGAAGTGCTGCAGACCCTTGTCTCCCCTTGGCACTGCAGAATTTAGGTGGGGGAAAGCAGGTTAGTGCTTCATAGAACTGGACTCGTCTACTCCTAAATTTGCCAGAAAATGTCTTCTCTGCCCTGAGTGCCTCAGACCTCTGTTGCTGTAAGAGTATCACTGCAATGTTTTCATTACCTTTATTCTTATTTTTAATTATGCAGTAAAGTGACCTGAAACGATGCACAGAGAGCGTGTGTGCGTGCGTATGCGTGTGTGTGTAGAGATTTTTAACAAAACAGACTGTAGTACTTGAGTGGGACTACCTGTGCTGAATGAGATGTGTTGAGGAGATGCCTGTCCTGGAGGTTCGCCCACCATATCCTTCACTTGAATGGTTACAATGGTCTTGCCTTTTCTATGTGTGTGTGTGTGTATGATGCGGGGGGTGGGGGGCTTCATTTTTGGTCTATAAAATAAAAGTTGCAGCTGCTTTTAACAGAAATAACTTTTTTTCCTTGTAATCCAAACCCAGATGTAGAATTTTCAGTTACATCCAGGTTTGCTTGCAGTAGTGCAAGCCCCACTGGGAGATGCATGCACTCAGTTAGAACTCACCCTTAAACCCACACATGTGCCCCTTGGATACCTCTTTGTAGTTGCACTGATACAAACCAAATTTAGCACCTTTTTAATGCAGGTAATCTATGATGCTATGCATTTTTGCCTATGAATTGAAATCACAGCAGGATAACTGCTTATAGTGAGTTCATACTACTGCAGTATTTTTAAATGAGTGGAGAGCTTAATTAGCATCTACACCAGATCTTTCAGCATGAGAGGGCACATCAGCCTTGAGGACAAAACTTTATTTAATAAAAATATTGTGAAAAGCTCTTTTTTCACCTATCTAGCTGTGTCTTTGCTTGAACATGACGTACTAGACTTGGGCTGACTGGATTGTGGAAATTAACTATTTTTGATTCTTACATAAGGTGCTATCCACTTAAATAGAAGATCCCAACTTAAATCTACTTTTTAATGACATTTTTAGCAATTGTATATGCACTTTTACCAAAGAAACAATCCTGCCATTAGTTCAGAAACAGTCTCTTAATGTATTTTCCCTTTACTGTCACCTAAGTCAGTGTGGAAATTCTTCATGCTGTTTCTGTAACTTGACTTGAATATTTAAGGAGATATGATTTGGTAGATGGTATTGAGTAAGAGTAACAGCAGGAAGAGAGGGGACAAACTGCGTATTTTCCATGACAGCCAGCAGAGTACATGCACATTTCATGCACAGTAATTTGGTGGAAAATTTTTGTCCACTGAAGTTCTTACTGTTGTCAGGATGGTGCAGCTCAATACAGTACCCTGACCACCAAAAATGGGGTAGAAGCTCTTGTTTTTGAGTCCCTTTGTTTGCTGAACAACTTCAAAAAATCCCTATTTCAAACATGCTCCATTCAATCAAAAGTTTTGCAGGACGAAGTAGTGGCTGGGACATCAACTCCTCAGGCTGGGAAGAAGCTGCAAGTCTTTGACCCAAGTGCTCTGGTATCACTACGTCTTTGTTGTTGATATTACAGACTGGCTTCCCACAAACACTCTGAGATGCAGATTCTCTGAAGTAATAATGTAATACACACATGACTGTGTGGTCTTGAGCTGGTCTGTGCAGCATAGAGGAACAGCTGTTCCAGTGTAAGTATTTGAAATCTGTTGGATCGAGCTGGGGGGTGGTTTGCCAGGTTAGCTAGTATTGATACCATCATGTAATTATGGAGTACTCTCACTGGAACAGCTTGACAGCAGGTTTTCTACTGGATTTTCTGATGTTCAGCCAGTCTTCCTTGAGCTACAAGGTACTGAGAATCACTTCACTGCTGGGCTAAAGGGCTCACTTTCTTGGTACAAATTCAGTTTTTATTTCCTCCTGATGCTCAAAATTGAGTTCTTATGACATTCACATTTGTTCTTTACTATCTGAAATGAAGTTAGAAATGCAGTACCTCGACTTATTATCAAAATGCTCATGGGGGTATCTTTTTAATGACAGATGGAAAAGATGTAATTATCCCAGTTGTATAGCAGTGGCTTGGGGTAATTGTTCGTGGTGAGAGGGAATTTCTTCTAATAAGATTACTGTTTGCATTGTGTTCTCTGTAACGGTTGTTTTGACCAGGGTTCTTTAAAACATCAAACTTCTCACTTTATCAGTGTCCTTGGTTCACTGAAAAAGACTGAGTTTCTTTGTATCTAACTTTTTTTTTTAACTGGCTAGTCTTTCTGCTTCTGCTGTGCAGTCTATTTTCTGCTATTTCTCTGTTTTTCTGAATGTGAGGCACTGGTTCCAGGTTTCAGTACAAAAAGAACTTTGTCCAGTCAGATCACTTCACCTAGAGTTAAGAAAACCTGGAGCTCCAAAACTGAGACTTAGCCCCTCCCCCTCCAACAAAAAAATCCCAGAAAATCCTGAAGCCATTATCACACAATGCTCTTTCCTTGTTCCCCTGCAGCCCTCAAAAGCAGACTTGCTCTAATAGTAATACTTCCTGCTTCAATGGCCTGATCAGGTTTCTGACTAGAGGTTACAATCCCACATTTTGTTTTTGCAGTGTTGGCTGCAACATTTGCTGTAAGTTTAAGGAAATGGCAAAACTGTCCTACTGAAGCCTTGGAGGACTCTACTAGAGCACGTGGCTAGAGGAGTTTGTGCCATGATCTTTACAAGAGGCCTGCCAAAGAGACAAATGGGAAATAAGGCAGAACATGGACCACCTCAAGGAACATGGGTACCCCATGACACCAAACTCTCTGCTCTACAGTTGGCTTCCAGGTTGAGCTGGATGCTACAACCCACTGTAGTCCTAGAACGGCCTCAGAAACTTGACAAGTTCTGCCCACTTTCTCAGCACAGTTGCAGCAAATGGATGCTGCTTCTCACCCCTGTGCTTAGCTGTGCCTTGTGCAGTGAATCCCACATCATTTGCTGTGGACTCTGCAGAACACTCTTCCTCTGTCACATACACACTGTAAAATCACTAGAGGGAAAACAAGTTAGACACAGGAATCACAGTCACACTCTTAATGCTCAATAATTCCAACATTGGGTTTAGAAATAAGCTTTTATTAAGTAGATTGAGTTAGCCACTATTGAATTTGAAGAACGAGTATAGAAACAGAAGTTCCATAATCAGGACTAAATCTGTAATGCTATTCAGTGGTTAACAATTTTCTATTATTTAATACCCAGAATGCTCACCCTAAAATACATGGTCTTCCTCATCCCAGTGAGTTTTCAATTGCTTGATTCTATCTTCTATCAAAAATTCCATTAGAAAAAGGCAGTTAGCATGGTGCTGGCCACTTAGAAGGTCCACATCTAGCCCTAAAATTTTAGGACAGTTCGAATGCTTAAAATAGAAAAGAAAAAAAAAATTACCAAGAAGTAAATTTTCTCCCCATCTCTCCCCTCCCTTTCATTGCTGAGACATAGTTTAACTTCTGTCTTTTGTAAGAATGAAGTCATGCTTATGCCTATAATATTCATTAAAAATCCAGGATAATGCTTGTTATCTTCAGGGGTTTTTTGGTCTCTCCTTCAGTAAAATAAACTCCAAATGGACGCTTTTTCAAACTAGGTGTCAGTTTTCAGTAGCTACTCAAGATTGAGCAGGAGCAGTAATATTTACAAGCATTCTCCCTTTTGTCTGTTTGGAAAATGTTAGGTACCTTTCGTTATTAAGTTTCCTAGGACATGCTCATGTATGAATAAAGCACTGAAATGATACTGAAGTTTATAACTGGGATAGGGGATCAACTGCTGGATGAAATTTGCATAATCTTCAGTCTCTTTACATTCCTTTTTAAAAGGAAGAATGTTCTAGCAATGGTGAAAGGCTGAGACTGGCCTGTCCCCTTTATCACCTTTACATCTGTGAGTATTTCTCTTGTACACTGTTGCTTGCTTTTTACTGTGCGCCTGTGTTTTGGCACATGCCTGGAAGCTCAGAGAAGTGTGTTTATATCAGAATCAATGCATGTGGTGTATGTCACCCTTCAGCCTCCCTGTTTAAAACATGACAGTGGGCAGGGAACCCGTACTTTGACGGTGTCTGATCAAGAAGTGTCTTCTATACCTTTCAATATTGTGAACGTTACCTTTTTCCTGAATGCATCAGCTCAAAAGCCTCATTAATTTTGTCAAAAGGCAGCATGTGAGTCACGAATTCATCAATCTTGATCTTTTTGGACATGTATTCAGTCACCAGTTTGGGTACATTGTCCACACTCTTCCAGCCTGAAAGAAAAACATGCCTTGTTTTTTTCCCTTTTCCACCCATCTCAGAAAATTAAAAATACAGCCCTTACACAGCCACTTGTATGATCAGTGTGAAAAGGAACAGACACGAGTGACATGTTTGTCCTCCCACAGAGGTCTTGGCAAAAGCACATATTATCCAAACACACACAAGTGTTGATGAAAAATCTTTCACTAGCTGTTCCAGCATTCAACATAACAGCAGCCCTCACCTAGGAAAGTATACACAAGCCATCTCTATCAGGCCCCCTACATATCTTTATAACCAAACTCAGTAAGTTTTGTATTGCTTGGACAAAGAGCTGTGTAATAATTAAAAGTCTGAATATTTCCATCAACTTCAGCAATTACTGAATTCCCAAAAAAAATAACTCAATGTGGTTTTGAGTTGACAGCAGAAACTGTGTATCAAGCACTTGTTACCTTTTTATTTTGAAGGTCTTTATAAGCACATTGTCATGTTGGCCCCACAGTTTGCTTAGTGGTTAAGCAACACAAACATACTGATGTGAGTTCCCATCTCCCCAAAGAATAGGTCCTTTCACTGGACCAAACTGAACCAAACCTTCGCTTGGTGATAAAGCAGTCTCCCCATCCCACTCCTTTAGTACTGAATAGCATATAGATATATTTTCTGTTCGAAATATGTTAGATATCATACCAATGTGTTAATCTGTGCCCTGTGCATAAGAATAACAGATTTTAAAAGTCTGTATCTTAAAAGCCAACACAGCATTTATGAACAGCCTGTCAATAGTACATTTCTTGCACAAGCAAAACCGAGGGGGTGTGTTCTTCCCAGCTTTAGCCCTTAGTAAATTATTTTTATCCCTATACCAAGAGAGAGTTACCTCCAAACGCGGTCCCTTTCCATGTCCGCCCAGTTACAAGCTGGAATGGCCGTGTGGAGATCTCCTGGCCAGCAGCAGCCACTCCAACTATCACACTGACTCCCCAGCCTTTGTGGCAGGCTTCCAAGGCAGACCTCTTCATGGACAGACAGGACAAAGCAGAGTTTATTGCTAAGGTCTATGCTGCCTGGACAGGTTGCACTTCCTTTCCCCCAGTTAATGAATAACCACATCAGCATTTAAGGAACAATAAATACACTGAAAATTACATTATCTTTTCCATTGGTTCAGATTCTTTTTGTGTTAAAGGTTCACTTTGCACTTTTTATATCCTATGTAGCTTCCAAAGAAGTCACTCTGAACTCCCACTGAGAGCTGGGAAAAACTGTAATCATAGACCATATTACCGACAGTTAGGAATGCTACTGTAATTCCTGAAAACCTAGCCTTACATTCAGTAATACTTCTGCATTTCCAAAGGTGAAATTAATTAACTGAGAAATTAGGGAAATACTGAGTGATCCCTGAGATTTGGACAACCTGTTAATTGCACAATATATTTTATGTGAGTTTTGTTAAATTTTCAGCTGTCAGCATAGAGAAAGTCAGGATTTCAAAAAAGTCTGATTAAGGAAAAAACATTTGTAAGTGCCATTTTCTACCCAAGAAGTACCAGCTGCTTTCATTACATAATTAGGATTGAGTATAAATTGTCCTTTTTAGTCACAGCAGTTATCGTTACTATTAAAAAAAAAATTAATGAGTCTGGCATGTTTTGTGTTAAGGAAGCAGCCGATCTCGCTATTTAGCTGAACTGGTCCCTCCCTGCACATGCTCCTGTTGGTCAAGCTCTCACCATGACTCCGACATTTCCGATGCACTCAAACGAGTAGTCCACACCACCATCGGTCATCTCAACCAGCACCTCCTGGATGGACTTCTTGGAATCTTGGGGGCTGATGCACTCCGTAGCTCCAAACTCTTTGGCTTTGGCATACTTATCCTTGTTAATGTCGATGCCAATGATCCGGGATGCTCCTGCTATTTTGCAGCCCATAATAACCGCCAGCCCAACTCCTCCCAAACCAAACACGGCACACGTAGAGCCAGGCTCCACCTAGGAGTAAAAATAGAGTCATGAGCAGCAGGAAAAGAAATTCATCCTTCCAAGTGAGTGGGAAATGCAGGTTAAGGAGTCTGTAATAAAGGAAAAAAATGGAAGCAAATATATATGACTATGAGATTTTATAGATAAAGGAAACTATATAGAAATTTAATCCAAAAAGCTCTTCGGGTACCAAGCTTTTCTTTCTGCCCAAAGACTCAGCTCCCATAACCTGCTCTAGACTCATGCAAACGCACCACTTCTGTCTCACCCTGAGCTTCAGACTATCAGAATGACTTGCAGCAAATGAAGATGAACTGGAAAAGTAATTTATATATAGCTGGTATCAAAAGGGATGCAGAATATTCCACCTGAATTTTCTCCAAAGGGCAACAGGTTCTTCTAATCTGATCTGGCCTCTATGGAGAAGTTAGAAATTCTTAGCTAACTTCATCAGTTGAAGACGAAGAAGAAACACAGATTTGGTACATCACGTTTACAGTCCTAATGTAGTCCCTAAGCTGTGTGTGCCACGAGCACAGCCTTTACCTTAGCAGTGTTGACAGCAGCCCCATAGCCCGTGGAGATGCCACAGCCCAGCAGGCACACTTTATCCAGAGGTGCTGCAGCGTCTATCTTGGCTACGGAGATATCAGCCACCACAGTGTACTCAGAGAAGGTGCTGGTCCCCATGAAGTGGTAAATCTGCTTTCCCTTGCAGGTGAATCTGCTGGTACCATCAGGCATGACTCCTTTCCCTTGAGTAATTCTTGAGGCAAAGACGGGAAAGTGCAGTCAGAGTTTTAAGCAGCAAATACTCTCACCAGACAGAAGCCACTAAGCAGCACAGAGAAGCAGCTGCATACTTGCGCCTTTATATTTTGACCATTTCAATAAACACAGGAGTTCACAGAAGTGAGAAGCTAAACTCCAAAACTTCATGCAGTTAATTCCTCCAGGGAAGCACTGAAAGAAATGGAGTTTATTAACATGCTGACCTTGTTAGCTACCAATGCTAACTGCTTGTACCACAGTACCACACCACACCACACCACTGTCTTGGCCTCCTTCAGTTCCCTCCCCTTGAATAGCACTTGTCAGTTATGTCACTGGGGCTTTTTTTTTTGAGTTTGGGAAACCTTTTTTCAGAATATGAGCTGCAAATTTATCTGGGAAGCAGGTGTTAAGGAAAAAGCTGTCTGTATGATTTTGTACCATTTGAAAGCTTTGATGTTCACTCCCAAGAGCTAAATCCCCTGAAGTGCTTCCCATAAGTATGGATTAAGTATGGAGTCAGAGCATTTATGTTTTCAAACCTGTGGACACAAGGTAGCAGTCTGCACCTTCACATATATGAAAAGAGAGAAACAGTTTTATTTAAGGGAAGAATAGAAATTTTAACAAAGAGTGGAAAAAAATGGCATAACTGACTCCTGAAACACATACTTTCCAAGTCATTAAATGATGCATCAACAGAGTATTCTTCGAAGAAAACTCCTGTCAATTACTTTTGCCACCCACAGCAGGTATACATTGAACAAGTACTATAGCATGTGTCAAAAAAAAAGTCATACAGACCTTATCTTCTGGCACAGGTTTGTTTTGGGATTCTTGCAGAACTTGCACTCTCCACACTGAGGGATGTATAGAGGGATAACAGTGTCCCCTAAGAAAAAAAAAAATTATTCTGTGTCTAGTTATTGAGTCAAGCAAGGCATTCTGGAAAAAAAATGAAGTTACTTGATTGTCAGTGTTTTTCTGCAAGCTTGTGTTCACTTAAAACCTTTGCATAGTCAAAGCTGCATATGGTATACAGTGGTATTATAGAGTGCTGGATAAACCACTTTAATCCTGGCAGAGCAGACCAATCATTCCAGAACAAGTAGCAATGTTACTATAAAACAAAACAACCCCAAATCAACAGTGAACATGACTAAACACTTTAAGTCTTTTAATTAAACCAACAGATAAAAACTATAATTTGAAAAAATAATAAACCCCCAACCCTCTTCTAACTATACACTGATCTGATTTCAAGTAAAAAATTCCTATTCTGGGCTCTTTCAAGCTTTAAATCAAGAGTTCATTGAATAATTAGTGTTGTGTCTCACGGACCACAGAAATCTACACAGACATACGCCCCAGAATAAAACATTGTATTAACTCCGGCAATATGGCATTTCAGTGGCCCAATTTGACATCTACTCTTCAAACAAAGTAACGCTTTCAAGGAAGGCAGAAAACTCGTAAGGTATTTTCTTACCCTTCTTTACTTTGGTTACTCCTTCCCCAACACTCTCTACAATTCCCGCTCCTTCGTGTCCCAGGATCACAGGGAAACATCCTTCAGGATCAGCACCACTCAGAGTATAGGCATCAGTGTGACAGACAGCAGTGGCAATTATCTGTGAAGAAATATATAATCTGAGACACCCCAAAGAACAGAACAGCAGCACAGATCTAAATAATTCCCTTTGGTCAGAAATTCAGAACAATCGCCAGGCCAGAGTTCTGGCAGCATTTGGGATATGGGCAACATACTTTCAATTCCTGGCAAGGCACTTTTTCTTACTTTGAAAAAGCAAAGTCATGACAGTACATTTTTTAATTTCCATCAACCAAAACGTGACACTGAAAGGGGTTAGAGATGACATGTTGTTTTCTATAGCTAGAAATTGGTGCTCCAAGTCATCTCGAAGTAGTTAAGTATCACGGATTTGAAATAAGTTAAGACTCAGAGGTAAAATTACTAGAGAGACCATGAGAACTCTCAGTACTGCATAAATCCAGTTGAAGTCTTCAGCACCATGCAGAAATCCTTTCCACGGAAAAGGTTTCACATTAACGTATACTTTTTGGCAGATATAGGCTACTGGAAAGTCCTGATGAAATCAGAAACTTGGGTATAGGGAATCCAAGAGACCAATCCCAGCTCAGCAGCCAGTAACTTATGGCCTGACTAAAGTAAAATCTAGCATGTTACACAGCTACCACAAATGACAAATTGCTGTCCTTCAAACAAGATAAAGGTGTTCCCAGCTCAGACGTTTTGTGGGAACTTAGTCTGTAACAACTGGAAGTGATCCCCAACATTAGCCATTATCCTCGGACCAGACTGTGAAGTGAGACTAGTAGAAATTAAAAGTGTTTTTCATAAACAGAAGATCTAAATACTGTAATTTTCTTCTCCCTAAAGCCAGCTGAGATATTAATGAACTAATGATATCTATTCAACATTTCTTCTGTTGGCAAACAAACTATTTATCTTTAATACTCAGTCTCCCAAAATAGAAAATATATAAGAATTGATGTAATTACCTTGATACGAACTTCATGAGCTTTTGGTGGAGCAACCTCCACCTCCTCAATAGAGAGAGGTTTACCTGCCTCCCAGGCAACAGCAGCCTTGCATTTAATAACCTAAAAGACAAAAACAACAACAAAAAAAAGAGGACATCTGTTGTAAGGTTCATTTAAAATAATTCTTGTTCAGCCAAGTGAGAAAATAAAAGAAGCACTAGTGGCTTTTGGAAAGAATCCCAGATCTGAAATTCATAATTTCAACACAAAGGTTTAATTGCCCCACATTTGCTTTCAAGAAGCTAAACAGTAATGAGTAAGCCAAGATCTGAAATTTGGATGTCATTCTCTTACCGAGTAATAAATATAATAAGCCTGTGAGTGCTTAGGAGACACACTGCAGTGAAGTGAGCAACATGAATGGAAAGGTTGCATAATAAAAATAGTGGTTCAAAATCCAAGACTGCCATTTGTTTCAGGTATGTTCATTAAACACAGTGTTTAAAGTTGGAAAGTTCAGAAAGCAATCTCTGGAGACCCACATCAAGAGTGAATTTCCTGTTCTATATCAGGATGGTTTCTGAGTAGGATTCTGGCAAGGAGATGCATGGGTGCAGCTGCCATGCGGAGCCCTCCAATGGTGCAGAGTGACCAGAGGGACTTTGCTAAAGGCTCCTGGCAGCAAGTTCCTGAGCACTAACACCTCTGCAGTGGCCACGGGGATCACTGTTAGCAAGTCTTCATTCACTGCTCTCGGTGCCACGACAAATCCTGCTCTGCAACCACACCTGAACATCCCAGGAAGCTTTTCAATCCAAATGGTGCAGAGCCTGGATGAAAGAGCAGGATTTCTGGATCTGCAAACCCTGTTAACAGGTACATACACACAACTGACCGAGAAAATCAGCAGGCATTGTAGCCATGCACTCTGGAGCAGCTTCAGGATAAGCATCTGGATTACCCTTAGAGGCTGGTTTCATGAAGATGACAAGGTCTAAGCCATTGCTATTGGAAATATGAAGCATTTCATAGCATGCACTACAAAACCAATAGAAGAAAATGACATTTTGTGTGTTCAAAATAGCTGTGGTGTTCCCATGGAATGCTTGAAAGAAGATTAATGCAAATTCCCAAGACCAGAAACAGAGTCACCCAGCCTTTTTGAAATTTCACTTGCTGGAAGAAATAACACTGCTAAGACCACCTGTTGAGCTTGCCAGGTCTGATTCATCACCTCTGACCAGGAGAAAATACTGGCTAGTCTGTGCCTTTCTGTAGTATTTCTGTTGTACAATAAACAGTACCAGGCCGTGCCAGAGACAGTTAAAATCCTCACTGTAGCTGTAAGAGCAGAGCTTCAGATGCTTACCTTGGCTTAAATTTGGTAAAATAAGTACTACGGACCCTAAAAGCTTTGTAACAGAAAACAGGTACCTATTCCAACAGCCAGCAGGAGTCTAAATTAGACAGAAACGCCCCTAACTGGAACCATGAAATCTCCTTGCCCGCTTTTTAATACCAGGGTAAATATTACAAAAATGCACGGAATGTGCCATAGTAACTAACTGTGGAATCAAAGTGTGAGCCATCGGTCATAATCTCTAAATCTACCAAAGATTTTGCCAGAAAATCTGAATTCAAAGCACAAAGTGCAAGAGGAGCCATCATTCAGTAAATAATTTACTAGTTTTCAATCCATCCCCTCATCCTCCCCTCATTAAGTCATCATTTGTTCTTGCACGGGAGACTGTGCATTCCTAAAATTTGATTTCCACAATCTTAGTTAAACACAAAAATAAAGACAGCAGGAAAAAACTCTCCTTAAAAGATAAATTCGGATCATCTACAACTAACAGTACATATCTGAAAGCACATTTTGAAACAGTACTTTCTGATTCAGTTCAGACAGCCACAAAGGCCCCTGGACTATTCAGAGTGGGTATCAGGAAAGCCCCATCTTTTTCTGCCCTCTTATTATTCATAGCTTTCTGCTGTTGCTTTGCTGAAAATACTGAAGCCAGCAACTGGAAATAAAAACCAAAACATCAACTTCCAGCAGTTCTTCATTTCCTCTATTACCACGCTAGCACTGGAGCACAGCTGTTGGGCTGCTTGTGGCTATGCACACGATCAGCTATCTCAGTCGGGATGAAACCGAGCTCTGGGCAGTGCCAGAAGCTGCTCCGAACCCAGTGCCAGCCTGGAGCAGCCTTCAGCGTCCGGCCAAGCGCGGCCACCGAGCCCGCTCAGGTCTCGGGCACTGACCGCCTGTGCAGAATTCAGAGCAATGTTGGCAGCAGGTCTGGACGATGGTGCTGTTCTTAAAGCAACGCACCAAACGTGCCAGGCAATGGCTTTGTGAGCAGGCACGGCCCTGTTCTACCCCTTCTTTCCAGCCGATTCGGTCGCGCCTGCCCGAAGCCGACGGGAAACCACGCAAGCTCAAGGTCTTCTGCTTGTTCCTCCACCGCCGCGACCCACGAGCGGCCGGAGCGCAGCCCCCAGACCCACACGACGCGCACGGGGGTCGAGTACAACACACGGCGGAGAGCAAAACGCGTGTGTTTTCCTTCCCAATCCCGCGAATGCTCACAGCGGGAGCCTCCCACGCCTAAGCAGCGGCACCGACTCCGCCGCACGCCTCACACGCGTGGGGCAGGAGCGCGGAGACGCCCGGACAAGCCCCGCACCCCGGCCCTCGCCAGCGCTAGGGCGGGAGCGGCCACGGCGACCCCGGCCCGCAGCCCCGGCGGACCCCAGCAGGGAGGGCTCTCCCGCCTCATCCTGCCCGGTGCCGGACTCTCCGCCCGCCCCCGTGCGACCTTCCCACCGCGAAACGCACACGCTCACCCCGCTCGCCATCGCGCACGGCTAAGTCTGCGAGCGGAAGGGGAAGGAGAACCCGCCTCCTTCTCCGCTGCCTCTCTCCCAGGGGCGGGCAAAGGATTTGGCTCCTTCCTCACTGTCTCGCTTCCCTCCCTCGCAGGGCGGGGGGGCGCTGAGTCGGTCACGAGCCGCTTGTAGCGCTTTTCTTCCCGCAGATCACGGTGCGGGCCAAGGTCTCTGTGTTTCCTGAGGGCGCCCGCAGTGTGGCCTTGCGGTGCGGCCGGGTTTGCGGCCGGGTTTGTGGCTGCTGACGGCTGCACCAGCGTCTTCCATCCCGGGCCCTTTAGTCCGGCAGGTAGATGGACATTACTGTGCCTGCGAGGGAACGGGCCCGCTGTCCAGGCTGATGGGCCTGTTCCTGCCGACACCAGCTTGCCCCGATTCCTTGCCAACTAACGGGACGCCACGGCCTCCTCTGCGCCGCTCCCTGAGGGCCGCAGCAGTGCCTGCGTGTGCCTGCCTTCCCCGTGCGGGGGAACCCCGCCCTGGCTCCCGTTCTGGAGGTGCTTGGTACCGCCTGTGTCTCACCTGGACACACGGGGAAGCTGACTGTGTCTCCAGAGCATGTCCTTTGTGCTTGAATCTGTCCTCGGCTGGCTAAACTGCAGTGGTGGAGGCTTTACTGGGCAGCAGAGTGCTTCAGACTGGGTGAAGGCAGCTCCCTGCCAGGGTAGGTGAAGGGATGTGCAGTGAGATGGAAGTTTTGACTGGGCCTCTTGACATTCCATCCGGCAGCCTTTGAAGCAAAGGAGCTGTTGCTGCAAGACAGGATCATTTACTGGCTCATGCTGTCGTTTCATTTTCTGAAAAACCTTTCTTCTCCAGGCAGGGTAGGGAGTGCCTCTTGTCAGGTCTGCAGACGTGATTGTGTAAGATGAGGGGGACAGTTCTGCCATGGGCTGCTGGGATTTTCCACGAGATGTGGTGGTGCTTGAGGAATTGCAGGGTGTGACTAAGTCCCCCCCATTTAGAAAGGGAATTTTTATTTTCCGGCGACACGCTAACAAAAGCTTAGCAAATACCACAGATAGACAACAGCACCAGCATGTGGAAAATTAGTAACACGACATAAGCAACTATGGTATTTAGTAAATAACATGGAAGTATAACATAACATTTAATAACAAAACTGAGAAACTAGATCTGTAGGCTCAGGAAAGCTGCCACGGAACTGGAAGGCAATTTGTCCAGTGAGGGTGCTATATAGGTTTCACACCTTGTTGTTGAAATCAAAGCAGGCCTTGTCCATTTCCTTGGTTGAATTCAGCTCTGCTAAGCTCTCCTGTGAATTTCATGCTCTTGGCCACCCCTGGTTTGTCAGGGCTTCCAAAACGTCTCCAAGCATTTTATGTTTAGCTAAACTCCACAGATGCTCTGCGTTTTTTAGTATCTTTGACATCCTGGACATTGCAGGCACTGATTCTGGTAGACAAAGGGACAGATACGTAAATCAGACCCCTTCAACACTCATTGTCCAATTTCGGAGATTACAGGGGTTGTTTATTTTTTCATCTTTCCTTCCCTTGCAGTTTTGTGATGCTGCTGCCAGTGTTGCTGTGTACTTTTGGAAGCCCCTGGACATGGTAAGTGGTCTTGCAACTTTCTTTCTGTTCTCAGCACCATGCAAGTAAATCAAGTTACCACTCCATGCTCTTGACTGAACTATCTAGGCTTTGTCACATGTTGCAGGTTTAGGTACCTAAGTTCCGTAGGCAAGGACTTCCACTGCTGCTCTGGATTTTACACTGGGCTGGTTTTGGTGTTGTTCTAGCAGGTGGTGCGTGTTAATTGGGAACATCAGTTTGGACTGGGAAAAGAGGAGGGCTTGGAAGCACTGTGAGCTTGTGGGAGGGAGACCTGGCAATCATGCTCTTGTTTGGTGGATGTGGTCTGTTTCGTGTGGCAAGTGGGGGGAAGAGTCCAGAACAACTATGGATCTGCATTACTTTTTTTTCTCCGGGGTTTGGTTTTTTTTGTTTTAATGTACTCTTGTGCCTACCCTGGAGGCATTAGTTTTTTAGTGAGGGTTTTTCTGTACCTTAGTCTAACTTTGAAGCACAAGAAGATGTGGAGTAAGAAATCACCTGCAAGCTTGGCAGGCAATGTACGCTGAATGAAGATGCAAGTGATCTGCCAGGGTGCCCATCCTGGGGCAGTCTGAGTGCCAGTGGCAGAAGCTGGCTGTGTGCCTCCGTCAGAACGAGGAGCTGGTGCTTTGGCACTGGAACTGCTGGATGCAGCCTCACACACTGGTGAACGGATTGGCAAGGCACAGGGAGGCTGGAGCAGACTGACGAGTCTACCCAGAGGCAAAACTGAAATGCATCCATACAAACGTTGCCCGGTTTGTTTTCCCCAGGCAGATATGGTCCTAGATTGACCCACAGGCAATTTCCCTCCTATCAGTACTATAACTTTTACCAATAAAACTCATAGTTTTGATAGAAATATTTCATTACAGCAATGCCGTTGAAGTTGGGATAACCTGTGCACTAGTTACAGCAGTGGATGCTTGAGTGTAACTCCCTTTTTGTGGGGCATTGCTCTCAAAACCATCCTTTTGAATTCTGATTTAAGTTTCCTACATTTTCCTGGGAAGCACTGGAGGATAATACTTGTGCAGCATAATAAAAAAAGCTAGAAATCATGTCGTTCCTCAAGTCAGCATCAATTTATTTTTATAAAGTGTAGCTGGTTAAAAAAATGGAAACATTTAAAAAATCAAAATTGTTTTAATTCAGAATCACAGGATCATTTAGGTTGGAAGAGACCTCAGAGATCATTGAGTCCAGCCTTTGACCAAATAGCACTATGTCAACCAGACCGTGGCACTGAGTGTCACGTCCAGTCTTTCGTTAAACACCTGCAGGGATGGTGACTCCACCGCTTCCTTGGGGAATCCATTCCAATGTTTAATCACTCCTTCTGTGAAGAAATTCCTCCTAATTTCCAACCGAAACCTGCCTTGACGCAGCTTGAGACTATGTCCAAAAATGCTCAAAGCTGGTTGGTATTTCTTTGGATAATTCTTAGGTAATTAAAATATTCTGGTTTTGTAAACATAAATATAAATTTAAAATATTATCCAGTAATTCAAGAAATGGTTAGTTCCGAAAGAAAAACTTTAGGAATAATTTCACTAATTAATCCTAATATAATTCTAAAGTATACTAGAGTAAAATAACTTTTCAAAACAGATTTGATATATTCAAAATAAGTGTGAAAATGACCATGACAGTTTTGCAGTAGAGACAGATGAAGCTGGGATACTGAAAGATTTTTAATATTTTAGATATGGAAATAAGTAATTTGGGGAGTTTTGTGATTAAATATTCTCAGGTATCTGCATTCATTGAAAACCAAACAAAACACAAAAAGCCTATTTAATATGTGCTGATTTTAATATGTTAATATTAAACTAATTATGCAAGGGAAATTTGAACGATGAAAGTGGGGAAAGAGTTGTGCTGTCACCTCCGTCTTTGCACTTGGCAGCATTTTCTTCTGGTTTGTATAAAAGTCTTTGCTTGCAAATGTAATTATTTGGCCAGCTGTGAAACAAGTGACGTTTTAGGAGTCAAGCAAAATTTGAGGAGCTCTCTAATTATCCGCTGAAATCTGAAGTCCTGCCCAGTTAGTGACTGTTGTGAAAGGGGCAGGAGGATCTCCAAGGCAGCATGCCCGGAGAGCAGGGGCAGGTGACCACCAGGTGGCCCTGCTGTAAGGGAGAGCTCCTCAGTACTCAGAAAGGCTTACACAATTTTTCACGTAGCAACAGTTCAAAATAACTGGTAAAGTGCAAGTTACAATTTACTTTAGGCAGAGGTTTTTTATAGTGATCAAACTTTTTTTCCTCTAGGTTTAGATTTTTTTCCAAAAAGGAATATTATTTTTTGTCCCAATCCTGCACAGATTTATTTATGTGTTTATCTTTATTAGACAGATACTTGGCAAATTGATTACATTTTTGAGACTTGTCGCTTGTATAAAATTTAAGACTGTGCAGATGCATGTGCAGTATTAGGGAAACATTGTTCATTGGAAGGAACTTCTTGTCGTTTTCCCAGTAGGGAAGTGCTAGAACTCAATTAATTAAAATTTATTGAATTATTTTGGTGTTAACTCATGACTGGCAGTCTTATTGCCTTATGTTTAGAAAGTAGTTAAGAGAATTATAGAGAATTATAGCCAACTTTTATGTCCTGGCAGAGTGATAGGTGCAGAAGTTACTAAACATTGGCAGACAGGATGGGATTTGTTTACCTTTGATAACGCATTTGTGTGTTCATGATGTTCTGTGTAATTGCTGACTGTGCTGACAGGTTTCCAGAAGTTCAGAGGGCTGTGGGGCTGGGAGAAGAGTTGCTCAAAAGAGGTCAAAAGGCATCGTAGTGTTATGGGTCCAGTGATCAGCACTGAAAGAAGGATCCATTTAGCAGAATGACCATATTGGCGTGCCAGTCCTGTTCTTTGGCGAAGATATTTCAGAGTTGTACTGTGATATTCTGTGGGACTTGGTGTGGAAAATATATTAAAACTACAAGGGCATTTGCCAAAATGAAACCACATCCATGTATGCTGTATGAGTGTTACATCATGATGAGAAAGTTACCTGCTGCTTTATACGATATGCTTCAGAGCAGCAGCAGCAGGGGTGGTTTCCCTGCCGGACTTTGGTTGAGGCTGCAGCATTCACCCAGCTGAGACAGGGCCAGAGAGGAGAGGGCCCAGCTCTCTGAGGCGGGTGAAGGTGGGAGGCAGCAGCAGTGGAGGGGCAAAGGCTGTTGGTCACTGCTGAGACCAAGGGTGCGGTGGAAGGGCCTGCAGTGTCAGGGGGAGCTCCTGTCCTGTGGAACCACTTTGGATTGAATGCAGTGCATGGGACGGGTTCGACAAAAACCCTCTATTAGTAAAAGCGTTTTCTTGGGAGAGACATGCTTCTGTGTCTTGTCCAGGCATGGGAGGACCAGCAGTGGCACCAGCACAGGCGAGTTCCTCATTCTTGTCTCCTTGTGCCCCACTAGATCATATCCTTTCAGGTATGGCAT
>VZTF01003713.1:81526-96504 GCA_013397755.1 Cnemophilus loriae | reverse complement strand
CTCCTGCCCCACATGGGTGCCCCAGTCCCTCCTGTGCCTCCCTGCCCTCCACAGGTTCCCCAAAAGGCCAGCCCCCCATGGGTGCCCCCTAGCCCCCAGTGCCCCCCAGCCTCTACAACCCTTTGTGCCCGTCATGGGTGCCCCAACCTCCCACGCCCTCCTTGGGCAACCTCATCGCCCCTGCGTCCCCTGCCCCCCCTAGGTGACCCCGCCTGCGTGACTCACACTGAGCCCTTTTTCTGGAAGCCCTGGGGGGTGGCACAGGTGGCCCTGGCCGCCAGCACCAGGAAGAAGATGCCGACCTGGGGGTGCAGGGGGTGCCGGGAGTGAGCAAGGCGAGTGGGGGTCCCCTGCCCTCCCCAGCCCCCAGCCCTGTACGCACAGCGACGGCGGCAGCGCAGGGCCCAGCCAGGCTCCACACCAGGCTGTCGTGGAGGGCCAGCCAGCAGAAGTCAGGGTTCCCGTAGCCCTCGGGGTCCAGCCCCACCGCCAGCCCTGCGAAAGAGAGATCAGAGGCGGGGCCAGCTCAGTGGACGGGGCTGTAAGAGGAGACGGGGCTAAGGTGGGAGGGGTGGGGCTCAACAGGGTGGAGCTATGGCAGAACGGGGCATGGAATGGCTGATGGATGGCACAGGGCTGGCGAGAAGGTGCTGTTCTTTGGGGTGTGGCTACGCTGCGTAGAGACAGAGCGATGCAAATGAGGTGTGTCTAAGCTCTTGGACATGCGACAACGTTGATGAGAGCAGCGATATGGCACTGGGGGCTTGTCTAAGAGGTTATCACAGGTCTATTCTCTTGGGGTGGGGCTATGCTGATGGCAGCAGGGCTAAGATCCTGGGGGAGTGTCTGACTGTGATTGATGGACAAAGGCTATGGCCCTGGGGGCATGTTGAAGAGGTTGGGAGAGATGCTCTTGGGGTGGAGATATGATGGATGAGAGTGGGGCTAAACTCCTGGGGTGGGAATAAAATGTTGGGCCAGGGTTATACTCTTTGGGAGGGGGCTATGACCTCGAGGGTGCATCTGAAAGTTTGGGGGCAGAGCTATGATGGAAGAGGGTAGGATTATGGACCCAGGGGCCTGTCTAAAATCTTGGGGACTGGGTTTGATGGATGAGGGCAGGGCTATAACTCTGGGTATGTGTCTAAAACCATCAGGGTGGGGCTATGGCAGTTAAGGGTGGAGCTAAACTCTTGGGGTGGGGCTGTTTTGGATTTGGCGTGACTATCCTGTTGGAAGTAAGGTTATATCCAGGGGTGTGGCTATGCTGGTAAAGATGCATTTGGGGGTGGGCCTGTATTCTGGGGGTGAGGTTACACATGGAAATAGGACCCCACCATACATCAAATTGCTAGGGGGAGAGGGATTCAGGGGGCAGGGCTATAGCTTAGAAGGGGCTGTATAGCCACCAGAAGGTGTTGACCCAGGTGGAGGTGGGCAGCTGGTGGCCCAGGGGGTGGGGTCGGAATGAGGTCAGGGTTTCCCAGCAGGGCTCACCGGTGATGAAGGCAGGCAACCCCCAGCCCAGTACATGGTAGAAGCGCATGGGACCACGGTCGACATGACGGGGTTCGCTGCGGCACCGGTACAGGTGCAGTGCCTCCAGCAACGCCCAGCCTACCGCACTCAGGTACAGGAACTGCAGCAGGATGGCCACCACCGTGCACGCCAGCTGCACCCGCCCCATCACTGCCAGCCCACAGCCCCACCCATCCAACCATATGCACAACCCCCCAAGCTCCACCGCCTTTGAGAGCTCATTCCCGTTGAGGTCACACCCCTCTAAAAGGTCCCACTCCAATTATAGGCCTCACCCCTTGAGTGCCCCACCTCTTGGATGGGCCCCACCCCCTTGAGAGCCAACCCCTTTGATGAGATCCACCCCTTAGGGAGCCTCACCCATTTTATCAGCCCCACCCCTTTGGGAACTCTACCCCCTGAGATCACCACCCCTTTGATAGACCACACCCATTATAGTCCCCAAGTCTTTTAGATCCCACCCCTTAGGCCCAGCCCACCATGGTTGTGCCCACTCCTTAGCCCCACCCATTTCAGCCCCACCAACTCAAGCACTTCAAAGGCAGCGGATCCCCTAACCCAACCAGCCCTTCCCAGTGATCCCCACTCCTTCCCTCCTTTCCCACACACCGGGACATCGGCCTGGTTGATGCCAAGCAGGAAGACGAGCTGTGCAAGGAGCAGTGCAGCTGCACCATGCCGGCGGATGCTGTGGCGGTTGGAGCGCAGCCGCCTCAGGGTCCCCAGGGCCAGGACCACCAGCGCCAGCCCTGCCAGCCCG
This sequence comes from Cnemophilus loriae, assembly GCA_013397755.1. NCBI lineage: Eukaryota > Metazoa > Chordata > Aves > Passeriformes > Corvidae > Cnemophilus > Cnemophilus loriae. The sequence continues at coordinate 94,205 of VZTF01003713.1, read as the reverse complement.
ACGCCCAGTGAGCCGTAGGTGAGTGCTGCCAGTGGCAGCACCTCCCCATTCTGCAGCACCAGGATCGGCATGTCAGGCATGTGCTCAGTGGGCATGCCCCCCCAGACATCCCCATCAACAGAAACATGGTCCCCCTTACAAAGCAATCAGTCCCTGGACCTGGCAAGTCCTGCCCACAATGCATAGCCCAGTGGGAAGTGCTGCTCACGTTATTCAGCCCCGTCCCTGGTAACCCCACCCTCTGAAAACCCCACTCACAGCACTTCAACCATGCCCCTCAAAGCCCCACCCACATTGCGTAGCTCCACCCCTTTAAACCTCTCCCATACCACTAAGCTCCAGCCTTCAAAGCCCCACCCACATCCCGCAGCCCTGCCCCTTTCAACCCCACCTGCTGCACTCGACGCTGCCCCCTGAAACCACACCCACAGCACTGACCGCACCTCTTTATACCCCACCCACAGCATTCAACCCCGCCCCAGGAAACCCTGCCCACATTACTCAGCCACAGCCCGTGAAAACATGCCTGCATCACTCAGCCACACCTCTTCTAATCCCACCCACATCAGCTCTGCCCCTGGAGACCGACAGACTCAGACTGCTCAGCTCTACCCACTGGAATCCTACTCATCCTGACTGGACCCGCCCCCGGGGGAGCTCTACTAGATCCGACATAACCCCGCCCATCCCACTTAGCTCTGCCTCAAGGGAGTCCCACACATTGGATTTAGCCCTGCCCCTTGATGTAGCCCCACCCACTTAAGCCCCACCCAGTTTTCCTCAGTCCCGCCTCCATACGCACTCCCACCTCCACCCTGACCCTGCCCCATTACACCCCTCCCATTCTGCCAAGCCCCTCCTATCCCTGTCCCTCCCCTTTTATCAAAAGCCCCGCTCCTGTCCCTAAAGCCCCACCCCTGTGCCTGGCACCACCTGACACCCTGTGCCCTATATATCTGCACGTGTCTCCATCCATCCCCATGTCCCCGCCAGGGCCCTCAGCCTGAGTCGTTCCATGCCCCAGGGTCACTGTGTCCCTCCATGTCCCCCGTGTCCCATCTGTCCCCCTGTGTCCCCATGCGCCCCTCCGTGGCCCTCTATGTCCCCACCTCTCGGCGGGAGATGTCCATGAGGACGGCAAAGCTGGTCAGATGGTGGCACTGGCAGCTGACGTGGCTCTGGTTGCGGAAGGTGACTTCGCAGCCTCGTGCCGACCAGCCGCCTGTACCGCCCGCCCTGCGCAGCACCACAAGGTGACACAAGCCGGGAAACCAGCCAGGACACTCACCGGGGACAAAAACACACAGACACACAGGCACACAGACACACACGCACACACTGGGGACACACACCAGGGACACCCATTCACCCACTGGGGACACCCACCAGGGACACCCACTGGGAACATCCACCCCCACCCAGGGACACACACCTGACCCAGGACACCCATCCAAGGGGTCACACACTTGGACAACCACTAGGGACACACTCACTGGGGACACCCACTGGGGTCACTCTGCCACAGGGACACACACCCACTAGGTACATCCACAGACAACACAAGCCCACCCACTGGGACATCCATCCACCCAGCAGAGACAATCGCTGCCACATGGGAACACTTACCCACCAGGGACACTCACTCGGGAACACCCTTCCATCTGGGGACACTCCCCCACCCTATCCCTGACACCCACCAAGAAGTTGCCCCTTCATGTCCTGTTCCCATGTTACTCACCCATGACCCGCAGGGACACTTGGGCATCCATCCTGCCCTGTCCCCATGTTCCCTGTCCCCTCAGGATGTCCTCTGTCCCCTTAAGGTGTCCCTATTCCCATGTCCCCTGTCCCTTCAAGGTGTCCCTATCCCTGTTACTATGTCCCCTGTCTCCATGGGATGTCCCCATCTCCATGCTCCCTGTCTCCCCAGAATGCCCCCATCTCCTTGGGGTGTCCCCATTCCATGTCCCCTGTCCCCTCCGAGGTGTCTCCATCTCCCTGGGGTGTCCCCATTCCTGTGGCACCTCTCCCCCCAGTGTTCCCTGTTCCTCTTGTGTGTGCCATGTCCCCTGTTATCTCAGCATGTCTGTGGCCCCCCAAGCTGTCCCTGACTCCCTAAGACGTCCCCATCCCCCAGGGTGTTCCCTGGGACACCCTGTTCCCCTGGGTGTCCTTATCCCCATGTCCCCTGTCTCTCTGGGGAGATCCCTTGACCCTCTGGAGTGTTCCTATCTTCCCCAAGGTGTTCTCATCCCCAAGTACGTATCCCCCGGGATGTCCCCGTGCCCCCAGCATGTCCCTGTCACCCCTGGGGTGTCCCCTGTCCTGTCCTCACCGCAGAGAGTGGTTCCAGAAGACACAGATGGGCTTGGAGCGCTCCTGGGTCTCCAGCAGCCGGAACTGGAGGGTGACAGGCTTGGCCAGCGCCCGTGGGGTCCCTGTGCTCCCCACGCCACCCGTGCCCCCCGCGTGCACACTGATGCTCACCACTGGTGTGTTGATGATGGGGCGCTTGGGCACCCTGGGGGGCACCGAGGTTAGGGAGCCCACTCAGGGCACCCCAAAACCCACCTTCGTGCCACAGAGTGCCCTGGGACTACACAGACACCATCAGGGCACCCCTTTCTCCCCTATGCCCCCACTTTTGGGCACCCCATGGACACCATCCTTGGGCATCCCTTGAGCCCCCTCCCCAACCCTGTGCCCCCCATCCTCAGGCACTCTCTTGTGCCCCCCAACCTTGGGCACCCCATGTGCCCCCTTTCCCATCCCTCCCCTCGGATCCCTTGGGACACCCCTGTCCCCATCTCCCTATACCCCCCAGATGCTTGGCTTTGCCCTGACACCCCATGTGCCACCCCCAGCCCCCCATGTCCTCCCTGTGCCCCCCCGTGCCCCCCACACCCCCCATCCCTGGTGGCACCGGAGGCTGCGCTTGTCAGTGTCGAAGTGCTGGGGCAGGAGACTGGCCAAGGTGCGGTAGATGATGACGCTGGCGATGGCCTGGCCCTCACCCAGGGATGGGTGGCGCTTGTGCCGGGTCACCACAGTCAGCCCTGCCTCCTCCTCCTCCTCCTCCTCCTCTTCGCCCGCTTCATCCTGCTCCTCCTCCTCCTTCCCACCTGTGCCCTGTGGCGCCTGCCCATGCCCAATTGAAGGGCCTGGGGGCCATGGGCAGGGGGTGGCATGGTGCTCTGAGACCCCATTGGGGTCCGCATGGCCACCCTGGAGTCCCCAACTCTGCCAGTCCCATGACCACAACAAGGTTTGCCTAACCCTTCCAGCTCCAGGGCTCCCCATGTCCACACAGGCGCCCCAACCCTGTCAGCTCCGTGGCCACAGTGAGGTCCCCATGGTCACACTTGTGTCCCCAACCCTGCCCACCGCCCAGGCCACACCAGGATCTCTGATGCCATCCTGGGATCTCTGGTCCTCGCATCCTCATCAGGGTCCTCAGCCATGCCAGCCCCATCCTGGGGTGCCAAACCTGCCAGCCCCATGGCCACACTGGAGGGCACACACTGTGTGCCCATGGTGGCACTGGGGTCCCCATGGTAGGACTGGGATTCCCAACCCTGCCAGCCCATGGACATTCTGAGGTTCCCCCATCCCTGCCAGCCCCAAGCCAGGGTCCCCAGCTGTGCCATGTCCCCATGGCCAAATGCGGGGTCCCCCAAGCCCTGCCAGCCCTGTGGATGCAAGTGGGTCCCCAAACCTGCCCCTCGTCCCCCCTATGCCCCGGACTCACCCCTGTCCTTGGGGGGCCGGAAGATGCTGTCAGGCAGGATGACGGTTGTCTCCAGGTCCGGGGACTTCTCCCCTCGCAGCGCCTCATACCGCGGCAGGCGAGCACCCGCAAAGCTGCTCTTGTCCAGCCGCACCACCGACACCACTGTGGCACCACGTCACCCACAGCACGGCATGGCATGGCACCCACCAACCCCGAGGCACACAGACCCTGGCACGCACCGACCTCGGAGCATACCGACCCCAGCATTCACCGATCCTGGGGCGCACCAAGCCCAGTACACACCAACGCAAGCACCCACCAATCCTGGCACCCACCAACCCTGGGGCACACAGACCTTGGCACACACTGACCTCAGGGCACATCAACCTCTGTATTCACTAATCTCGAGGCACACCAAGCCCGGCGCAAACCAACTCCAGCACCCACCAACCTCGGGACACACCAACCCCAGCACTCACCCACCCTGGCACCCAGAAACCCCAGAGCTCTGGATCCTGGGGCACACAGACCCCAGGACCATAGATCCCAGCACCCACCGACCCTGTGGCACACAGACTCCAGCACCCACTGAGCCCAGCAGTCACTGACCCCGACATCCAACAACCCCAGAGCAATGAATCCATACACCCACAGACACCAGCAGCCACCAACCCTCAGGCACACAGACCCCAGCACCCACTGAGCCCAGCACCCAGCAACCCTGGGACACACAGAACACAGCACCCTCTGTACCCAGCACCCACTGACCCCAGGGCACACAGACCACAGCCCACATCCCCAGGGACACACACATGCCTCTAGGCACACCCATGTTCCCCAGGACATGTTTCCCAGGCACATAAATGTCCATGTCCCCAGCACGTGTTCCCAGGTACACGTCACACATGCATGCATGCTCCCAGCACACACATGTCCTTGTGCACACATATGTCCTTGTGCACACACATGTCCCCAGGCACACACATACTCCAGGTATATACATGTCTGTGTTCTCAGACACATGTCCACGTCCCCAACACACACACATCACCTGAGCACACACATGTCCCCAGGCACACCCATGCCCATGTCCCCAGCACCACACCAAGGGCACACGTGTGTCCCCAGGCACACATATGTCCCCTGCATGCCCATGTCCCCAGGCAGATACCCGCTCACAGCCCTCTGGCCACGCATGTCCCCACTGACCGATGTTAGGGGTGACAATGGTGAAGGGGCTGAGGTAAGTCTGGGGCATATTCCGTGCCAGGGCTCGCGCGTACTCCTCGAAGTGCCGCAGCAGCTGGGCTGTGCCACCCTCCGTCTGCTGGATCAGCTCCCAGTGCCGCTTGTTCCCCATGTCCAGCAGCGCACTGCCCACCCGCAGCAGGTTCTGGGGGCATGGCAGCAGTAGTGGCACTGGGAAGTGGCTCTCTAGGGTCTGGGCAGGGGGTCCCTAACCTCCCCTCCAGGACTCTGTGGCTGGGGCACCCTGGCACCAACAGTGGGTAATGGGGGTGCTGTATCCTCACAAAGTTGAGGGTGCACCCTGAGCCACACCAACACCTGCTGCTCAGGGGTGCCCACCACCCTGGCATCAGACCTCTTACACCAACTCTCTAGGCGGGTGCCCATCACCCTGGTGCATGGGGTCTCTCACCACTACTCTTCCCAGGTGGGTGCCATCCACCCTGTAAGCCAGGTTCCTGCACCAACACCTCCCCCCTCCCCATGCAGGTGCCCATCACCCCAGTGTCTGACCTTCTGCCCCAATATGACCCTCCCTACAAGGGTCCCCATAACCCCAACCTCCTTTCCTTCTCCCTCAACCTCCCTCCTCATGCCTGTCACCTGGGTATCTGCTCTCCTGCCTCAAAATCCCTCCCCACAAAGGTGCCCATCATTCTGGTGTGTGGGCTCCTGCACTCACACCCGTCGACAAAGGTGCCCACCACCCAATCGTCTGGCCTCCTTCCGCAGTTCCCCTCCCCAGGCAGGTGCCTATCACCCAGGCATCCAGCTTCTGGCACCAACACCTCTCACACACACATCAGTGCCCATCACCCTGGCATCTGCTCTTCTGCCCCCATAGGTGGGGGCCCATCACTCTGGTATCTGACCTTCTGCCCCAATCTCCCTCCCCATGAGAATGCCCATCACCCTGGTGTCTGGGCTCATGCACCCACATCCCTCCCCATGAGGGTGCTCATCATCCCAGCCTCTTTTCCGCTTTGCCCATTCCCCTTCCGGGCATGTCCCCATCCCTGTGACCTCATGCCCACCTCGGTGAAGTGCACGTCCTGGGTGGCGGCAAGGCGGAAGCCACGCTGGCGGCTCTCATGACGCAGAAGGGCCCCTGCCAGCCGGTACGCCAGGTGCACGTCACTGCCGAAGTACCCGCGGGCCCCACGCATCGCCTCATGCAGCGCCAGCGCCACACGCCGGGACTGCCCTGCATCCCACCGTGACTCGTTGTCCACCAGCTGCTCCGCCTTGGGGGGGACACACACAGAGTCAGGGGAGCCCCAGCGGCACTGTCGCATGGCTGTCGCTGGTGTCCCCCCGGCTCACCCAGGGGCGAAGGGCAGCAAAGGCCAGCGCGCTGCAATTGAAGAGGTTGGGGGGCAGCCAGCCCTTGTGCTCATCACAGTGGCGGAGTGCCGTGCCTGTGGGATGGGGACACTGAGTGGCACCATGGGGACAATGGGGCAGCCTCACCACACAGCATGCCAGCAGTGCCGCCAGTGTCACACTCCTGCTCCACCACACAGTGGCACCAGAGTGGTGCCCCCAGACTTGTTCCAGTGGTCCCATGTCCTGTCCCAGCTATGCTACCAGTGTCACACTCCTGTACCACCCCCCGAGTGACACCACCATGGCAGCCACCAGTCCTGTCCCAGTGATGCCACCTGTGTCACACTCTGCAGTGACACCACAGTGGCAGCCTCAGCCTCATCTCAACAATTCCACGCTCGTGTCACCCCCACTCCATCTTGGTGGTGCCACCAAGGTGTCACCACCCCTAACCCATCCTAGCAGTGCCACTACAGTATCACCTCCCCGCCCTGTCCCAGTGATGCCCCATGGTGCCACCCCACCCCAACTCCATCCAACTGGTGCCACCACCACGACGCACCCCAGCCCTGTCCCACTGATGTCAACCTCCCATCCCAGCAGTGCCACTACCATATCACCACCCTGAAGCGACACCATGGTGTCCTCTCTCCTCACCGTGCTTCAGCAGTGCCATCATGGTGTCACCTCCCTGTACCACCCCAGCAATGCCACCGTGGTGTCAACCCCTCTCAGCCCCATCCCAGTGACATCACTACTGTGTCGCCCCCAGCCCCATTCTGGCAGTGTGCCCAGTGCCATCCCTCCCTGTCCCCATGTCCCCACATACCAACAGAGCCCTTGGGGCAAGGGGCTGCAGCTGGCAGCCCAAACCGGGTGCGGGGCCACCAGATGCTGGCCTCAATGGCCCGGGGACAGCTGTCGTAGTTCACTGCGGGACACAACAGGGCATCAAAATGGAGGATGCAGGGTGGCACAGTGTGACAGTAGGGTGGCAGTGGCACCTGGCCACTGGAACCCAGGGTGATACAGGGTGACACAAGTTAACAGCAGGGTGACAGTAGTGGCAGAGCAGGGTGACAAAAGGATAACACAGGGTGAAAGTAGGGTGACATAGTGGCATAGGGTGATAGCAGTGTGACAGCAGCGTGACACAGGGTGACAGTGGCATGACACAAGGTGTCAGTGGGATTACACCAACAACCAAGGTGTTGGCAGAACTCAGTTGCCAGCAGCCAGGGTGACAGCAAGGTGGCAGCAGGTGGCACAAAGTGACAATGCGGTGATGCAGGGTTGCACAAGGTGACAGCAGGGTGACAGTAGCACCCAGTCACTAGCATTCAGGGTGACACAGGATGACAGCAGGCTGACAGCAGTGTGACACAGAGTGACAGTGGGGTAACACAAGGTGACACAATGTGACAATGGGGTGATGCAGGGTGACAGCAGTGACAGTAGTACCCGGTCACTGGTACTCAGGGTGACACAGGATGGCAAAAGGTGACACAGGGTGACACACAAGGTGACACAAGGTGACAGAGAGTAATGGAGGGTGACAGCAGGGTGACAGTGGGCACTCAGGGTAGCACAGGGTAACACAAGCTGACAGTCTCCTACCTTCGCAGCCACTGGCTGTCACCTCGGCAAAGGGGTTGTCACAGTGGTCACAGTGCCGGCCGATGACACCAGCTTTGCAGGGACACTGTCCAGTGTGGGCGTTGCAGCGGCGCGACAGTGACCCAGTTGGGTAACACTCACAGGGGTGGCACATGTCCTCTCCTGGCGGGCGGTAATGGTTGTCCTGGGGGNGGGGTGACAGGGAGGTGACGGAATGACAGTGGGGTGGCAGGGGGAAACAGAGGGGGGACAGGAGGATGGCAGGGGTTGGCAGGGGAGGTGACAAGGGCTGGGAGGTCCCACCTTGCAGTGACACTCGCCCGTGGTCTTGTTGCAGTCTGGGTCGAAGCCGTGGGTGACATCGCAGCTGCAGGGACCGCACGTGGGGTGTCCCCACCACCCCCGTGGGCATGGCTGTGCCTCCCTGGGGACACTGGAGCTGGCACTCGGGCACCACGCCCACAATGCCACTTGTACACTCACATGGCCCCTTGTACACCCACACTGTCCCTTGCATACCCACACGGTCACTTGTATCCTCACAGTGCCACCTGTATCCCCACAGTGCCCCTTGCACCCCCACTGTGCCACTTCTACACCCACAGTACTTTTCATCCACAGTGACCCCTGCATACTCACCACAGCTCTTGCACAGCCACTGTGCCCTTTCCATGCTCCTCCTGCCATTTGCACACCCACCACAGCTCTTCCACGTGTACTATGCCCCTTGCACACCCACCCTGCCCCATATACCCACCCTCCTCTCACCCCACCCCCTGCCCCCGGTGTCCCTCGCAGCACCCCCCCTCTCCCACTGCGTGCCCTGTGCCCCGCCCCGGCACACGCATGTGCCGCACAGTGTCACCAACCGATGCTGGCAGAGGGCCCCGAAGGTGCCCGGGGGACAATGACAGGCATAGCCGGGGACTGTGCCCGGGCGGTGGGTACAGGTGCCCGGAGGCTCGCAGGGGTCCAGGGCACAGGCACTGACACAGCTGTCACCGAAGTACCCTGGGCACAGGACAAGGTTGGGGACAACAACAGGTGACAGTGATGGGAAACAGGAATGTGGGTGAGGGGCAGTGCTCAGGGGTGACAGTGATAAGGAGTGGCAGTGACAAGAGAGGGTGGGAGTGCCCTGGGGTGTGCGACAATGGAGTGGCAGTGCCCTGGGGACAGTGAGAGGGGGTGGCAGTGCTCAGGGGACAGGGATGAGGGAAGGCAGTACCTGGGGACAATGACAAAGCTGGCAGTGCGTAGGGAGGGTGGCAGTGCCTTGGGAACATTAACAGGGGTGGCAGTGTCTAGGTGACAGTGACAGAGGGGTGACACTGCCCTGGTGACAGGGATGGAGTGGTGGTGCCCAGAAAGGGTAGCAGTGCCGGGGTTGTTGGGGCAATATGTCACAGGGTGGCAGTACTGGGGATGGCAGTGTCTCAGGGTTGTCAGGAGGTGCCGGGGGATCTGCACTCATGGGGGTGGCAGTGGGGAGTGTCACAGGGGTGGCAGTGTCTCAGGGGGTGTTGGGGCTTGTCGGGGGTTTCAGGGGGTCTCTGCTCACCAGGGTAGCAGTAGCGGGTGTCACAGGGGTGTCTCAGTAGTGTCAGTGTCCCAGGGGTGTCAGGGGATGTCAGGGGTTGTTAGGGGGTCCCCATCCAAAGGCGTAGAAATGAGGGGTGTCACAGGTGTGTCAGAGGGGTGTCAGCATCCTGGGGGGTGTCAGGCTGTGTCGGAAGGGTGTCAGGGAGTGTTGGGGGTTGTCGGGGGGTCTCAGGGTGTTCCTGCTCACTGAGGTGGCAGAGGAGGGTGTCACGGGGGTGTCAGTGTCCCGGGCTATTGGCAGATATCTGGGGTGTGTCGAGGGGTGTCAGGGATCTGGGGGGTCCCTGCTCACCGGGTTGGCAGTGGCATGAGAAACTGTCCCAATCATCGCTGCAGTAGCTGTGGGGAGGGCAGGGCCCCGAGTCGCAGGGATCGGGCAGAGCACAGCCCCCCTCCACGTTCACCTGTGCTGCCTGTGCCAGGCTCAGGGCGCTTGCAGTCACCACAGGGTCCCCAACACGCAGGCCCTGCAGAGTCACCCATCAATGTCCTTGTTGAGACCCCCCCCCAAGGCACCCTGGACCCCCCGACGCACTCCACTCCATGCCTCAGTTTCCCTCACCATTCCCCCGAGACCCCCCTATAACCCCCTGCACGGTGTCATCATCAGTGTGATCTCACCACCACACGGGACCCACCATGTCACCCTGAAACCCCCTGCCCAACTGTCATACCCACCTCAGTGTCCCCTGCTAGAACACACAACACCCCAGGACAACTTGGACCACCCTGCAGTGTCACCCCCTCCTCAGCGTCCCCCACCATGACACCGGACCCAGTGTGCCACCCTGAACCCCCTGCATCGTGTCATCTGTCATCGTACCTCAGCACCAACCTCAACACACATGGTGACCCACTCGTGTCACTTGCAGTGTTCTCTCATTGACCTGGGACACTCCCCCACCCCACCCCAACTTCTCTGTGCGGGGTCACCTGTCAGTGACCCCAGTGACGCCCCAGCCACCATGACCCCTCCTGCCCCAGTGCCATGCCCAGCCTCAATGTCCCTCGCTACCACCCAGGACTTTTTGTGTCACCCTGTTCAGTCTGTCCGGACAACACGTGACACCCCGAACCCCACACCAGGACCTGTTATGTCTCGCCAGCCCCCACTCCCCAGCTGTGTCACCTCTCCGTGCTTCAGTGGCCCCAACACCAGCCAGAACCCCCTGTAACACCCAGGACCTCCCCAGTCACACCCGTGTCCCCATGGCCATGTCCCCATCCTGCCCAGGCCCTGGGGTGATGTCCCTGTGCCCCACGTCACTATGCCCACGAGTACCCAGTGGACCCCCAATGTCCCCCTGCCCACACAGCCCATGTCTCCTTGTCCTGTGCCATGTCCCTGTGCCCACATCCCTGTGCCCCTCTCCAGCCTGCCCATGTCGCCATGTCCTGTGCTATGTCCCCACTGCATGTCCCCAAGCCCTGTGACATCTCCCTGTGCCTCCCACCCATTCTGCCCATGTCCCCATGTCCTTGTGCACATGTCCCTGTGCCCCCCACCATTCTGCCCATGTTCCCACTTCTCTGTGCCATGTTCCCAAACCCCATGCCCCCATCCCTGTGCCCATGTCCCAATGTGCCTGTGCTGCCCTTCAGTGTGTCCACATCCCCAGTCCCCATGCCATGTCCTGAAGCCCTGTGCCATGTCCCTGTGCCCTCCTCCCATTGTGCCCATGTCCCCAAGCCCTGGGCACACGGCCCAATGTCCCTGTGCCCCACTTCATCATACCCATGTTCCCAAGACCTGTGCCTGGCTTCATTGTTCCCTGTCCCCAACCTGTGCCACATCCCCAAGCCCTGGGCCCATGTCCCCAAGCACTGTACCCATGTCCCTGTGCCCCTCTTCATTATGCCCATGTCCCCGTCCCCATCCCCAAGCCAAGGCCCTGCTTCATTGTGTCCTGTCCTCACCCTGCGCCACATCCCCAACATCTGTGCCCACATCCCTGTGCCCATTTCCCCAAGCCCCATGCCATGTCCCTGTGTCCATGTCCCTGTGCCGCCCTCCCATGGTGACCATGTCCTTACCCCCTCTTCTACATCCCCAAGCCCACCCCCCACCTCCACACCTGCCACCCCATGCTCCCTACACCCTCTGTGCCTGTGCCTCCGTACCTGCAGGCACCCCTGGAACCCCTCCTCCACGGTGCCGCTGTCCCCCAGCAGGCCCCCAAGGCTCAGTGTACGCAGCCACAGCCCCTGCAGCTCTCCAGGGACATCGCCCACCGCCTGGGGAGCACAGGGACCCCCATGGGTGCCTTGAGGTGCCACAGGGGGTGCCACGGTGGCACCTGGGGATCATCAGAGTGGATGACCCCTTTGCCTCAGTTTCCCCATACCTGGTGGCGGCCATAGTCAAGCGTGAGGAGGAGGAGGAGGGTGGCAGAGGGGTCACGGCTGGGGCCCCCCCGCAGCTCCAGCTCCACGTGGTGCCAGGCACCATCACTGACTTTGGCCTGGGGCAGACGCAGCATGGCCAAACGGGCCCCCCCTTGCCAGGCACTAGCCTCCACCTGCCCCTCGCTCAGCTGTGAGGGGTAGACACGTCAAGGGATACATGCCCAAAAACCTGGTGGGCACTGGGCACTGCCCACTGGGAAATACAATTTCCCCTGGGACAATAACATACCCCCCCGGGTAATGCCTCCTCAAGGGGTGGCGCCCCCTTGCACTGTTCCCCCCACCAGCAATACACTCCCCCATAGCAATACCTCCGATGCCAATAGACCCCCTCCACAGCAATACTCTCCTGGCACGTCTCTCAGGGCAACTCCCCTATTTCAACCCCCCATGCCACTACCTCCCCATGGCCATATATCCCCCCAGGCAATACCTCCTGTGCCAATGACCCCCCCGGGGCAATGCTCCCCCCAGGGTAATAAACCTTGTGCCAACAACTCCGCAATGCTAATAATGCCAATAATCCCCCCACCCTCAGAGCAATAACCCCTGGCACTGCCCCAGTGCCAACCCCCCTATATTCCCACTCAAGTCAATACTCTCCCAGGGCAATGCCCCCTATGCCAGTGACCTCCCCGCAAAGCAATACTCCCTATGCCAATGACTTCAGAAACAATACCTCCTGTGCCAGTGACCCTCCCCACTCCAGGGCAACCACCCTCTCCCCCTCGGCACTTTCCTCAGGAACAC
>VZTF01003713.1:45919-65644 GCA_013397755.1 Cnemophilus loriae | reverse complement strand
GGGGGGGGCGTGCAGCAGCTGGGGCTGAGGCTGGAGGCCCTCGGCCCCACTTTGCATCACAAAGGGGCTTTGTCTGGGGCTTTGTCTGGGGCTGGCAAGGGGGAGAGAGAAGGGGACGGGGACGCAGCGGGAGGGGAGGGGGACGCGGCGGGAGGGAAGGGTGGTGTACAGCGGAGACACCTCCCCGGGCTGGATTCCCCCCACCCCGAGACGGAACCCTCCTTCCCTTCTCGGAACCCTCCAAGAACACACAGCTTAGCAGCTCTTGGCTTTATTTTGGATGGAGGAGGGACACGTTAAGTGGGCACGGGGGTCCCCAGCACTACTCAGCGTGAGGGAAACACATGGGGGATCCCGGCCCCACTCTGCGGGGCAGGGGGGACACACAGGGAGAGGGGCAGTGCCCTGACAGTGTCAGTTCTTTGTCGCACGGAGGGCACAGATGGTGACTCCCCTCCTAGGCGAAGACAATGGTGAAGGGCACAGCCTGGCGATGAAGATGAGATGACTCGGGAGGCACCCAAAGTCCTTGGGGTGAGGGGGGACACCCTCAGACCCCCATGTTCTTCATCTGCTCCTCCAGCACCTGGTTGCGTCCCCCCCCTGCCTTCTTCTTGCTCCCCCCTTCCTGCTGCTTCTTCTGCTTCTTGCAGAGGTCCTGCTCGATGGGTGCCGGCTTGATGAACGGAATCAGCTCCCGCAGGTCTGGGAGGACAAGGGACTCCTGTCACCACCCGTCTGCCAAGGAGCAGGGGACGGGGAGGGCACAGGGGGATGTTACCTGGAGGCATGAAGTTCTGGAGCTTCTCAGGGATGCGGATGCCCTCAGGGGTCTGGTGGTTCTCCAGGATGGCGCAGATGGTGCGGGTTGTAGCACACATGGTGGCATTCAGCATGTGCACAAACTCTACCTGTGGCAGGGGGACACAGGGGACACGTGTGACATGGGGAAAGCAAAAGAACACAGGAAGAATCCCCCTACGCCCACTAGCCTCACCTTGTCCATCATCTTCTTGGTCTGGCCATAGCGGATGCGCAGGCGCCGGGCCTGGTAGTCAGTGCAGTTGGAACAGGAGACGAGCTCGCGGAAGGCACCAGAGCCGGGGAACCAGGCCTCCAGATCCAGTTTTTTGCTGGCTGCATGGTTCAGAGAGCCTGGAGGGGGGACAGTGCTGAGTGGGGGGTCCCACTGCCATCTTGAATTTGCCTATCCTGGGGCAGAGCGTAGGGTGAAGCCTCCGAAGTGACTCCTGCAGCTTGGTGCTGATCTGACATGGATTCCTGCTCTGCCACAGTGACGTGGGGTTACCTCTCAGCCACGCAAATGTGGGGTCCCCGCTTGGCCACAGGGTCACCGTTTGGTCATGGGAACGTGGGGGTGTGGGAGTCCTGCCTGGACACGGAGATGGGGAACTCCTGCTCAGCCGCAGGACATCGGGTTCCTGCTGAGCCATGGGGATATGGGGGTCCTGCTTGGTCACAGGAATTTGGGGGTACCTCTCAGCCCTGTGGATGTGAGATTCCCACTCAGCTATGGGAACACGGGGTTCTTTCTCAGCCACATGGACATGGGCTTCCCACTTGACTATGGGGAGATGGGATTATGCCATGGGGATCTGGCATTCCTGCTCGGCCGTAGGGATGAGGGATTCCTGCTCAACCATGAGGATGTGGAGTTCCCTCTCTTGGCTGTAGGAACGTGGAGTTCTCGCTCTGCCAAGGGGATAAAGGGGTCCCTCAGCCACAAGGAGCTTTTAAACCAGATCATTTTCCTGTGAGCACTTCCAGGAGGAGGTGGGACACTCCAACTGTCCCTCTGGAAGGGACAGCAGGGACAATCCATCACAGCAGTGCCCACACCCGCTCCCACGGACTCAGAGCAAGGCTGAGGATTCCACAGAAAACAAAATGTCCCCTTCTCTTCCTCCTCCTCAGGCTGAGGACAGCAATGAGCCAGAGACAAGGAACTGCCACGCTGGGAAGCAGGTCAGGGCCCCCCTCGACCCCCTGTGGCACAGGAGCCCCTACCTGAGACTATGTTGACGATGTGGTAGGGAATCCCGAGGGACTGGTAGAATTCCTCAGCTGTGGCCATCATCTCCTCAAATATCTCCCAGGATTTGTTGTCATGAGGGGAGGAGTAGACGAACTGCTCAATCTGCGGGAGAAGCAATTCCACAGTGACACCAGGTACAGCCTCAGTTCTCACTGGAACCTCATGGCTGACACCGGGTACAGCTCGAATTCCAATTAGAACCCCACAGTGACACCCAGTACACCCTCAAATCCCACTGAAAACCTGTGGTGACACCAGGTACACCCCAAATTCCCATCAGAATATCACAGTGACACCTGGTACACCCTGAATTGCCACTGGAACGTCGCGGACATTGGGTACACCCTGAATTCCCATCGGGGACACTGCAGTTGACACCAGGTACACCCCAAATTCCCATCAGAATATCACAGTGACACCTGGTACACCCTGAATTGCCACTGGAACGTCGCGGACATTGGGTACACCCTGAATTCCCATCGGGGACACTGCAGTTGACACCAGGTACACCCCAAATTCCCATCAGATTCACCCCAAATTCTCACCAGGTTCACCCCACGGTGACCTCCCCATACACCCTGAATTCCTGCTGGAACCCCACAGTGATACTGGGCACACCCTGAATTCCCACTGGAACCCCACAGTGACATGGGGTATACACCCCAAATTCCTGCTGGAACACCACAGTGACAATGGGTACACCCTGAATTCCTGCTGGGTATGCTGCAGTGACACCGGATATACCACCACCGGAACATGCTGAATTCTTACTGGAACCCCCAAGGGATGCTAGGTACACCCTGAATTCCCACTGGAACCCCACAGCAGCCCTTAGTACACCTCGAATTCCTGCCAAGACCACCCCCGGCTCCTTCACCTTCTCGAACTGGTGGACGCGGAAGATGCCACGGGTGTCCCGGCCATGGGATCCCACCTCCTGGCGGAAGCAGGTGCTGAGCCCTGCGTACTTGAGGGGCAGGTCCTCAGGCCGCAGCCACTCATCGCGGTGCAGGGCAGCGATGGGCTGCTCTGATGTGGCGATTAGATACTTCTCGTCGATGGAACTGTCCTCCGCCCGCTCACTGCCCTTCCCGATCACCTGCAGGGGACATGAGCCACTGGCCCTTTCTAGCTGCTCCTGCACTTCCAGGGACCAGCAGGGAGGTTTTCCAGGGCTGGATGGTTTGGGATTTCATCACAGGAAGAGTTTGCTGGTCCTTCAAAGGGGCTGATGGCAGGGACAAATCACCTCTATCACCTGTGCTGATGGACCCCAGAGATGAGCCACCTCCTTGTCACATCATCACCATCACAAGCCGCCTCCTTGTCACCCACGTCACCCACGGAGGTGGACTCCAGAGCAAGCCACCTCCTTGTCACTGCACTGCCATCATGTGTCACCCGTGCAAATGGACCCCAAAGATGAGCCACCTCCTTGCCACCTCATCACCATCATGTGGCACCCACCTCCTTGTCACCACATGTTACCAATGGAGATGGACTCCGGAGACCAGCCACCTCCTTGTTGCCTCATGGTCGTCACAGTGTGTCCCCCATGGAGATGGACCCCCAAGACAAGCCACCTCCCTGTCACATCATCACCATCACAACATGGAGATGGATCCCAAGGAGAGGGGAAGGAATCACTGCTACCACTGCTGCCACCACCACTGCCACCACCACAACCTTGCCAGGGCAGAAGAGACCACGCTGCCTCCTTCTCCACAGCCCCATGGGGGTGGCTTGCTCCCAAGTCCAGTCCCAAATCTGGAATAATCCCTTACCTTGTAAAGCTCCTCATCAAACTGGCTGAGCTGGGCCACCTCCTGCATCACCTCCTTGCGCATGAAGAAGGGGGTGTACACTGGGATGTACCCCCGGGCACGGAGGCTCTGCAGTGCGTACTGGATCAGCGCCTGCTCCAGGAACACCAGCGGGCCCTGGGAATAAGGGACACACTGCCTGTGAAACACACACCCCGCTGGGCCGCTCCTCCTTGCTCAGGGGGCCCAGGAGACATGGCGCCCATAGAGCTGCAATGGCTGCCAGGCTCAGTGTCACCCCCAACCACAGCAGGAACACATCCCGATGCACCACTGTGGTCAGAGTTCATCCTGCACCCCCACCATGGAGGCTCCCATCATCCATCCCAGGAGAGGAGAACCCAAGGCCCCTGTCCCTCCTCGTTCCCCTCTGAACCCGATCATTCTGGGGTCACAGCTCTCACCTTAAGGAAGTAGCCACGGCTGCCAGCCACCACGGCGCCCTTTTCCCCCTCATAGCCATCCACCATCACCACCAGATCCACATGGGAATACTTCTTCCTGCAGCTGCAGTCACCCCACACCCGCTCCACCTTGTTGTCCACATCCTGCAGGAACCCGGAGAAAAGAGGAGTGGGAGCCTATCACCTCCTCAGTGTCCTGGAACGCTGTGACACCAGTCCCTGAACCCCACTGGGCCCACCTTGAGAGCTCAAACTCCAGCCTGTAGCTTATTGTGCCGCCCCTTGGCAGCAAGCCTGGCCCAGTCGTGCTCCCCCGGCAAAATATTCCCGCAGGATGAATGGAGGCAGTGGAGGGAGACCCTGTCCCCACCACAAGAAGCGCCTTTCCCACGAATTCCCCCAACAATGGTGTGCCCAGTGTTGTCTGAGCTGCTCTTTGTCCGATCCCGGTGGGAAATGCAAGCTCGTCATGCAGATTTCCCTCACCCGCCCACCCAGCCAGGCTTGGGGGGTCCCCTGCTGGGAGCCCCCTGCTTCCCACTGTGAGCTTCCTGGCTCCGATGACCCAGCCCCACCTCCCTCCCCGTGTCCCACCTCATCATTGCTAATGGGCACGGAGGGGTGGAGGAGGTTCCCAATCTCCCGGAGGCTCTCAAAGCGTTCAGCCTCCAGCCGCAGGCGCTCAGAGTCGCACTCCAGGATGGCCTCATCAATAAGCAGCCGGACTTTCTTTATCTGAGATACCTGGAGACACTGCAGAGAGACCTCCAGATGAGGTGGGGGAGGGAGAAGACCACCGGGAAGAGGAGCCTGCTCACCCAGTACAGGGAATCCTGGACCCAGCATGGTGAATTCCAGACTTTCCACAGATTGTGGAGTGAGCCCTGGGCTGGATACACTCAACAACAGCCTGAAGGGACAAAGGGGTGACAAGCTGGGCTCTGGAAGGCCTGAGCTGCTCCCATGGCAGCCAGCACTGCACTCATTAACCAGGGTGACTACCGAACTGGGATGGAAGCAGGCAGGGAGGGACACACTGAGGACACGGAAGGACTGAGGCTGCTCAAATTCCCAGGGATGAGCCCTTGACTGACACAGAGCGATGCTGGGGAGATCAAGGACAATGAGGAAGAGTCAGTTATTGCTAGTGTGGGACTGGGAGATAAAGGATCCTCCCAGCTGGGGTGTCGGGCAGTCCCCCCTCATTTGGTGGGCACTTCAGGCCACCAATTTGGGCAATTCCAGGCAAAGCTCTGGACAAACTGTAGGCACAGTGGGGAGACTTGGGGTCTCACTCACCCCCAGGACATCAGCCGTGAGTTCATCCAGGTTCTGTGCACTGTCTGGTACCGATTCATCCGTCCCTATTGGCTCCTTTTTCTGCATCAGGAGGAAAAAGGAACCCCGGGAGAGTTAAAGAGTAAAATTCCAGGGGGAAAACATCCCTCAGTGACACAAGGGAGTGGCTGGAGGGCTGGGAGAAGGGGAGATGTCACCAGTTGGTGATGCCCCACCATGAGGTGACCCAGGGCACTCATGCCCCACCTTCATCTTGTCCCCGATGGTTTTGCTGCACAGGTTCTTCAGCTTGTTCAGGTTGTCGGCACGAAATCTGCCTGGAAAGGAAGGCAGAGGCTATCAGCCGGAGTGGGAGAGGAATTGCGGCCCCCATCTGGTGCAGAGAGGTGACATGGAGCCCCCACGGGAGCAGCAGCGGGGGTGGCAGCTCCAGGAATACCCATAGGCACGAGCAGTGGGGTTTTTGGTAGGACAGAGGTTGATTGCGTGGAGCAGAGCCGCAGGGAGTAGGGATGTAATCGGAAAACACCAGACACTCCAGACATTGCACTGGGACCCTCATGTCAGGCTGGAAACCTCCATGATGTGCTGGGATCCCCCCACGCTGGGATGGGACAGCCAGTTCTAAGATGAGAACCCCACACTGGGATTCCCCATGCTGGGCTGGGACCCCCACATGGGGATAGGACCTCCACATTGGGACCCCCATGAGGGGATGGGACCCCTAACACCAAGATGGGATCTTCCACACTGGGCTGAAAGTCCCATGCCAGGCTGGGAACCATGCACTGGAGTGGGATCTCCACCCCATGCTAGGATCCCCCACACTGGGCTGGGACCCCCATGCTGGACTGGGAACCCCAACCTGCCAAGATGGGAATCCCTCCACCAGGATAGGACCCCCATACCAGGATGAGACCCCCTCATATCAGCATAGGACCTCCATACTGCACTGGGATGCCCCTCCCAGTGCTGGGCTAGGACCATCATGCTGGGCTGGGACCCCCACACCGGGATGAGATCCCCACACTGCGCTGGGACCCCACACTGTGATGAGATCCCTCCCTTGGTGGGATGGGACTGCTAAGGACTGAGCAGATCCTGGGATCTGAGGCCACAGTGACAAGATCCAGCAGGTGTTCAATGAGGGGAGAATGGATGTTCCCCCTTCGTGACCCCAGCGCTGTGAAGGGCAGAACCCAGGACTCAGGGCAGCTCAAACCCAATGACGAGATGTGCCACACCATTAGTGGGAGGGATCAGTCCCCAGGGGATCCAGAGCCAGAGAATACGCAACAGGACACGGCACGGCACAGCACGGGCTCCACGGCACCGGCGCCGCGGGATTGCATCAGCCAGCGCGTCCCGCCAGCCTGCGTCACCCTGTCACCTCCTGTAGCCACCCGCCATCCTCCAGCACCACCGTCCTGGGGACACAGAGCCCGCGGTAAGGGGGCTGGGAAGCGGGTGATCCCGTGGGATGAAACGCTCTGGGATAAAACGAGGGCACAGCCGGAGCCAGGGACGCTCAGGCAAGATCCCACAAGGACATCAAGGCGGACGCATTAAAGGGGAGCGATCACCAAGCGCCGCTTTCATCCTGCAGCAATGGAATGCCGGGGTGCCCTGCGAACGGCGGTGTTTGCGAGTACCCACCCCTTCCGCCGCCCTCCACACTCCTCTCCACATCCGGCACCCACTGACGGAGCTGGATGCGGATCCCACTGCCCCACATCCCGCCGGGAGCCACGGGGAGGTGGCTCCTGCCCCCCCGAGCCGCCCAGGTGTGGGTGTACCCCAAATCTGGGGGCGGCACTGCCTAGGATACCCCCCGCCCAGCCGGATCCTGCGGCAGTGCAGGGAGCAGATAGCGGGGGATGGCAATGGGACGGGATCCATGTGCGGGCTAAGGGGAACCTGGGATCTACCCCCCAGCCTGGAACAAGGGAGGGCGGGTCCAGTGGGAGAACTTCTCCCACCTCAATCCCTGGGTTTAAGGGCGAGGGGGATCCACCCAGGGACAAGCCCTAGGTCTCTACTGCGATCTACCCAGATCCAGTCCCAGAGGGCAATGACCCACCGAGGTGATCCCTGAGGGCTGGGGAGGGACTACCAAACAGCTGGGGAAGGTGGGAAAGACCCCCCTAAATGTCAACCCATCTCAGCAAGGAGGTTCGAGAATCAGTGTGGGGGCCGGCTCCAGGTCCTCGGGGGAAAGGGAGAGCGAGAGAGAGGGATGCCTAGGGGATCTCCGATCCCCGAGGAGGGGAGATGGTGGGGGGGGGGGTCCCATCACCTGCGGACCGGTCACCAAGCTGAGGGGCTGGGAGGGAAAGGCACCGGGAGGGGGGTACATATCCGAGTGAGACAAGGGGGTGACAAGCCCTCGGGGGTCCCCCAGCCCGGAGGTTCCCTCCACCCCCCTTCCCACATCCCCCGCCACGTACACCTCCGCCAGGCGCCGTCCGCTCGCACCAGCGCATCCACCAGCGCGGGGTCCTTGAAGCGCTTGCGCTGCATGTCCCGCACCATGGCGGGGTCTCCGCCCTTGTCGGCGCGGAACAGGTCCAGGTCCAGCACCATGACCGGTGATGGCGGCGGCGGCGACACCGGGAACACCGGCGGGGACAGCTGCTCCGCGCGCGTGCGCGGGAAGAGGCGTGGCCGGGGTGTGGCCGCGGCGATGCGGGCGGGGGTGCAGCAGCGCCCCTTGGTGGGTTGGAGGTGGCGCAGCAGGACGGGAGAACCGCGGTATGCAGGGGCAAGGGAAGTCTAGGACTGATGTGGGGGATCGGGGGGGCCCGAGCGGTCCGAGCATCCCTGACCCCCACCAAGGGGGGTTCCAGCAGGTCTGGAGGCCCAGGCAGGGCGGGAGGACTGGGGTATCGGGAGGGTATTGAGAGGGTTTGGGGAGGATATGGGGGGAGGGGGGGGGAGGTCTGGAGGGGCCCGAGCGGTCCGAGCATCTTTGAGCAACTCTGCCAGAGGGGTCCCCGCGAGTCTGCCCGCGCACCCCGAGCATCCCCGGGGCTCCTCAGCCACATCCCAGGGAAACTGGTGGGCTCTGGGGACCTCCTACCCGAGGACGCCCCGCACTCCAGTTGTTCATGGGGATCCCAAGGGCCACCCCACGCCTCTCTACAGCGCCCCATGGCACGACTGTGGCTGTCCATAGCACCACATGTCACCCCATGTCACCCCACTGACCGCTTCTTGGGGGTCCCGGCAGGGTCCTGGGGCCTCCAGCCGTGTGGGGGACCCTATCCCCCTTCCCCCATGAGGAGGCGTGCAGACGGAATTCAAAGTTCCGCTGCTCCCCCACGTGAGCACCCCTACCCCATCCCTAGGCACCCCCTCCCACGCGTGTGACACCCTGCGCACACCCCCACACCCTCCCCCCGCCCATTCTGGGTGCCCACGCTCAGCTCCTCGCACCCCCTACGCGTGCCCCCCCGTCCCCGTGTGCCCACACACACGGAGCCCTTGTACAAACCGCACTCCTGTATTTGTCATTTTTGGGTGCTCGGAATGGGGAGGACACGGGGGGGCCACGGTGGGGACGCATGTACAAAAGCCGTAACGAAGCTCCAGTCCGAAGCGGGTCCCTAAGGCCACGTTGGGGGGTACGGGGGGGTGGGCCGTGGGTACCTCCCCTTCCCGTCACAGCTGCCTGGGGGCGGGGCGTCTGTGGGTGCCCTCGCTTCCCCATCACAGCTCCCGGGAGGGCTGGGGGATGCGAGGGTGCTCGCTGTCCTCTTACAGCTCCCGATCGGTGCTGCTGGATGAAGTCTTGAGCGGGACCGAGTCGAATCCATCCGGCATCCGCTGTGGGGTGGGGAAACTGAGGCCCGGAGACCCTCGGGGTGGGGAAACTGAGGCACAGAGCTCCCGACAGTAGCGAAACTGAGGCACGGACCAATCCTCAAATCCCACTCCCACCATGGCTTCTCCAGTGGCTACTCCAGGGTTGTTTCCTACCCCCTCGCCCCCCTTCCCCCGCTCACCTTGGCCGTCAGGGCTTTAAGTTTTCCAAAAAGGGACATTTCGGTGGCAAAGAGCAGCTCGTCCTCCGCGTCCTCCCCCTCCATGATGGCGCAGCTGTCGGGTGACGTCGCCTCGCTCTCCCGGACCGCCGCGTCCATCACCAGCTTGGAATATTTGTATTCCAACCTGGGAATGCAGGCGGTGCCATCACCCGCCCCGTGACAGTGCTAACCCCCGTGTCCCCAAATCCCGCCGCCAATCGCTCACTTTTGAGTCTTTTTCCAGAAATAAGCGGCGAGCGCGGCCAGCAAGACGGCCACGCACGTCCCAGTGGAAATTCCCACTTTTAGCCAAAAATCCACGCTCCGGCACGCCTGGATCACCTGCGGCGGCAGGGCGTCTCCGCCATGGCACAGCCGGGGCTCCCGCCACACGTAGGTGGTTTTCTGGTGGAAGAGAAAGGGGGTTCAGGGACCGCGGGAGCCGCAGCCCAGCCCGGGGCACGGGGCGGTACCTGAACGCCGCCGATACAGGCGCCGACGATGGGGCGGTGGTGGGAGCTGGAGCAGCGGGGACATCCCTCGGCCGTCACCCACAGGAAATGGAAGGTGCAGCCGTCGCAGGTGCCCTCGGGGCATTTGCTGGGGAGGGACAAAAAAGGTGGCGGTGACACCCCAAAGTGGGGAGTACAGCCAAGGTGACACCCCAGGGTGGGGACACCATGACAGCGGTATCCCCAAAGTGAAGCACCCCAAAGAAGTATCTACCCATGACAGCAGGAGGCCTTGGGGGTCCCCAAACTTCCCCCGGGGTCTCCTTTGTTTCACTGCCAACCTGAGTACACGCAGGGCGCCAGTGACACAGCCAGGATGACACCTCAGGGTGAGGGACTCTGACACCATGTCAATGTCGTCCCTGAAGCGAAGCACCTCAGGGACACGCCCACCCATAACAGCAGATGTTTGGGTCACCTTGGGAGTCTCCTAAGCCCCCCTCGGTGTCCCCAGTGTCCCATCCCCCCCACCTGGGAACAGCCAGGGTGACACCTCAGGGTGAGGGACACTGACACCCTGACAGAGGTGTCCCCAAAGCAAAGCACCCCAGGGGTGTGCCCAACCCTGAGAGCAGGAGATGCTTGGGTCACCCAAAATCCCCCTCGGGGTCCCCATTGTCCCCTCCCCACCTGGGGACAGCCAGGGTGCTGGTGCCGAGGTGCAGGGGGTCACAGCGCAGGCGGATGGTGGTGGCCCGGCCACCACTGCAGGGCTGTGTCATGTCGCTGGACCTGCCAGGGGACATAGGGGGTCAGGAGGACGATGGGGGCACTGTGTGGGTGTCACCCCCCTGTCACCTGCCTTCACCTGAAGAAGAAGATGATGTCAGGCAGGTCTGGGTGGCCAGGGGGGAAGAGCTCTGGGGGAGACACGATGCTGTCCAGCACGGAGCTGGTGGTGACGCCTGCGGGGAGAGAGGGGTGTCTCTAGTCCCAGTGTCCTAGTGCCACTAGAGCGTCCCAGTCCTACTAGGGTGTCCCAGTGCCACCAGGATATCCCAATCCCAACAGGGTGTCCCAGTGTTAGTGTCCTGATCCCACCTGTGTCTCCCAGTCCCACCAGGGTGTCTCAAGTCACACCATGGCGTCCCAGTCCCACCGAGGAGTCCCACTCCTACTGGGGTGTCTCCAATTGCACCAGGGTGTCCCAGTCCCACTGAGGAGTCCCAGTCCCACTGGGGTGTCCCAGTCCCACTGGGGTGTCCCTCTGCAGTATATCCCAATCCCACCAAGGTATACCAGTGACAATGTCCCAGTCCCAAACGAGGTGCCCCTGTAGTGTCCCAGTCCCACCAGGGTGTCCTGGTCCCTGTCCCACTCACGTGCCTGAGTCTCACCAGGGCACCCCAGTGCCACTGGAGTAGGCTACTCCCTGTCCCACCCATGTGTCCTAGTGCCACTGGGATGTCCTGGTCCCTGTCCTGCCAGAGTGTCTCAGTCTCAACAAGGTGTCTCACTCTCAGTGCCAAAAGGGTGTCCCAATCCCTGTCCCACACATGTGTCCCAGTCACACTGGGGTGTCTTACTGCTGGTGTGTCAGTGCCACCAAGGTGTTCCAGTGTCTGTCTCGCCCAGGTGTCTCGGTGACCCCAGGGTGTCNCCCCCCCCCACTCCCTCTGCTGCTCACCCAGCAGGTGGTCGCCGAGGCTGACAGGCTGAGAAGACACAGCTGCGTGGGCACCGGTAACATCAGGGGGCACCAGAATGGCCTGGCACACGTAAGAAGTGACCACACGGGCAGGGCCTCCACGACCTGCCGTCACATTGTCAACACATGAGGCCATCTTCCTGCCCTGCAGGGACACACATGACACACGTGTGTGGGGTGGGAATGTGTGTACAAGGAACAGGCATTTGTGTGTGCAGGGCTGTAGTTGTGCAGGTGTGGCAGCACAAGTGTCCACATGTGTCTGCATGAGTGTTCACATGTGTCTGCACAACTATGCAGATGTGTGTGTGTGACTGTGCACGTGACTGCACAAGTGCGTGTGTGTATGTGCAGGGATGACTGCACATACACCTGTGTTTACACACCTGCATGTGTGAATGTGTGTTTGCATACATGTCCTTATGTTTGCATGACTATGAGCACATACGCACATGTGCCCGTGTCTGCCCACCTGCATGCCCCTGTCCCATCCACGTGCCCATGTGTGCATGTATGTTCCCGAGCCCTCCTGCCTGTGTGTGCCCACCTGTGTTCCTGTGCCCACCCTCCTGAGGGCCCATCCATGTGCCCATGTTTGCACTTACGTGCTTGTACCCACCCACTTGCACGCCCACCTGTGTGCCCGTGTTTGTACTCATGTGCCTGTGTGCACATGCATCCCCATGTGTGCTCATGTTTGCGCTTGTGTACCCGTGACCACCCACCCATGAGCCCACGTGTGTTCCCATACATGCATGCATGTTCCTGCGCCTTTGTGTGCAGCTGCATTCCCGTGCCTGTGTTTGTACCTGTGTGCCCGTGCCCACCCACCTGCCTTCCCAGGTGTGTTCCCATGTCTGCATGTATGTTTCCATGGCCTCCTGCTCATGTGTGCCCACTCTCCCGAGTGCCCACCCATGTGCCCATGTTTGCACTTGTGTGCCTGTGCCCACCCCTGGGTGTGTTCCCATGTGTGCACATGTGTTTGCCCACACAGGTCTCACCTGGTGCCCGCAGGGGTTGAGGCGGAAGTGGTGGCTGTAGCGCAGTCCCTTGGGGGTGAAGCTGGGCCTGGTGCCCAACTCAGCACCCATGCCCAGCGACGGGAACTCAAAGCGCAGCATCCGGCCTGGCAGTGCCAGTGCCAGGCTGCAGTTGTTGTAGCATAGCGATCGCAGCTGGGAACAGGGACAGGGAGCTCAGGGACAGCCATGGCACCCACTGGGGACACCCATGTGGGGACTGTGGAGAGCTGGCACCACCTCTCAGAGACAGCAGGGCCATGGTGGCACTCACCAGTACCAGTGTCAGATACTGTCACCCATCTGGGGTGGCTGGGAGGGGCTGGTGTCATCTCACTGGGGACAGCTGGGGAGCTGGCACTACCCTCCCAGGATTAGACACTGTCACCCACCTTGTCACCCACCCAGGATGGCCACAGGGCTGGTGTCACCTCCCTGGAGATGCCAAGGGCAGGCCATCCCACCCAGGGTGAGACACTGTCACCCACGCTGCCACCCATCTTGTCACCCACCCAGGATGGCTGTAAGGGGCTGGTGTCACCTCCCTGGGGACACAGTGTCATGCACCCAGGATGACTGGGGGGGGCTGGTATCACCCACCCGTGATGGTGTTACCCTCCTGGTGCTAGCCAGTGCCACCATCTGGGACATCCTGGGTGTGGGGGAGGCTGGTGTCACTCCTCTGGGGCCCACTGGCATCACCCATGGCAACACTTAGGGACACTTGGACTCCCTGCCACCCCCAGTCACCTGGTTGCTGTGTGTGCCAGGGCCACAGGGGTGGCAGGTGGGTGTCCCGTCGGAGGAGTGACCCCTAAGGTAGGTGCCAAGTGGGCAGGGCTGGCAGGTGCCCGAGCTGGGGTCCACAGCACTGCCAGGGGAACATGGGGTGCAGGACCCGGCGGGCTGGGGGGCACAGCGACGGCAGAAGGAGGCCACCCCCCTCTGCACGTTGGTGACGTTGATGCTGTACAGCTTGGCCACATCACTGGTGAACCGCCGGCCCTGGCACCGAGAGCACCATCATCATCTACCCCTCGCCCTCCACTGGACTCCCCAAAGTGGGGGCCTTCCAGCCCACCCAAAGCAGGGCCCTCCGTCTCTCACCGCCTCGTGGTAGGGGGTGCGCTGGAAGGCCCAGGTGAAGCTCATGGTTGCGTTCTTCTCCACCACGTAGGTGTAGGATTGTTTCCCTGTGGAGCCTGTCCACGTCTCCACTGGAGTGTTGGTGCGCGAGTTGACACCCTTTGGGGACAGTGGGATGATGGCACCATCCAAATTCACTGTGTCCCCCCCAAGCTGCTGTGTCCCCCCACTCACCACCATAAAGTAGAGCTCACAGCCAACGCTGCACAGCGTCTCGAAAACGAAGGTGATCCTGGCCACCTCCCTGCTCTCTGTGTCCTGCAGCACTGGGCTCGGAGGGCTGGGGACAGCGTGGGGACACTGCTAGCTCTGCCCCATGGCTGTCCCCCTGCTCCCTGGGGACACCCTGGTGATGGTCCCCACCTCACCTGAAGCCAGGGACCACCAGCGTGAGGATCATGAAGTCACTGTCAGAGGCTCCGGCTGCCGTGTAAATGTAGTCCCCGGCTACCTCCCAGCCTGCAGGGACACAGTGACACTCAGAGGTGTCCCTGTCAGTCCCCTGGCAGGGGACAGGGAAGGGACAGCCCTCTGCCACTACCTGCATTGCCCTTGTACTCGAAGTTGATGCCGCTGAGCACGGTGGTCTCCATGTTGGGGGGCAGCACGTTCCACCACTTGTACTCCAAGCCCAGCACCGGCTCAGTGCCCTCTGGGCAGCTGAGGCAGGCTGGGGACAGGAGGCAACAGCCCTGCACAGGAGTGGCACCCACCTCCCCGTCTGTCAGCTTGGGGTGCCGTACTTACCCCTTAAGGCCAGTGATGGGGACAAGAGGGGACAGCCTTGCACTAGGGTGGTACCACATTCCCCTCCCTGCAGCTTGGGATGCCCTGGTAACCACCTCTTTTGGGGACAATGATGGAGACAGGACAGGACAGCTCTGTACTGAGCTGGCACCCACCTTCCCTTGGCAGCTCCAGGGACCCCAGTTACTCCTTGGGGACAATGACGGGCATGTCCTTATTGGAGCCATGAGGACAGGAGGGGACAACCCTGCACCGGAGTGGCACCCACCTTCCCCCGGCAGCTTGGGCTGCCCCAGTCACGCTTTGAGGACAATGACGGGGCCGCCTTACCGGAGCCGTTGGAATAGGAGCCGTAGGGACAGGGCTGGCAGGTGCTGCCGTTGCCTTTGGCGAAACCGGGGTTGCAGGGGGGGCACCGGGTCTTGACTCCAGAGGGTGGCAGCCGGGCAGCCTGCGGCAGCTCCTCGCTGCAGATCTTTGGCTCTGCCCACTTGTACATCAGCTGGGTCTGCCGGCGGAGCGGGTGAACCGGAGGGGGACACCGGGGGACAGGGGGACCACCCCGGGTTGCCCCCGCATTACCTCCCCGCCGGCGTCGCAGGCCGTGTGGGTGTAGAAGAAATCCTTGTCCGTGCAGGGGGGGCGTGGTTTGCAGGACCCCGAGCCGGGCTCTGCCGAGGAGGGACACGGCGGGTGAGCCAGCACAGCCCGGGGACCTCAGTGCTGTTCCCACCACGCGGGGTGTCCTTGTCCTCCCTCCCAGACAAGGGGTAGTGGGTGCTCCCTACTCCCCACATCATCTCTCCCTCCCCCAGGGCCACCCCTGCAGCGCAGAGTGCGTGGACAAAGGGCCCTCTAAGGGTGTCCCCCGTCACCAGCATAGGTGCCAGGTTTGTGAGGGGCCCCAACACTGTCCCCACCAGGGGATGTCAGGTCACCCCTGCTCCCCACATCACCCCTCCCTTTCCCAGGGTCACATACTAGAGGGACAGCTCTGGGAGGGGGGACCCCCGGGTGCCCCCTCTCACCGGCGTAGGTGTCGGGGTCGCAGGGCTGGCAGGCGGTGGCCCCTTTGCCGGAGAAGGTGTCGGCGGGACAGGGCTGGCAGGCGGTTGATCCGGCGGCGAGGGCGAAGGTGCCGGGCTTGCAGGGGAAGCACTCGGAGGTGAAGGCGACCCCTGGGAGCGGGAGGGGCTCAGGTAGCGGGGAGGGGGGTGCGCGACCCCCAAGGCCCCCCCTCTTGCCCCCACCCACCTGTAATGCCGATGTTCCTCACCAGCACCGGTTTAGGCACCTTGGACCAGACGGAGAAGGCGGTGGTCCGCCAGTACAGCACGTTGTTTCCGCGGCTCAGCTCCACCTGGGAGAGGGATCCCACGGGATTGGGTAATCCCACTGCCAGGGATGAGTTTGGCACCATGAGTGGGGAGTCCCGCTGCCGAGGAGGGTGCTGGCACCAGTGGAGAGGGGTGTGTGGCACCCCCGTCTGTCAGCACCCACCGCCCCGTCCGCAGCCTCGTGGAGCATCTTCTTCCCAGGGAAGGGACAAGAGACGCCGGGGCAGCACCGAGGGACCTCCCTCCCGTGTCACCTCCCACCGGACACTCACGCTGTGGAATTCCCAGCCCTTCTCTGTCGTCCGCATCCAGCGGGACTCCTCCACCGTGGGCTGGCACTGGTCGTTCTGCACCTGCAGGAAGAGCGTCAGGGACCCCATGTTCACAGGTACCCCTCATGTCCCCAGGGACACCCCTCATGCTCCCATATTCCTAGGGACCCCTCCTCGTGTCTCCATGAACCACTGCCATGTCCCAGGGGGCTCCCCTCATGCCGCCAGGGTCCACTCTCGTGTCCCTGGGGACCCCTCCATGTCTGCAAGGACCCCCATCATGTCCCCAGGGACCCCTCCCATATACCCAGAGACTCCTGTCACATCACCAGAGATCCCCTCAGCGACTCCTGCCATGTCCCCGGGGCTGCACATCATGTTCTCAGAGACTCCTCCCATATCCCTAGGGACAAACTTCATGTCCCCAGGGACCCCTGAGGAGTCCCCAGGGACCCACTCAGGTCACAAGGGACCTCTCCCATGTACCTAGGGACCCCTTCATGCCATCAAGGACCCCCTCCCATATCCCCATTGACCCCTCCATGTCCCAAGAGACCTCTCCCATGCCTCCAAGGACCCTCCCATGTCCCTGGGGACCCACGCCCTCCACCCCAGCCCCCCTGTCACCCACGAAGAATTCGAAGACAATGCTGCTGTCAGGGTAGATGTACTCGAAGGTGACAGTCCCCGACTGCTTCAGGCTCACAGCATACATGAGGGTAGCCGTGCACTCATCCGTGTTGGAGGCCACGTAGTCCCCCAGTGGCACCCACGTTGACCTGGGGTGAGTGACATGGCCCCAGGGATCCTGTCACCACTCTCAACCCCGCAGCAGGCAGGACAGGGATTGTAGGGGCAGCTGGGAGGGTCCTCAGGAAGCAGGGGGGAAATGGGTGGCACAGGGGCTGGGGACAGCTTGGGGACATGGCAAGGTGTGGTGGCTAGACACATATCCCTAGGGAGAATCCCCTGGCCTGCTGAGAGCCATGTGGACTGCAAGGAGAGGAGAGTGGGGTCCCCCTGTTCTGGGAATGTGGCTGGATGAGAAACATTCCACTGGGAGTAGGGAATGGCTGAGAGGGGCATCAATGGGGCAGTGCGGTGGTGCCAGAAAAACTGAGGGTTTGGTGGTTGTTGGTACAGTCAGGAAGGTTTCATGGTTGTTGATACAATCAGGAGGGTTCAGAGGCTGCCAGTACATCTGGGATAGTTTGGTGGTTGCTGGTGTAACCAGGGGGATTTGGTGGCTGCTGGTACAACTGGGAGGGCTCAGTGGTGTGGTACAATCAGGAGGGTTTGTTGGCTGTCAGCATATCTAGGAGGGTTTCATGGTTGCTGGTACAACTGGGAGGGTTCAGAGCCTGTGGTAAAACCAGGAGGGTTTGGTGGCTGCTGGTACAACTATGAGGGTTCAGTGCTTGTTGGTACATCCAGGAAGCTTTAGAGGCTGCTGGTACCACCAGCTGATGGGAAGTTCAGTGGCTGTGGAACAACTGGGAGGGCTTGGCAGCTGCTAGTACAACTGAGAGGCCTTGATGGCTGTGGAACAACTGGAAGGGTCTGGTGGCTGCCAGCATAACCAAAAGAGCTCAGAGGCTGCGAGTGTGGATCAAAGGGCTATGGTGGTAAATAAAGGCCCTGGCTGGTGGCACAGGGGTGTGGAGACCTCCATGGGTGCTGTAGAGACCCCCATAGGTGCTGTGGGGACCTCCATGAGTGCTCCGTCTCTTAGGAATGTTGGGGTCCCATGGGGTTGGGGTCCTGTCACTGCTGGTGGGGGGGGTGAGGGGGTGGGTAATACTGCTGGGTGTTCCCTTGCTGTGACCCTGTGGTTTCCTTGCCCTTGTGGTGCCCTGCTGTTGTCACCTCCCAGGGCAGGATGACAGAAGGGTGTCGGGGCAATGGGGTGTTATGGATGCACAGGGATGTCACACCCATCCTGCTCGCTGTGCCCTGCACTCAGTCCTGACATCCTGGGTGCCCATGTGTTGGTGTCACAGCCAGTGACAACAGTGACTCACGCTGTGCAGTTCTCTGCTGCATCGCCAAAGCCATCATCCACCTCCAAGTTGGTGGCCACGTTGGCGAAGCCATGGGGCACCTCGTCCCACTCATCGAAGCGGACACCAGTACCCAGCGAGTAGGTGCCTGCAGCGCAGGGCCGGCACGTCTGTGCCTGCATCTCCAGGAACTCACCCGCCTTGCAGGAGAATGCTGCCAATGGAGACAGGGGGGCACAGGGCGTGGAAGGTCACCCCCTGTTCCCCTGGTGCTGCTACAGCCTCATCACCCTCAGCTCCGCATTTCCAAGTGCTCCCAGCTGGTGGAGGTGCTGGGATCCTGCATTCTGACCATTCCACAAAGGCAACCCCCCCATCCATGAGTTTTGGCACCTGACACCCAGCTCTGCCCAATCCAGGCAGGATGTAACCCTCTGCCATGGAGCTGGGGCACCCTCAAGGTTTGGGGGTGTGTGTTTGGGATTCCTATCCTGCTCATCCCATCCTGGTGAGTTTGTGTGAGGGGATTCTTATCTTGCTCATCCCATCCTGGTGCATGTGTGCGATGGGGAGATTTCCATCCCAGTATGTGTGGTGGAATTCCCATGGCTCTCATTCCATTTGGTGACTGAGTGTGTGATTCCCATCCCATCCACGTGCATGTGTATGTGGGATTCCCATTCCATCCTATCCCAGTATGTGTGTGGGATTGCCATCTCTCTCATCCCATCCTGGTGAGTGAGTGTGTGAGGGAGATTCTCATCTTGCTCATCCTGTCCTGGTGCATGTCTGGGATGAGGGGATTTCCATCACAGTGTGTGTGTGATTCCCATCCCTCTCATCCCATCCCAGGGAGTCTATGTGTGTGTGATTCTTATTCCATCCCATCCCAGTGCTTGCAGTTCTTCTGCCATCCCATCCCGGGGGTATTCCCATCCCACTGATCCCATTCCATCCCTCCTGTTGGTGCCTGCACTGGAGCCGACAATGGCTGTGCTTGTCTCCCCGCTCCCTCCCCTCGCCTTCATTTCTCATCCCTGCCACTCCCACCCCCCAAACCTGACCCCATCCCATTCCTGGTCAGAATCTCACAGCACTCAGTGCCCCTGACAGGGTCGGGCAGGCCAGTGCAGAGTCCAGGTGTGTGTGGCACAGCCACCCTCCAGCGCGAACCTGAGCTGTCACATGCTGTGTACTCGTAGTGGTACTCGGACTGCAAGAGACAGAGAGGGAACATGGCGGGGAGCTGCACCCCGAGACCTCTTGGGCTGCCCCCACACCCTGTGGCCTGTGAGAAGGGCTGCCCCCTGGCCCCAGCTGTGCCTTGAAGGGATGGTTTTGAGTTAAGGTGTGACAATATCCTGTAGTGCCCAGGGCCTGGTGAGGGGGGCTTGGGAGGGTGCTCAGAGTGGGGGGATACTGGGGAAGAGGGGG
>VZTF01003713.1:22967-45905 GCA_013397755.1 Cnemophilus loriae | reverse complement strand
CCCCCACCCTCATGTTCCCTCAGAGAGTGCTGTGGGGTCACCCAGGATCTCCCTGACAGCCCATGAGACCAGACAGCCTCGGAACAGCAACCGGCCTGCACCCCCTCCCCGGTGTGGGGGTGAACTCCTGCGCACCGGCCGTGTTCCTGGGAGCACATGGCGCTGTCATGCCCCTCGGTGTGCCTTGGCGTGGCCGTGACACACTTTGCTCATCAAACAGCCGTGGCACAACTCGGATACGGTGTGGGAGCACCCCGGGCATGGGGGGCAAGACCAAGTGGGACTAGGGGGAACCAGGAAGTGCTGGGGACAGCAGGGGCACCGTGACCCCCCCCCATTCCTGCCAGCTGCTACAAGCTGGGACTGGCTTAAGGCTGGCGAGGTGACGCCAGGGACAGACGGCGTGGGCAGGGTGAAGGCCATATCTGGTGGTGGTGTTGGGGTTTGGGGTACAGGGGGAGCTCTCCACCCCCCCACACCAGCTCTGGGGTGTCAGACCCGGTGCTGTGGCTTCATGCTCCCAGCAGCTGCTGGAGCGTGGCAGGTTGATGAGAAAACAACTGCTTTGATGTTCCCATCAGCTGGAAAAGCAGCAATGGGGGGGAAAGAGGGGGATGGGGGGAGAGTGGAGGGGAAAGACAGATTGGAGAGGGAAAAGGGGGGTGGAGAAGGAAAAGGGGGGACAGAGAGGTGCCTGCAACACCCCCTGCCCATGTACAGGCAGCATGGAGCACCCCCCCCGGCCCTGGGATGGGGATGCAGAGGAAGGTCCCCATCACCCTGGAGGTACCCAGAGGGTCACCCCAACTTTCAGCAGCCCCAAACTACCACATTGCTCTCAGTCCTGAGGGAATCCCTTGGGGAGAGGATATTTTTTCTCTCTTCCTAAACTTTTCCAGGTTTTTATTAAATCTATGTAAATTGACCTAATTCAGCCCCAAGGTTGAAGCTCTGGGGGTGGAGGGCACCTCAAACTGCCACTGTCACTCTGCTCTGGCCAGGGGAGGGAGAAAGGCTGTCCCTAGGGAAGGACATGGGACACTCCCTCTGGGAGACTGATGCCTCCTGGGGCAGGTGCCAGCCCCAGTCTATTGTTTCGGATCATGGAACACAGACAAAAATAATTGGATCACGGCAAAAAAAAAAAAAATCCTGGCCCAGATTAAAAGCAGCCGCAGGTCTGAGGAGGGGGGAGGAAAATGAGGGGGGGATGGACAACCCAGGGAAGGCATTTGGGGGTTCACCTGCTGTCCCCAAGGTGGACAGATCCTGGTGAGTGACATATCCCTCCCAGTTTTTCTTCACAGGATACTTTGGCCACCGTGTGTTGGGCTGGGAATGGCACGTGGCCATTGGGATTGTCTCTCCTGCTCCTTGTCACCCCTCCCAGCAGCACTCAGGAAGGGTTTGGGGAGACCCCAATGTGTCTGAGGGGTAGGGACTTGGGGACAATGATGGGGTGACGCCAGTTGTGGTGCCCAAAGAGACCCTCGGGGACTGGCCGAGCCCCGGGGAGCAAAGCCCCCTGCCCGGGCCCCCAGGAGTTTGGCCAGTCTCTCCCCGCTATAGGAGACATCCCATCCCCAGAGCCACCGGGACCCCCGACCCCTACTTGTCCCCTCTTTGTCCCCGCCCATCCCATAGGGAGCAGCCTCCCCATGCTCTGAAACTCCGTTTCATCCCCGGGCTATGTGGGGGGAATTTGGGGGTGGTGGTGGTGTGTTACCGGTTGCCCCCCCCTCCGCCCCGCCATTCCCGGTGCCGGTACCTCCTTGCAGACGTGTAGCTGCTCCCCGGTGCGTCCCGGTGACACGGTGACAGCCAGACACAGCGCCAGCGGCATCCACCAGGCTCCGNGCACCTGCCGCCACCTGCCCCCGCCCCCGGGAACGGGAACGGCACCCGGCATCACCCCCGGGAACGAGAACAGGCACCGGGAGAGGCAACCCCGGGAACGGCATCGGGCACCACCCCCGAGAACGGGAACCAGGAACGGAACCCCTGAGAACGGCACGGGGCATCGCCCTAGGGAACGGGAACGGGCAGTAGATCACGAATAGAACGCCCTAGAACGGCAGCCGGCATCGCCTCCGGGAACGCTTGCCACAAGAATGGCATCGAGAATCGGAATCGGGAATGTTATTCATGGGAATGGCACCGCGCATCGGTATCGGAAATAAAAACACGGGAACGGAACTCCGATGAACGGCACCCCCAAGGTTATACCCGGGAATGGAACCGGGCATCGGCACTGGGAGTGTTATCCACGAGAATGGCACCGGGAACCCCATCATTCTTGGGAGTGTATCCCCGGAAACGGGACTGGGAATGTAATCCTTGGAACGTGTTCCCGGGAACGGCATCGGGAATTTATCCCTGGGAACGGAATTGGGAATGTTATTCCAGGAACAGCACAGGGACCGTCGCGGGGCATCACGCCCCCGCCTCCCCGCCCCCAGGAACAGCCCCTCCTCCCGCCCCTCCGGGGCTGGGAGAGGACCGGGACACGACGAGGGCGGGTCATGAGCCCCCCTCCCCGCCCCAGAGCCGCCTCCACCCCACGAGGGACTGTGTCCCACCCGTGTGCCCCTCAGGCCGTGTCCTCATGGAGCCGGGCCAGCCCCACTGCACTGGGGACAGGACAGGGGACCCACGTGGCTGAGTGTTCTGGACATGGGGGACACAAGAGACATAGAGGGTACCGGGGATATAGGAACATGAGGGACACAGGAACATCAGGGACACTGGGTACAGAGCTGACACAGGGACACAGGAAGAGGAGGGACACAGGACAAGGGGAATACAGGGGATATGCAAACATGGGGGACACAGAGGAACACAGCGGATATGGGGCCACAGAGGGACACTGGGTACACAGGTGATATGGGAACACAGGGAGATGGGGGACATAGGGGAACATGAAGGATACAGGCAATATGGGAACACAAGGGACATGGAGGACACAGCTGGTATGGTGACACAGGGACATGGGTAACACAGCCATATGGGGGCCACAGCCACAAGAGGACATGGGGGATAGTGTTGCTAAGGCGACACAGAGGTCCCAACTCTGGTGGCACAGGGTCACCCTGTGTGTTAGGGGACACTGGTGACACTTGTCCATCTGTGGTGGCACAGGGATGCCAACAAGTACCATGGGCATGGGGGACATGGCCACAGGAAAGGGTCATGCCTGTCCCCATGGCAGCATGGGGACAACCTCACACCTTACTGTGCCACAGCTGGGAGACAGTGGCATGGGGTGGCCATGCACCACAGCATCTGCAGTGTCACCTTGGCAGATGAAGCCTGCCAGGCACCTCTAAGCTGGTGACCCCCATCTCAGAGTGTCCCCACAGCAGGGCCACCATCAGCAGCCACCACAATTGCTTGTCCCAGTAATGCCGGAATGACTGCTGTCCCCTTATCACCACCACGGCCTTGTCACCACCACAGCCATCCCCTTTTCATCTCTGTGGCTGTCCTCTCATGCCCATCCTCTTGTCACCACTGTGGCCCCCCTTTGGTCACTCACCCTACTGTCCCCTTGTTACCACCATGTCCATCCTCTTGCTACCACCACAGTTGTCCTCCTGTTATCACCATGGCCATCCTCTCATTACCAGCACAATTGTCCTCGTCTTCACCGTGTCTGTCTCCTGCTTACCATTACAGCTTTCTCAGCACCACGGCCATCCCCCAGTCATCACCGTGTTTGTCCCCTTGTGGCCATCCTCTTGTCACCACCATGGCTGTCCCCATCACTACACACTCCCAATAAAACAGAGGCCACGCTCGGGGTGTCACACTCAACGTGTTGCATGGAGCATATAGGTCTCGTGGGAGTCCCCGATGCGCCGTGGGGCTAGCAGGGCCCGTGCCCAGCTCACACACGTGGCACGGTACCAACACAGCCCCGGGCACAGCCTTTGTGCCCCACACAGCTGCAGGGCCCGGTGAACGACTCCCAGCACGGCACGGAGCGTGCAAGGCCCCTCAAGGCTAGCACAGCCCCCTCCAAAGCCCGCACGGAGCCTGGTGCAGGGCCCACTTCCCGCCTCCCCACGTGGCCCGGCGCCGGCCGGGCCGGGATGAAGCCGGGGCGTTTCATCTCCCGTCGCTGTAGGGGCCGGGTCGGTGCCGGCCCCGGGGCTGCAAACGTGGGCGCGGGTCAGAATCGCAGGGCGCTCAGCGGCCGTGGCCTCGCCTATCTGATCGACTCATCCCGCCCGGCCCAGCCGCACAGCGCCCGGAGGCTTCGCGGCGCTTTCTTCTCACCTCGGCCCGGCGGGGCCCGGCCGATCGAATAAGATCAACGTGTAGGGGGGGAGGGTGGCTGGCGCCTCACACACACACACGCACACGCACACTCTTGGCACACGCACACACGCACACTCTTGGCACACGCACACGCGCACACTCCCGCCGCACACGCGCACAACACCCCGCCCACCACTTCCGGTCCTGCCCTTTATCTGCCGTGGCCGCACGGAGCATCACGGGAAGCTGATGCTGTGCTCTGGTGCGCCCCCGGCCGCCCGGAGGACCGCCCGGAGGACCGCCCGGAGGACCGCCCGGAGGACCGCCCGGAGGACCGCCCGGAGGACCGCCCGGAGGACCGCCCGGAGGACCGCCCGGAGGACACACACACACGGCACAGGCATGGGCGCGCAGGTGGTGCCGTGCACACTCAACTGGGGGAGGGCAAAGGCCCCCGTGCCCCTCACTGACGAGCTGCACTGCTCCCGGCTCCAGAGGGCTGGAGGAACCGGGACAGGACGCTCCACTCAGCAATTCCCCACCCCATAGCCCCCCCAGACAGGGCACCCATAGGGGAGCTTACACTTTATTTGTACAAATCCTCCCCACCCCAGGACTCCCATAACCATGGGAGCCCTCCACCCCATAGGAGTCCGCCTCCAAGGACCTCCTCACACATACTCAATGGGACACTCAACCCACACCACAGAACCCCCCCTTTCCCACAAGAACCCCCATCCCATAGGAAACACTCCCACAGTACTTCCTTGGCCCATGGGACCCCCAGGCAGGGCACCAGCCCCACAGGACCCCTCCCCACAGGAGGCCCCCCCCATGCCACAGGAGCCCCAGGCCAGCGCTGCCACAGACAAACCCCCACTTTATTTGCATGTGGTGATCCAGTATTTACAACCTGAGGGGGTCACACCCCCCCACTGCCGAGGGAGACCGCCCTGAGGGCCCCCACACTGCAGGGGCGTAGGAAGATCCCACAGATTGGGGGGGGCCCTGCCTGGCCCCGACAGCCTGCCGTGGTCCCACCAGGACCCTGCTCAGCATCGAGAGAAGGGGCTCACAGGGCAGAGCTGGGTCCCCCAGCCATGGGGGTCCCTTCACCCACTTTTCCACAGAATTCACAGGAAATTCTTTTCCAACAGTCTAAAGGTGCCCTGGTGGCCCCCACAGTTGCCCTCGGTGGGTTCAAGGAGGGTGATGGGCCATGATGGTCCCCAGGTTACCACACAGAGGATCCAGGTTGCTGTCAGGGGCACTGGGGCTGCTTCAGGGCCAGTACTGGGGTCTCCAGGGTCAGCAGTGGGGTCTCTGGTTGGTACTGCAACACTGGGGTCAGTACCGGGGTCTCTGGTCCATACTGGGGTCTCCGGGATCAGTCACAGGATCTCTAATTGATCCCAGGGTCTCTCTCAGGTCACTAGCAGGTCCTCCTGTGGTCACTTTCCCACGAGGACATAGAAGGCCATGAGAAGACAGGACACAGACACAGCCACATGCAGGCGGGTCCCAATCACAGCAGCTGTGGGTGGGACAGGGTGGGGTGAGGCCCCGTGTCCCCATCCTAGATCCATCCTAAATCCCCATGAGCCCATCCCAGACCCCTGTTCCCACTCCCAATCCCTGTGTCCCCATCCCAGACCCTACTGTTCCCACTCCCAATCCCTGTGTCCCCATCCCAGACCCCAAAACCCCCATCCTAGATCTCTGTCCCTACCCCAGAACCCAATGTCCCCATCCTGGACCCAATGCCCCTGTCACAGACCCGACCCCAGTGATCCCAGCATCCCCATCCTGTACCCCAGTGTTCCCATTACCCCATCCCAGACCCCAGGATCCCATCCCAACCCCCAGTGTTCCCAGTACCTTCATCCCAGACCCCAGTGTTCTTAGCGTTCCCAAAGCCCTCCCTCTGTACCCTAGTGTTCCAAGTGCCCTCATCCCAGTGTTCCCAGCGCCCCCGCGCCATAACCCAGTGTCCCCAATACCCCTCACCCTTGTGGCAGACTCCCCAGACCCCCCTGCGCTCGGACAGGAGCCAGGTGCGCAGTCGGGGCACCTTCCGCAGGTAGGCACAAGTGCAAACCAGTAGCAGCCCGAACACCAGGAGCCCGTCCAGGGAGTAAACTGCGGGGAGGTCGGTCGGGGAGGGGGTCAGGGGGCACTCCGGGCCCCTGCCCAGCCCTCCTCCAAGGGAACCCCCACACTCCATGGGAACAACCTCCCATCTCTCCCCCTGACGGGATGCAGACTTCCCAGGATCCCCNAGGCTCCGGACTCCCCGGGCCCCCCGTTCCCCAGTTTCCATCAGCAGTCATGGCGGCCCCTGGACCCTCCCGTCCGCCCACAACCCCTCGTTCCTCCGTTCCCACGATTGGTTATGCCGGCCCCCGGTTCTCCCCAGGCCCCCCTCGGTTCCCCTTGACCACCAGGCCCCCCGTTCCCACCGTTGGTCATGGCGCCCCCGGACCCCCCGGGCCCCCGCGGCGCCAACGCGACAGCGGAAGCGGGTACCAGGCGCGGCCAGCCGAGCGCCGACCCACCCGACGCGGATCCTGAGGAGCAGGCAGCCTCAATCGAGCGCCTATTGGGGGAGGTGCGTGTGCAGCACCAGTATCGCCCAGTGCCCGCCCAGCAGCGCCAGTAAACCTGAGCGCTGCTAACGCGCCGTCCGCCCAGGAGCTGCCAGTGCGCTCAGCCTTGTGTGACCAGTCCCCATCTCAGTCCCCCAGTGACCCCTCAGTATTCCCAGTAACCCCTCAGTGTACCCAGTCCCTATTCCCGTCCTCCCAGTAACCCACCAGTACTCCCTGTAATCCCCAGTCCTCCCAGTAACCCCTCAATGCAACCAGACCCCAGTGATCGCGGGATTCTCCAGTAACTCACAATCTCCCCATACCCCTCCAGCGCCCACTGCTCATCCCAGCCCCTAGCAGCCCCAGTCCTCCCACTATCTCCCCAGTACAACCAATCCCCATGGCAGTGCCCCAGTAATCCACCAGTACTCCCAGTATCCATTCCAGCCCCCAGCGAGTTCCAGTCCTCCCAGTAACCCCCCAGTGCAATCTGACCCCCAGGTTCCCCTGTAACTCCCAGTCTAACTCTAAGGCCCTCTCTCCAAGCACCTGATCCCCATCCCAGCTCTTCCAGTAACTGCCAGCAACCCCAGTAACCCCAGGTGCCCCAATAAACCCCAGTGTCCGCAGCATCCCAGTCCTTCCAGTAATCTCCAGTCTCCCAGTAACATCATATGCCACTCAATCCCCAACCCAGTATCCCCCATAAGCCTTCCAACTGACCTCCAGTGCACCCACTAACTCCCTATATCCCCCATAACACCCAGTGCATCCACTCCCCAAACCAGTTTCTCCAGTAACCCACATAATCCAGTGGTCCCAGTGCACCCAACACCAGTGTTCCCAGTGTTGCCAGTGCTCACAGCAATCCCCAGTGTCCCCAGGGTTCTCAGTGCCCACCAGTGGGCCCCGTGATTCCTGTGTTCCCAGTAGCCCCAGCAGTCCCAGTGCCCCAAGTTGCCCCAGTCTTCCAAGTGACTCCAGTACCCCCAGTGTTCCCAGCACCTCCAGTGGCCCCAATGTCCCCACAGTGGTCCTGGTGCCTCCAGCAGCCCCCGGTGCTCCCAGTGTTCCCAGTGTCCCCAGCAGTCCCAGTGCTCCTAGTACACCCAGTGTTCCCAATGTTCCCAGTGCCCCCAGTGCCCTCAGTCAACCTAGTGCTCCCTCAGTGGGTCTGGTGCTCCCAGTGTTCCCTGTGCCCCCAGCAGACTCCAGTGCCTGTCCTCTGGTGTTCAGCCTGAGGACCCCTCGCCCTCCTTAGGTTCCAGAGCTAACGTGGAGAGTATCCATTCTCCTCCTGCTCCCTTGCACCCAGTCACCATGGCCAGCCGCAGCTCCCAGTGGGAGGGACATGAGGGGTTGATTTGGTCCCCACTACTGACAACTTTGTCTTTGCCTTTGCCAGGGTGATGACAAAGCCTCAAGGAGCAGCACAGTGCTGGGTGGGTGCTGGCACTAGGGCATGGGGCTGTGAGACCCAGGGGAATGGGGATGGAGGGTGATGGATACCCCAAGGACAGTGAGAATGCCAGGGGTGATGGAGACACAGGGACAATGGGAACCTGGATGTTAAGGGGACTGGGGGTGGTGGGAATCCCAAGGGTGATGAGAACCTGGGTTCCTCAGGAGCAATGGGAAACAAAAGGACAATGGGGATGCTGAAGGCAATAGAGACCCCAAGGAGTAATGAGGACCCTGAGGGATGATTAACACCCCAGGGGTGATGGGGATCCCAGGGACAGTGAGGACTTGAAGGTTATGGGGACACCCAGGGCAATAGGGACACCTGAAGTGATGGGGGCCCAGTGATGTTGGGAACCCCAAAGGTGAAGGGGATACAGGGACAATGGGACACCAGGGTTGATGGGGACCTTGGAGTGAGGGAGATCCCAGGTACAATAGGGACCCTGAAGGTGACAGGGACCTCAAGAAGTAATGAAGACCCTGAGGGACTGTGAACACCCCAGGGGTGATGGGGGGCCCCAGGGACAATGAGGATGCCAAGGGACAATGGGGACCTGAGAGGCGATGGGCACCCGATGGGTGGTGGGTACCCCAGGGATAATGAGGACCCTAAGGAGTGATGGGAAGATATGGGGACCACAGAGTAGTCTGGGACAGGGACACTTGCACACAGGTGCCCTGAGGGTGCTGGGGGCAGCATGTGAGGACTCCAGGCTGTGTCACCACAAGACCACAGGGGCTGGAGGACACAGGGGCTGGTGTCCAGGATCTCACCCTGTACTGGTGAACAGGTGCATCCTGTACTGGCGTGTGGCTCCTCCCCAACCCCCAGTGACCCTATCCAGGGTTGTCCCATCCCTTGTGGTGACCCCATCCCCCCATGACCCCATCCCTGGTGACCCTTTCCCACTGGTGACTCCATACTTCTGTTGACCCATCCCCTGGTGCTCCCACACCCCTTGCTGTTTGCCTACCCCTCTAGAAGGTGACAGGAGTGATGTTCTCTCCCTGGACCTGGCCCCTGATGGCCACAGGGGCCTTATTCAGCCTAAGATGACAAACCCGATATGAGAGTCCCAGAGCCACTGGAACCTGCACCAGGAGCTACTCTTCAGCCACAGCAGGTGGGCATGGAGACGGGCATGTCTCCAGCTGGGTGGCCAGGTGAAGCCTGTCCATCCCCACAGGGGGATCTTGCCCCGGCACAGGGCTGAGCTCCTGCAGGTGCTAGAGAGCTGGCAGCTGAGGCAGCTGCGGGAGGAGCTGCAGGGACCCCCATCTGACCTGGAGCAGCAACTGAGGAAGTGTTACCAGAGACCTGAGGAGGTCTGTGATGTCCCTTTGTCCTTGTCCATCTGTCCCAGCCTCCATCCCTGCATCCAGGCCAGCCCTCCTGTCTTCACCTCACCATCATCCATCCATTCATCCACCCTTGTATCCATACATACGAGCATGCATCCATTCATCATCCATCCATGTACCCATGAATCCATCCAGCCATCCAGCCATCCATCTCTGCATTCATGTGTCCTTGTATGCTCCATTCCTCCACCATTCTTCCCTCCTCTGTCCATCCCTGCATCCATCCATGCATCCATGGATTCATTCATTCTCCATCCATCCTCTTCCTTCCATCCATCCATCCATCCATCCATCCATCCATCCATCCATCCATCCATCCATCCATCCATCCATCCATCCACATGTTCATCCAGCTACGTATCCATGTCCTTCCCTGGGGACAGCTAGGTGCTGATCAGGCCGTTGGGGCAGTTGGGTTGAGTAATGTCCAGGGAACTTGAAGGGTGGCCGAAGGAAGCTAGATGGGGTGGACACAGGTCAAGGGATGGCCAGCAGTGATCAGGTCATGGTGACAGCTGAGGGAATACCCATGTCAGGAGACAGCCGGGTCATGGGGAGGGCGGAGGGGATCCCAACTAGGCCCCATGGCTGCCCCTCCTGCAGCATGAGCGGGAGGTGGCTGCGCCAGAGCTGGACCCTTGTCCCAAGTTTCTGCTGGTGCGGGACAGCTGCAGAAGATGAAGCTGGCGGAGGCAGGTGCCCAGCAGACGTGAGCCAAAGCCAACCCAGCAGAGCTCCCTGAGCCCCCCGGCACATACTGCCCCTGTCCCCAGCACATTCCAGCACTGGGAACAGCACCCGGCGCTGCTGTTCTGGGTGAGCTTGTGGTTGAGGGTGAGTACTGGAGCCTTAGTGTTCCCATGCTGGTGACAACCAGGTTGTCAGGGCCGGAAGGAGCTGGTAACACCAGGGCAGTGCCAGGGGTGATATGGGGGATGCAGGCAACACTCTCCCCCTGACCTGCACCTGCCCTGGCTCCATGAACCAGAAAACACCAAATAAAGTCTTTTGTCTGGTTTTCTTGATGGAAACGGGACAGAGACAGGGATGGGGTGGCATTGCCTTGGGCTGATGGTGCATGGTGGGGATCGAGGGTGCTCATGGTGGCCACTGGCTCATTTTGCCGGTGGTGCCACCAGCCCAGCTGCAGTTGGTGTCCATCCAAGGCCTTCAGCCATCCCCTGGTGACACAGAGCCTTCCTTACTCCTTCTCCCGCTCCCTTCTCCTCTGTCTTCTCCTGGTGTTTTCTTCCATTTCCACAGTTAAATGTGTTTCACCCCTGCCCCTTCCACCTGCAGCTGGAGCCCGCTGGGAGGGAGGAAGAGACACTAGTTTGAATAGGTTTCACACCAACAGCCCCAGGCTGACAGCACCACCCTGGGCACCAAGGGGGGGAACAGGCCATTGTTCCGGGGAGTCTGCACCTCCCCCCCAGACTGCTCCCTGCACCCCTTGCCTGCTTCCTGCCTGCTCTCTGAATACCCTGCCCGCTCCCTGCCTGCTCCCTAAATGCCTTGCCTGCATCCCCCTGCCTGCTCCCTGCCTTCTCGCCCCATCCTGTCCATCCCCATCCCATGGGGATGAGCCTCTTCCCCACCTTGCCAGGTGCAGCAATGCAGGATGTGCCCAACTCACCCCAATCCAGCTCAGAGGGGCCACAGTGGCTGTGGCATCATCTTCCCACAGCCTGAGAGAGCCTTGGCACCATCCGGGCACAATGGTGGCACCATCCTGACACAGTCCTGGCACTGTCCTGCTGTGCATGGCCAGGGCAAGGATGGGAACAGTGGTCCCTGTGCTTGGCCCATGCCTACATGGCACTAGGGATGGAGCCTCCAGCAAGTATCGTGCTAGGCTGTGCTGGGCTGCGGTGCCACACCACACCAAACTGCACCACCCCCTGCTGTGATGTGCCAGGCCATGCTGTGACACATCTACAGCGTACCATGCCATATCACACAGTTCCGTCCCGCACCACACACTGCCATGCCATGCCATGCCATGCCATGCCATGCCATGCCATGCCATGCCATGCCATGCCATGCCATGCCACACTGTACCAGGCTGAACCACACCATACTATGCCATACCATATATACAATACCACCAACACAAACCATACCATAGCATGCCATGCCATGCCATGCCATGCCATGCCATGCCATGCCATGCCATGCCATACCATGCCACAGTGAGCCATGCCAC
The DNA here is from genome assembly GCA_013397755.1 of Cnemophilus loriae. NCBI lineage: Eukaryota > Metazoa > Chordata > Aves > Passeriformes > Corvidae > Cnemophilus > Cnemophilus loriae. The sequence goes on along the minus strand of VZTF01003713.1, from coordinate 34,025 downwards.
TCTGTACATTCCCATGTCACCCACTCCATACCATACAATGCCATACCGTGCTGTGCCATGCAGTGCTATTCCATGCCATTCCATGCCATGCCACACAGTGCCATGCCGTGCCGTGGCGTGCCGTGCAGTGTCATTGCATGCAGTGCCGTGCGGTGTAGCCGCTGGGGGGCCGTCCAGCGGGGCGGGGACTGGGGCAGGTGTTGCTCACCCCGCTCCTCCCTCCGCTCAAGCCTAGACCCGTCCGTGCCCCGGCGCAGTAAAGCCGGCAGCGGCGGCAGGCTCAGGTAAGGGATTCTCCCACCCTGCCGGGACCCCCGGGACTCCGCCCTGCCTCTGGCCGCCCAGTGTGACGTGGAGCGGGTTGGGGAAACTGAGGCACGGCGAGGCGACGGCGCTGGAAAAAACGGTATGAACCTCCTCCCCCCCGCCCCACTGCCCCCCTTTCACTCCCTCCCCAAGAGTTTGGGGGTCTTGGGGTGCTGGGTACCCCCTTTTCCCAGGCCGGAGGTCGCTCCCACCCCAGGATCCGCCGCCAGCCTAGATGGAAAAGAAGGGAAAACTGGGAGAGGTGCCCAGCGAAACCAGCTGGGGCGGGAGCGAGAGGCCCCCCGACTCCTCCCCCCGCCGCACCCCGACCACCTTTGACCCCTTCGAGGGTGTCACCCTCCCCCCGCTCCGCGCTGTCCGCACCCTTTATTTATGGTAGGACCTACAAGAAGGCAAAGTAAACATAGCCTCTCCTCCCCCCCCGCCGCCATCGCGGCACGCCCGGGGTTACATGAAGGGTTTTGGGGGTGCAGGGTGGGGGGCACCCATGGGTGCAGCCCGGCTGGGGGCGTGGGGACGAGTTGTGTCCCCGCTGTTGCCCGCAGGGTCCCGGCGCGGCATGGGGGAGGCAAGTGACACGGACAGCGGGATCATGCTGCACTCGGGTGAGAAGGGCGTTTGGGAGTGAGGGAGGTTTTGGGGTGCCCCTGTCGCCCATGGATGCTCTGATAGATGTGGCGCTCCTTCCCAGGCAGAGAACGGAGCACTTCGGTTCATGGTGGCACGTTGGGGACCCACGAGCTGCCTGGGGAAAGCTTTGGGGAAATGAAGGGGTAGAGGAATGGAGGCTTCCCCTGGGTTTGGGGAGGCACCCCCAAGTGCGGTTGGGGGTGCTCTGGACAGGATTTGACTCAGACGGGTTTGGCTTGGGATGGCTGAGTCAGACTGAAGCCTTCCTCCTGTGCCCCCCCCCACTCCCCAGCAGGGGCGTCACACGTGTCCCGGGGGGGGCTGAAGCACCCATGGTGCTGCTGGGGGAATTTCATGCATACCCTGGGGGATTGGAGGGCCCATGGGTGCTGCTGGAGCAGGGGGGTGTTCCTGGATAGCCTGGGGAGTTTGGAACACCAGTGGATGCTGGGTGGGGGAAACAGATGTCCCAGGGGAGTCAGAACACCCATGGGCGCTGCTGGGGGGAAGGGAGGGACAGCTGCTTTGGGGCAGCTGGAGTACCCATGGGTCCTGCTGGGAGGGTTATGACTGCTTTTTCCTCTCCCTGCGGTGGAGGGGAACTAAGGCAGGGAAGTTGTGGGGTGGCAGGGGGTGGTACCTGGGTGCTCCCATCCCTCCAGACATCCATATGTCTGTTCCAGGCCCTGACAGCCCGGTGTCCCCCCCGAAGGAGCGGGTGCAGGCAGGGAGGCGGCAGCAGCAGGCGCTGGAGGCCCGGCTCGATGGCTGCATCCAGGAGCTGCGGCGGCTGTGCCTGCGTGAGGCGGTGAGCAGGGCACGAAGACCCCTTGCCCACCCTCACATGCTGCCATGGCTCTGCTCAGTGTCCCTGTGCCATCCTCAGGAGCTGACGGGGACCCTGCCCAGCGAGTACCCCCTGAAAGCCGGCGAGAAGCCCCCCAGGGTCCGTCGCAGGATCGGGGCTGCCTTCAAGCTGGATGAGATTGTCATTCTGCGTGGCGTGGTGAGGCGGTCCCTGGGGTTCAAAGGTGGTGGGGACTCCTTTCTGTGCCATGCCATNCCATCCCATCCCATCCACTGTGGAAGTTGCCTGAGGGTCACCTGGAAATGTCGCCATTCCCATCAAATGGGTGGTGGTTGGGTGCCAAGTGCTGTAGGTGGGAGGGGTAGGGGAGTGCTTCCAAGCATGATGGATGGTGTTGGGGTGCTGAGATGCCCCAGTGAAGGGAGGTGTTTGGGTTCTGAATACGATGTTTGATGTTGGGGTGCCCAGGAGATGGGACAAGGTAGGGTTCCAAGCATGATGGGTGGTGTTGGGGTGTTGGGTTAATGGGTTATCATGGGGTCCTAAACGTAATGTGTAGTGTTGGGGTGCCAAGGTGATGGGTGTGGGGGTGTCCCAGGTATGATGGGTGGTATCGGGGTGCCAGAATTATGGGAGGAGGTGGGTTCCAAATGTTATGGGTAATGGTGGGGTCCTGAGCATGATGGGTGGTGTTGGGATGCTGAGCTGATGGGAGGTATTGGGTTCCAAGAGTGGTGCTGGGTGTTGGGGTCCCAGATGACATGCTGGGAGGGGTTGGGATCCCAAGTGCTGTGGGTGGTGTTGGAGTGTTAAGCACGATGAGGGGCTTGGGGTGTCGAGGTGTGGTTCTGAGAGTGTCCCCCACCCCCAGGACCCTCTGGAACGGGAGCGGGCACTGCAGCTGCAGATTGCTGAGGCCTCCCGCCGCCTCTGCCACGAGGAGAACATTGGTTGGCAGGTGCGGAAGAGGCGGCAGACGGCGGCGCTCCGGGAGGAGCAGAAGCTGCGGGACCTGGAGCAGATCCTGAGCCAGCGGCAGCTCCTGGCAGAGCAGCAAGACACCGGCACTGCCAAGGGTGAGCCCCCCAGATGGTGGGGGGATGCTGGAGAGCAGAGAGGCAGAATGGGGTGCTGCTTGGTTGGGTGTCCCTGGGGAATGCACCTGAATTCCCCATTCCCTGTGAATGCACCCCACTGGATGCAGCCCAGTCCTTCATCCCAAGTGCATGCACCCCTCTGGATACACCCTAATATGCCATCCACAATGCCTGCACCCCAGTTGCCATCCCTGGTGAAAGCACCTCTCTGGATGTACCCCAATTTCCCATTCCTGGTGAATACACCCCCTGGATGCAGCCCAACTTCCCATCCCCTGTGAATACAACCCAGTTCTACACCCCTAATGAATGCGCCCCTGCAACATACCATCCCTGGTGAATGCACCCCAATTCCCTATCCCTGTTGAATATACCCCTTGGATGCCTCCTGGAAGGCCATCCCTGGTACGTGCACCTCGATACACTCTCACTGTCAATGCACCCTGTTGAAGGTACCCCAATACTTCATCTCTGGTGGTTGTACCCTTGTGAGTGGACCCCAAAACTGTCCTCAGTGCATGCACCCCAACACACCATTCCTTGTGTATGTACTCCCTTGAACACACCTCAAAACTTCATCCCCAGTGCGTGCTCCCCGATAAACCATTCCTGGCATATGTACCCCCCGAATGCATCCCAAAACTCCATCCATAGTGCATGCATCTCGATAAACCATCCCCAGTGGTACCCCACTGAATCCACCCCAGTACTTCATCTTCATTGATTGCACCCCCTCTGAATGTACCCCACTACTTCACCCTTGCCGCTTGCACCTCATAACTATCCCTGATCACCCATCCTCAGCACCTGCACCCAAAGGGGGGCAGGATGTGGCCCAGCTGCCGTGTCTCCATCCCAGTGATGGCCATCCAAGGGGGTCCCCATTCTCTCCATCCCTGTCCCCTCCAAGGACCAAGGCCATGGTGGCGGCGGCTCCTTCCCTGCTTGTACCCCCAACTTGCCCATCCCGGGCAGGCTGGGAACTGCATGCAGCTCAGTAGAGCCGGCCTGGCCGGTACTGCTGCCGTCTCAGAACGTGTTGGGACAGGTGGCGTGGGAGAGGGGAGCAGAGGCCCGCGGGGACGCGCTGGGTGGTGGCAGGGCTGTGGGAGTGCTTTGGCACCCGGAGGCAGCCCCAGCTCTGTTCTCACAGGGCCCTGCCCCACAGAGCTCAGTGCCTCCGATGAGAGCTCCATGTCTGACACTGGCCTGCTAGAGGAGGGTGAGGGGGCTGTGGGGACCAGGGGGGACCCCTGGTATGTTGTCTCCATTCCAACCCTTCCTGTGTCCCCTCTATCCCAACTCTCCCTGTATCCTCTCCATCCCAACCCACGCAGGTCTCCTCCATCCCACTCCACTGCCATGTGTCCCCTCCATGCCATTTCCCTGTGTGTCCCTTCCATTTCAACCCCCCACATCTCCCCTCCATGCCAACCACCCACCTATTCCGTCCATCCCAACCCTCTTTTTGTGTCCACTCCATCCCAACCCTCCATCTCTCCTGCAGAGGACACACAGCCACCAAGACCTGCCACCCCACTGAGGTCCCCATCTCCCAAGGACCCCACCGAGGAGGAGTCGGAGGAGTCGGAGTCGGGGCTTCTGATGGCCCCCCCCAATCCCTGGCAGGAGACCGGCCTGGAGAGACCCTATGAGAGGGCCAAAAATCCCAGCATCTACCCTGAGGATGGGGAAACCCAGAGCTCCCAAAGCTGTCTTGGGTCCCTGATGGCTGCCCCTGCCAGCTCCTTGGCTCCCGGCAGCCCTGAGCCTGCAGGCTCTCCAGTGTCCAGGACAGGGGACCCTCCCTACCGGTTTGTCCCCATCCGGACCCTGGTGCTGTGCCGGCAGGTGGGTTCCAGTGCTCCCAGCACCCCAGAGCCATCAGGACAGCAGGGACAGACCCAGTCTCTGAGGTATGTCCTGAGCATGGGGAGGATAGACAAGGGCTTCTGCAAGGGAGGATGGAAATAACCCCATGGAGAGGGGGATGGAGATAATCCCATGTGGAGGATGGAGCTCAGTCCATGGGAAGGAGGATGGGAATAACCCTGTGAAGATGATGGAGCTCAGCTCCTGGGGAGGATGGAGATAGTCTCACTGGCAGTAGGATGGAGCTCACCCTGTGGGAAGGAGGATGGGAGTAATCCTGTGGGAAAGGATGAAGAGAACCTCATGGAGATGATGGAGCTAAACCCATGCGGAGGAGGATGGAGATAATCCCATGGAGAAGATAATGGAGAGAACACCAAGGGAAGGGTGGACCTAACTCTATGGGGAGGATGGAGAAAATTTTATGGGGAGGAGAGACATAATCTCATGGGGAGGGTATGGAACTAACCCCATGGAGATGATGGAGCTCAGACATTGGGAGGATGGAGACAATATTATGGGGTGGATGGAGATAATCCCAGAGACAGGATGAATACAATCCTATGGGGAGGTGGGAGGAAACCCTATGGGGAGGATGGACAGAAATCCATTGGGAGGCGGTTGGAGATAATCCCATGGGGAGAATGGAGGTCAGCGCCATGGGGAGGATGAACTAATCCCTTGGGAGGAGGCTGGAGACTGCCCCAAAGGGAAGCTGGAGCTAATCTCATGGGAGGAGGCTAAATGTCTCCCCATGGGGTGGCTGCGCCCCACACCCATGGGTGCACCTTTCCCAGGGCTTACCCTGGCTTTGGAGTGAGGGGAAGGGTCCTCCCGCAGCCACAGTGTCTTGCCTGCAGGGTGGACCCATGCTGGCAGCCAGCTGAGCCACGCGGCCGCAGCGCTGCATCCCGCTGGTGCCCCACCTACTACACAGTCACTGTGCCCACCTCCTGCATCCTGACCCCCAGCCCTGCATGCCGCTCTGGCTCTGATGACAGCATCTCCGACCTCTCCAGCATCTCCCATGCCACCTCTCCGGGCAGCAGCAGCCCTGACGTGTCCTTTGCAGTTCCGCTGCCCCTTGCCGAGCCTGGTTACTACCCGCGGGGTGCCCTCCAGCTCCTGCTACCTGCTGGCCCCCCGACTTTCCTGTATGAGCAGGATCTGGCCCCACTGCGGTACCAGCGCCTGGTGCCCTCACGTAGCCGCATTGTGCGCACACCCTCGCTCAAAGACTACGCACCCGCTGGGGCCCGGGGGCTCTCCAAGGCTGCCGTCACCGAGGAGCTCAAGTCGTGGCACCAACGCGCCCGGCTGAGGGGTGCCCGGCCCCACTCCCTTGACCGGCAAGGGGCTTTCCAGAGACCCCGTGGTGGGACCACCAGGGACGTGCCCATTGCTCATGGAGTCCTGTCACTGGTTCAGGTAGGACACAGGATCTGGCTGGGGTAGGGATGGGAGTGGTCATGTGGGAGAAGGGGGACCCTCTGGGTGCTAGACTGCAGGTGACATGAGTTGTCACCCTGAGGTAGTGTAGGGACATGGGGCTCTAGTGGGGTCCCATGAGGATTTCTAGAACAGGAATGAAGTCCTGAGGGGGTCCATGGGGTCCTATGAGGGTTGTTGGGGCAGGACTGGGATCCCAGAAGGGACCCTGGGGCAGGACCATGGTCTCAGGAGGGTCCTGAGGAGCGGATCAAGGTCCTTTAGGATCCTTTGGGGCAGGATTGGGACCCTCTGAGGGTCCTCTGAGCAGGTCCAAGGTCTCATAGGTTGAGTCTGGAGGGTCCCTGATGGTCCCTGGGGCAGGACCAGGGTCCTGAGTGGGTCCCTATGGGAAGATTAGGGTCCTGAGAGAATCACAGGAGAAGCATTCAAGTCCCAGAGGGGTCCCTGGGGCAGGACTGGGTTCCTGAGGAGGTCTGACAGCCAGGACCAGGGTCTTCTGTTCTTGGGAACAGAAGTGAGGTCTTTTAAGGTCCTTTGGGGCAGGATGAGGACCTGCTGAGGGTCCCATGGGCAGGTTTGGAGTCCCACGTGGGTCCCAGGGGCAGAACCAGGACCCCTGGGGCAGGACTGGGGTCCCATGTGAGTCCCTGGGGTAGGACCAGGACCTTAAGGAGGTTTCTGGAGCAGGGCTAGGGTTCCATGTAGGTCTCTACTTTCTCTTGAAGATCCCAAGGGCAAGACCAGGACCCTACGAGGGTTCCTGTGGCAGAACTGGGGTCCCATGGGAAAGACCAGGACCTTAAGGGGGTTACTGGGGCAAGACTGGGGTCCCACAAGAGTCCCATGGGAAGGACCAGGACTTCAAGGGGGTCCCTAGGGCAGGATCCATGTGGATCCCTCCTGTCACACCCAGGTTCCCACAAGCAGGACTCATGTGGGTCCCTGGAGCAGCACTGAGGTGCCTTTGAGTGGGGAAGGGTCGCTGCAGACATTTCAGGGGCCAGCTCCCTCTCTCCACCTGGGAGTATTGCTGGGACAAATGCACCCATGGCACAGCTGGGACACATGCCGGGCAAGTGGGGACCTGTGGCCGTGCCCCCACAGCTCCCCCAGCCCATCCCCGGTGCCGGGATGTGCCCCCGGTGGTGCCCCCAAACAGGGTGGGGTGCCAACACCCACAGGGTCTTTGTCCCCCCAGGGCCCCCCGGTGCAGGTGCTGCGACGCTCAGCAGCTGGTGTGCCCGTGCAGGTCTATATGCCCGAGAACGGCGAGATTGTCACTCAAGTGTGAGTGCCCACACCCCCACCCCGGGGCGGGGGGGCACATCCTGGCTGGCCCAGGGACGGCGGGGACGTTTCATGACTACCCTCCCCGGCGTGGGGCCACAGGAGGGAGCCACAGCGGGATGGCAGGGGCTGGGCCTCACCCTGTGTTCGCTCACTGGCACTGCAATGCCGATAGGGACACTGTGACCCCAGTGTTTACGGTGACCTTGGTGTCACCACAATCCTGAATTTGCGGTTCTGGTCTCTAATAAAGGTGGTTTTTGGGATACATCGCTCTCAGGATGTGTCACGTCTGTGTCCACTCTGAGGTCCTCCATCCCTGGGTCCAGTTGGCATTGCCAGGATGGGAGTCCACGGATTTGGGGTCTGGCTGTGCTCAGGGCAGTAATGGGGTGATCCCAGTGCCAAGAGGGTGCCCGAGATCCAGCTGTGCACCCCTGGCACCCAGTGACCTGGGATGGGAAAGGGGCAACGAGTAGAAGGGAAGGATGGAATGGAGGTGAGAAGTGCAGGGTTGGGGTGCAGGAGGGTGGGCAGGAAGGGTGCAGGGGAGGGGTGCAAGGATGGCTGAAGGGAGGAGGTGCAGGGGGAGGGAAACTAAGGTGTTCAGGGAAGGGATGGGGTTGGAGAAAGGGTGCTGTGAACCGAAGTGATGGGATGCAGGGAAAGGGATAGGGTGCAGGGGAAGCAAATAAGGAGTGCAGGGACGAGATGAGGTGGGAGGAGGGGTGCTGAGAGGGGAAATGCTGGGGAGCAGGGAGTGGCGAAGGGATTGGATGTAGGGGAGGGGTGCGGTGGAGGTGCGGGGAGCGGTGTAAGGACGAGCAAAAGGATGGGGTGCAGGAAGAGGGGAAATAAGGGGTGCCAGGGGGGCAGTGCCAGAGAGGCCACTCCGGTCCCCGCATCCCCGCCTGGNGCAGCGACCCCGGTCCCGGTGCCGCCGCGCAGCCACCGCCTCTGTCCCGGGCAGAGCTGAGCAGGGGCGCCCGGGCTCGGACCCGGGATGGGGCCCGGCGGCCCCGGGAGCGGCTGGCCCCTGGCCGGGACCCTGCTGGTGGCCGTGGCCGCCTCGATGGGTAAGAGACATACGGGGACCGAGGAGGGCCGGGGGATCCTGTGCCACTCTGTGGCTGGACACGGACATCCGTGACACGGAGATCCCGCTAGGTGGGACTTGGTGCCACCAGCCGTGACTGTGAGTCGTGTCGCACACGGCCCCTTTGACTGGGTGTTACTTGCACCAAGGTGTCCCCCTGGGCACTGTGTCCACCCCCGCCAAACCCGCCTCCCATTTGCCGCTTTCAGGGTGTCCCCAGTAGCCGCTGACCCCCGGGAACAGCACGCACGAAGCCAGCGGCTAACGGAGCTGGGATGCCCAGCCCCGGGGAATTTGGGGGCTTCCCATGCACGAACCCTGTGCCTCAGTTTCCCCACTTGTCCCTGAGCTGCCGTGGTCCCATTTTGGGGTGTGTGAATGCCATGTGAGACTCCCGCAAAACCCATTTCCGTGGCTTCCCGCCCGCTGCCCCGGCGCCTCCGGTCGCCCCCGGGCCTCCGCCTGCGGCTGTTTTTGGGAAGACAGGTGGCTCCGGCCAGAAATAGAGCAGGAAGTGCCACTGGAACACGCGGAAGGCGGGGGAAGCTGGGGGAATCTAGAGGAATCTGGAGGGCTCGGGGGTGAGATGGAAGGGGATCTGCAAAGGTGTAGGGCTGGATGGAGTAGGGTGTGGGGGTACATAGGGGCTGGGTTTGGAGGGAAGTGGGGCAGGATGGAGCAGGATATGGGGGTACACAGGGGCAGGATGGAGCAGGGTTTTAAGGGATATGGGGCAGGATGGAGCAGAGCAGGGGTTTGGGCGTACATAGGGGCACAGTCTGTGGGTCCATGGGGCAGGATGGAGCCAGGGTATGGGGGATGTGGGGCTGGGTATGAGGGACAGGGGGACAGGAAGGAGCAGGGTATTTGGGGGTATATAGGGGCACACTTTGGGGGTCCATGGGCAGGATGGACCGGGGTACAAGGGAATAGGACACAGTAGGGTACAGGCTGTGCTCATGTGGGGGATGGAGGGCATGGGGTGCTGCTGATGCCCCCGAGGGTGGTGATGACCAGGTGCTCCAAGGCCCTGGTGATAGGCGGCTGTCCACAGTGGCCGGGGGAGAGGACTGCCTGTGGTACGTGGACAGAAACGGGTCATGGCACCCCGGCTTCGACTGCGAGTTCCTCACCTTCTGCTGTGGCACATGCCACCAGCGGTACTGCTGCCGAGACCCTCTGCGCCTGCTCACCGAGCGCCAGCAGCGCCACTGCCTTGCCTTCAGGTGCCACAGCCAGGGCTGATGGGGCTGGGGGCTCCCCTGGGCGGGCTGGGTGCTGGGACTGGATGCTGGGCATTAGTACTGGATGCTGGTGATGGGCGGTTGTACTGGGTGCTGGTCATTGTGTGCTGTGCACTGGGCAGTGGTGCAGTGGTGCTGGGCACGGGTACTGGGTGCTGGGCAGTGGTATCCGGGCCCTTGTACTGGGTATTGGGCACTGGGTGCTGGATGCTGGGTGCTGTGCACTAGTATTGGGTGCTGGACACTGGTACTGGATGCTGGCCAGTGGTACTGGGTGTTGGACATTGGTACTAAGCAGTGGCACCAGCTGCTGGATGCTGGGTGCTCTGCACTGGTACTTGGCTGAGGCACTGGGTGTTGGGCACTGGGCACTGTTACTGGATGCTGAATGCAGGTGCTGTGCACTGGTTCTGGGCACTGGGGAGTGGTACTGGGCAGTGGTGCTGGGTGTTGGATACTGGTACTGGGTTGTTGGGCTCTGGGCACTGGTACTGGGCAGTGGTGCTTTGCAGTGGGTGCTGGGCACTGCTACTGGGTGCTGTGCATGGGTACTGGTACTAAGTGCTGGACTGTTGGCATTGGTACTGGGTGTTGGCACTGGGTGCTGGACACTAGTAATGAAAACTTGCACTGCATGCTGGGTAGTGGTGCTGGTGCTGGGCACTGGTTACTGCTACTGGATGCTGGTCACTGGGCAGTGGGCACTGGTACAGGGCATTGGCACTGGATACTGGGCATTACTACTGGGCACTGGGCAGTGGTCACTGGTACTGGGTGCTGATAGCAGTGCTGGACAATGTCACTGGGAATTGGTTCTGGAAACTGGGCAGTGTCACTGGGTGCTGGGCAGTGGTACTGGACAGTGTCACTGGGTGCTGGGCAGTGGGCAGTATCAGTGGGTGCTGGCTGGGGGTGTGTGCCCCGGGCACCCCCCAGGCCCTGCTCCCCACGCCCGGGGGTCCCACAGCCCCAAGACCATCGCGGGCATCGCCTCAGCCGTGGTGCTTTTCATCGCCATCGTCACTACCATCGTCTGCTGCTTCATGTGCTCCTGCTGCTACTTGTACCAACGCCGGCGGCACCCCCGCACCCCCCTGCAAGGTGCGGAGCTGGAGGGCAGGGATGGGGGTGCAGGAGGAGGGGGTGCAGGAGGGTCCTGTAGGTAAAGGGGGTGGAGGGGGGTTGAGGGGGTCCTAGAGGAATTCAGAGGGAACATGGGTCTGGTGGGGGGCTGTGGGGATGGGG
>VZTF01003711.1:1621-19406 GCA_013397755.1 Cnemophilus loriae | reverse complement strand
TTTGTGAGGTGACTGAACTCATCAAGCCACTAGACCAATGTTATCTCTGATTCTCCTTTTGCTGTTAACATACTAAAAAAGCCCTTTTTGCTGTCCTTCACAGTGTTGGCCATCATGAACCCTAATGGTGCTTTGTCCGCACGAATTTTCTCCCTACAGTGCTGAATAGCATCTCTATAGTCCTCCCATGTTGCCTGTCCTTGCTTCCAATGCCCATACACTTTCCTTTTCCACCTAAGTTCTAGGAGGAGATCCCTGCTCAGCCAAGCTGGCCTTTTGCCTTGCTTGCTTGACTTATGACACTTTTGAATTTCCTGCTCCTGTGCTCTTAAGAGATGGCTCTTAAAAAGTGACCAGCACTGATCGACCCCAGAACCTTCAAAAATGTTTTCCCAGGGAACCTTACTAACTGGGTTCCCGAGTAGCACCAAAATTGGATTCAGTATTCCTACAGAGGATGTTCCAGATGTTGAATAGAACATAGCATTATTTTCTGGGTCTTGTAAACTACCCTGTATTGCAACACCATTATTTTTTTATTATTATTCAGCTTGAAAGCCACTAAATCTGATTCATGTCTAGAACTGTCTGCAGATTGTGTTAAATTTTTGGTGGTCTTCCATTAACTTTAGACTTTCTAGGTCTGCTGTCTTGGATTTTGGTTTCTTTCCATAAATAATTCTTTGTGCTGCCTGGGTTTGTTTCAGTTTCTTTCATGATTGTGCTTATTGATCTATTTCTTTCTAAAGAATGGTCAGAATGGAGACCAGCTGGCTGAGGAAAGGCTAGATCATTTAGTGCTAACTTGGTAATTAGCTGAGCTTTCTTGTTATTCTGTTGGGAGCTGCTTATCTGAGTCTAAAGTGGTATACATATGTGGACTTAAGATAATGTTAAATTTTTGTGTCCATGAAAGCTGGAGTCTCCTTCATCTAGTCAGAACATTAACAGATAGTCTTTATAATCTCAGTAGAGGTCTTGAACTATCATTTTAAACCCCTCTCCCCAAATGGTAGTGAACTTAAGATACTTTACTGCTATCATTCCCTTGAACTAGCTAAATATATGAATTGACTGAAGCTTCAAATGTATTTAAAGTTTAAAGTAACTTTTTGATCACTGTATAGCCAGATTGGTAACCTGGGCTGTTCTGAAATATCTAAAGAATGCCTGAAAATTACAGGCCAAAATGCAAATAAGCAGAGCGTTGCCTTGTGGGTGCAATACCATGGGGACATACACAAAAACAACCCAAACAAAACCCCATACAACTGAAAAAAACCACATCATCCCCCCCCAACAACAAAAATCACTTTGAAAAATGCTAACTCAATATCATATAGCACGAAAAGCTTGTGACACTACTGCTAAGCTGTTAAGAGTATGTCAATCAATATATTTGTAATGCTATTTAATGAAGGGCAATGTATATTGCTGAAGTAAACTTAGTACCAAGGCTAATGCTGAGTCTTGAGGGGACTGGAACTAAGATACCAGACTCAACATACATTTGGCCATGCAGTAAATAACCACTATTGTTTCTATAAACAAGTGGGATTCTAGTAGCAAACTTAAAGATGTTATTAATTCACTTTGTGAAAACAACTGTGGTAGATAATTTTGATACTTTTATTTCATAGAAATAAGGGGAATGACAGTGCTTGTAACTGGCAGAATGATACATGATGAAACAGGGCTAAGCCAAAAAGCTTAAAATTCAACAACTTAGGAGTTGTTGAATTAACATCCCTAATAACGATTCTGGCCAAAAATCAGAGATAAAGGGTCATTTATTTGCCAAGAATGTCCAACGAAGCAAAGACTTTCAAGGGTTTATATTCACTACAACTTTTACCCCCCCTCTTCGACTATTTCATCAGATACAGGTCTAGCGTTTGTCTTGCTGTTCTTCTGTGAAGCAATACTGCCATCTAGCGTCCTTTTCTGATAATTTTGAGGAGAAGTGTGAGGAGGTGTCTCCTTTTTCTTCATCACCTTTATCTTTGTCATGCCGCCCTCCAGATGACCTTTCAAGCCTCATGCATGCACCTTTCCTTCTTATGGTGTCCCATTTATTATCTTATTGTTCTAATTGTTTACTTAGACATCTAATCCATCTCTAGTTATAAAATAACTCTGAGGCTCCTCTAGTTAAAACAATACCTTTTGATTGAAGCTTCTGGGGTGTAGCAACCCCCCTTAGTACAGGTACAGTACATTTATCAGAGTCTAAGCCTGAGTTACTCCCTGTTCTTTCCCATAACATCTGTCTTATTTTATTAAAACAAAGTTAACCACTGATTAAAACTAAAAGCAGCTAAAATAACAGAATCATAGAAACTAAAATAACAAAGTTGCAAAAACATAGATTTCTTAATTAATCTCAATACAGCTCCTTACAAAATTCAAAATCACTGAATTTCTTGGCTAAATATGATATATCTCTCTTTCATGGCAGCTCTAGGAATCAAGCTCTCTGTGGCAGAGTGGCAGCACATTTTTGCACAGTCTTCCTGAAAACAGTATTTTTTGTTGAGACACCTGTGCTAAGCTTAACTTTAGTGGTAAATGCCTCTTTAAATTAGGGTAAATGCTGCTCTTTGTATCAAGAACAGAAAGTACAGAGCTGCAGTGTGGAAGTAGTGAGTGATTAAATGGTAAAAGTTGACAGTTACCAAATAGATCTGCATACTGTTTACTTGGAAGTATTACTCATCAGATCAAACAGTACTGTGCATTAACAGTTTAACAGAAAAATCTTGGATACTCTGTCTCCTCTACCAAATGAAGTATCTTTTTTTTTTTTCCCCTTTTCTAAAAGACTTGGTAAGGGATGGGTTTGCTTCAGTGAGCTTTCATTAGAGTGAAACTCATTGAGCTGATTTTAACAGAACAGAGTTACACCCTAGCCAAAGGGAGTATGTGCTGCTCAGCCATGATATATATTCTGTAACATTCAACATAGGTAATGTTGTTCAAAGTCCTTCCTGGCTTTTTTTGTTCTTTTGTCACACCCCTCCCCATGTCCCTCCCAAAAAAGAGAATAACTGTAGGAGCTAACATGACTCTAAAGAGCTACAGGAGACTTTGAAAAGGGGCATTCTTTTAAAAACAGAACAATAAGACTTGAGATATCTCTTGCTTATTTAATTCAATGTCCACTTGCCTTTATTGGAAGCTTTGAAGGTAATCGTCCTAATATAATTTCTATTGTAGAAGAATAAAAAGATTTTTTTCTCTCTGAAAACAAATAAAACTTGAAAATATGCATTTGCTGTCTCTTTAGTGTCATCTAGATGAATGAACTTACTGCAGAGTAATCAAAATCTGGTGTCTTGAACATATCTGTTTTAAATGGGAGAGGAGGAAGAAAGGTTTAATATTTAAATGTCAGAGATATTTATTGTTACGAACATGAGCATTAGAACATATTGGTGTTTGGGGGGGGAATAGGGAGAGAGTTGTTCATCTTTCTTCCCCCTGGTAATCTGAAATAACTTGTATTACCTTAAAATTGCTGGTTTGAGTAAGCAAGGATGGATGGGGCTGCTCAGCTGATATGTAATACTTGCACTGATGTATGTCCTTTTATTTTAGGAACTCTTAAAACATATGATATCGTTCATCATTTAATGTTACTAATTTTGCTAAGTGTGCTTATTGCTGGACATTGTATATTTCCTGAAAGAAGACTTCAGGGCAAAGCCAATGAATTGGAAGATTCAATTGACTACATATGTTGCAGCAAACCTTAATGCTGTCGAAAGTGCTTTGAGTCTTTTGAGGGGACAGCTGCACTATATGCATATCTTTTTCCTTTCTGTATCTGAGACTAGGTGTTATGTCTAAATACTTAAGTGTTAAGATAATTTTTCTATTTAGCATTTTGTTTTTATCATGTTAGACTTGTTCTTGACCCACAGACTAATATGAGAATTATAGAATCAGGTAGGTCTAGTCTTTGTAAACCAATTCATGTTTTCATTTAACTTTTTTTAAATGTTGATGCGTCCATTGTGTATCAGATATTTGACCAGACTGAGCTTCATTTCTAAACAAACATCATTTTGACACAAATAGAAAGGACTGTTTTTATGAAACCTCAGCCCTGGCCAACTTTAGGAATCTGAGGTTATATCAGGAACATGACAAAAAAGATGCACGTTCCCCAAGGTTCAGTACTGGTGCCAGTTCTGTTTAATATATTGAACAATTATCTGGATGAGGGGATCAAGTGAACCCTCAGTAAGTTTGCAGATAACACCAAGTTTAGTGGGAGTGTTGATCTGCTGAAGGGTAGGAAGGCTCTACAGAGGGATCTGGACAGGCTATATTGATGGCCCAAGGCAAATTTTATGGGATTCAACAAGGTGAATTGCTGGGTCCTGCACTCAGGTCACAACAACCCTATGTAATGCTACAGACTTGGGGAAAAATGGCTGGAAGGCTGCCTGGTGGAAAAGGACCTTGGCTTGTTGGTTGACAGTCAGGTTAACATGAGCCAGCGGGTGGCCAGTTGGGCGAGACGGACAATNACAGTCAGGTTAACATGAGCCAGCGTGTGCCCAGTTGGTCAAGAAGGCCAATGGCATCCTGGCCGGTATCAGGAATAGTTTGGGTAGCAGGACCAGGGAAGTGATTGTCCCCCTGTACTTGGCACTGGTGAGGCCACACCTCGAATACTATATTCAGTTCTGGGTCCCTCATGACAATAAGAACATTGAGGTGTTGGAGTGAGTCCAGAGAAGGGCAATGAAGCTGGTGAAAGGACAAGAGAACAAGTCTTATGAGAGAACAAGTCTTATGATAAGCATGTGAGGGAACTGGATTTGTTCAGTTTGGAGATAAGGAGGCTGAGGGGAGACCTTATCAGTCTCTGCAACTACATAAAAGGACATTTTTGCAAGGGGTAGGGTATGTCTCTTCTCCCAGGTAACAAGTGACAGTATATGAGGAAAGGGCCTCAAGTTGCACCAGGGGATGTTTAGATTGGATATTAGGAAAAATTTCTTCACTGAAAGGATGGTCAGGCATTGAAATTGGCTGCCCAGGGAAGTGGTGGAATTACCATCCCTGGAAGTGTTCAAAAAATGTGTGGATGTGGCACTTGGGGACATGGTTTAGTGATGAAGATGGATGGTAGTGTTAGGTTAATGGTTGGACTTGATGGTCTTAGAGGTCTTTTCCAACCTTAAGGATTCTATGTCCTGGCGAGTCCCTTATTTCATATAACCTTTTTTGTTCAGCTCTAATTGGTGCAGTGAGTCTTCCTTAGTATTTGGGGAGTTTTAAGGGAAGTGGGTGTTAAGACCTGAAAAACAAGGACTACAGCAGGAAGGAAGTAGGAAGAATTGGGAATACATTTTGAAAGCCAAGAAAAATGCATTAGATTTGATGAGGTGTGAGATGCAAAACAAGCACTGTTGAAAGCAAAACTCTTTTCTCTCTCCCCTTTGTTTTCCCCTAAATTACTCATGTAAAATTGCAGTTTAAACTGAACAATGTGTTCTAATAATTTTTCTTAGGGTGTAAGATCAGTTTTTCTTAAATCCTGTCAGATATAATATGGACTTTTTGATCTTTGACAATTCTGACTTTATGCTTCAGTGCTTGCTACCTATTGCATACTCTGGGATATGCTGAGCATTTAATGGATTTCTATTCTCATGGCTAGATGAATATCTGAGGATTGAGTAAAGAGGAGAAAAAGCCCCCACCCCATTTCTGTATGTGGCAGACAAGATAATGGTTAAGTGCAGCAGGTCAACTTTAGTGCATTGGTAGCTGAGGCCAGAACATCAGTGCTTTTCCTGATAGTGTCTAACAGCAGAATGGAGATTTCTGGTTCTTGTCTAGGTCTTGCTTGTCCCCCGCCTGACAGCCCAGATTCACAAGAGGGACAAATAGCCCTCTTCCAGTCTTGCTATAGCCTGGTGGCCTAGTTGCACAAGCTTCTTTTAGATTTATTATTAAGTCAGTATATAGAGCAAAGTGGTTATTGTCAGATTGGGTTTTGGCACCTTTGTTCAGGAAAGAGTTTTATTCTGTAAATCGCACTTTCCCACAGCAGTTCCGGAGCCTGAGAAGCAGAACTTTCTCTGTGGGCTTGAGTGTCCTTTTGCTCAGTGTCCTAACTCTTCTTCATTCTCCTTCCTCTCAAAGGAGTGCTTGACCCTTTCTATTCAGCTTGTATGGAATCTTAGGATTTAAAGACACCAAATAATATTTGATGAATAGTTTTCCTGTGCACATTAACAGTTAAAGGGAATTCATAGAAAAAACAGTATACATCCATATAATTAAACCAAGGTGTGAACTATGTGGATAAAAATTAGCAAAGGCCAGTCATTTGCCTTTGGTTGCCTCTATGTCAATCTGCGTTCTCTCTGCAATATTTTGTCTTATTTGGACTACTTCTTGGCCCTTTCCCTTTCTTTAGAAAGCAGTATGTGGTTCCAGGGCTTATCAACCTGAGTACCACTCTAGCTCATGCATCTATTAAAGGTGCTTATTGTCTGCAGGCAACACACAGTAACTTAGAAAAATGTATGGTGTTTGAGAACTAAACACCCAAAAGATGTTACTTAGATTGAATGAGTGAGTAGAGCAGTTATGATAATTTTAGTGCTGTATCACTATAGCTTTTATTTTTCAGTTGTCTTATTTGTCATCTCAGAATTCCTATTTTTTTTTCCTCCTGTGCATGTAGTATGTTTATTTACTGTGGAGTTGCAACATTTATCACTGTTGCAGGAAAAATATGTTTACATTTCTTTACCTGTTCTTGCAGTTGCAAAGAAAGGTCAGGTTAGAAGCTTTTTTGCTCTCTAAGTAGTCTCCTGCACTGTGTTTGGGAGGGCTGTAGGCAGGGGAATCATCATCCATCTGTTGTGACCTGGATTGTGAAATTTCTGTCTCTACCTTCCTGATAATTGCTTCACTTTTGAAACCATCTACTGTCAGACCCTTTAGAGCAATTGGAAAAATAAAACTTAGAGATGCATGTTAAAGATAAAATTAACTTCAATCCACAGAAATGCATCCTGGACTGTCCTACTGTAGTGTCTGTTTTTCTGTCTACAGTAATCCCTAGGTAGGCCTTCCGTGGCTCATCTTAATTCTTGAAACTTCTGCAGCAAGTCTAAAAATTGCCCTTGGAACACTGGTGCTCAATAGAGCTTTACTGCTTAGTATTCACCGAGTCTTTCATAGTACCTTCCACCTCTTTCATTTTGTGTCGCTACTTTTTTCTACATTATTTTTTTTAATAACATATTGTGGTTTGATCTCATAGATGTTTTAGTAAGATTTTTCACAAATATCTCAGAAAACATGATTAGAGTCACTGTATCCTAAAGTCTGTTTTATCCCTTCCTAGGGTGAGCTGTATGTCTTGGAGATGCTGCCTACTGCTTGTGTTATGTAAAATAATAATTAATTTATAATGCTAACATGAAAATATCTGTTTTGGTGGACAAACATACATGGAAGTGCTTGACAGGCACTTTATTGAGACATAATCAAAACAATGCCTTAAAAATGTGGCAGAAAAATATGAGGTTTTTGGGGTTTTTTTAAGTGGGGGAGCTTTTCAGTGAGTCTTTGCTTTACTCCAGAGTATTATTTATCCACTTTAGGAAATCCTTAACTGGTGGATCAGTGTGAGCCATAATGGAGGTCTGCAATATGATTCTGTGAATACTTAGCTATTTTATTGAAAGCAGTTTTTCTGATGTACTGCCTTGTTGCTGATACCAGCACCTGCTCAAGTAAAGAATCACATGAAGCTTTGGATCATGTGGCCCTTTCCTCTTGTCTATCATAATGAAAATAATTTTGAAAGGATTAATGGATTTCATGCACCGCCTTAGAAAGCTGAAGGTGTTTCAATGTACTAACATGCCAGTTTTGACTGTAGCTTTGAAGCTATGATGTATGCATGGAATTTAATAGAACTGCATCTATATACTCAAAATGGTAATATAACATTAGTGCTTGATGCTATGAATTGATACAACTTCTGCAAATTATTTTGTTTTCAAGCAGAGACTGCTGGCTTCTATCATGTGGACTCTACCTGCTTTTCCAATTTTTATACAGGAAATAAAAAATTATGTAAACAGAAGCTTGTGTCAACATTCCTCTTGTCTATGTAATTGAGTATTTCTGCAGTGAAAAAAAAATTATAATCTGCTTTGTAAGACAAATGCGGCAGTGACCTGCTCTTTATGGTAGTAGAATGGTGGGGCTTTGCATGATGTATGTTTTCATTGTTTGTATTAAGCTGCTTGCATGTGCCTGTTGAGAGCAGGATGACTTGTCTCTGCATCAGTTATAAAGCAATACTTGTTTTCTGGTTCTTCTGACAAATAAGTATTCTTGACGGAATTTTTTTTTTCCCTTTGGCTGCTAAACCATAATTATCTGAGACAGTTTTGTGAATATGATCTGTAAGTTCACACACTTTGGATTTGTGTTGTGTGCTGTTTAGTCTGCTGTATTTGCTTCTTGGTTGCAAATAGCTAAAACTGCCTAAATGCTTTTTATGTAGGGCAAATGAAATGTCAGGCAAATGATAGTGGAGATGAAGGTCTATCTGAGGGGTTACCCAGAACAAGTCAGTCAACCAGATGGATCACAACTTTGGGTGTTAAAAAAGAAAGAAGGGTGATTGTAGCAGGTGATTCCCTTCTGAGGGGGACGGAGCACCCTGTATGCCGATCAGACCCGTCTCAGAAGGAAGTCTGCTGCCTCCTTGGGGCCTGGGTAGGAGTGCTGATCTGTTGGAGGGTAGAAAGGCTCTGCAGAGGGATCTGGACAGGCTGGATTGATGGGCTGATGCCAATTGTATGAGGTTCAACAAGGCAAAGTGCTTGGTCCTGCACTCGGGTCACAATAACCCCATGCAGCGTTGCAGACTGGGGGAAGAGTGGCTGGACAGCTGCTTGTCAGAAAAGGATCTGAGAGTGCTGGTCGAGAGCTGGCTGTATATGAGCCAGCATGTGCCCAGGTGGCCAAGAAAGCCAATGCCATCCTGGCTTGTATCAGCAATAGTGTGGCCAGCAGGACCAGGAAAAAGCTTGTTGCCCTGTACTCAGCACTGGTGAGGCCATACTCAAATCCTGTGTCCAGTTTTGGGCCCCTCACTACAAGAAAGACATTGAGGTGCTGGAGCAATTTCAGAAAAGGGCAACAAAGCTGGTAAAGGGTCTGGAGCATAAGTCCAAGGTCTTTTTCAACCTTAATGTATCTGGGATTCTGATTCTGTAACACCTTTTTATGGGTAGGGTTTTCAAGCTGTATACAGCTGTCTTCTATGCAGTTCAGAAGCATGGATAAACTGTTTAGTGGAACTATTAATCACAAACATAAATGACAGTCAAATAAACATACTGCTGAAATGGTCTCTTTAAAAATATCAATCTTACATATTGATATGGAAAGAAGGTGGTTTTGTTCTTTCACCCCTTAGCTTTTATTTTGTGAACTAAATTAACTGAGCATTGACTATAAGAGTAATATCAGAAGAAAAGGATTTAATTCAAATGCAGAATATAAGTAATGAGATTTCCTTCTAAGATTACATCTGTTCCTGTAAGTACTAGAGTAATACTATTAAGATGTGACTTTGATTAAATCTTCAAATAGGGACATTCAGAAATTTCACTTCTTAATCTTAAATTCAAGTTTTGCATAGATATGTCTTTCTCACTTAAAGGAGAAAATCAGAAAACATTTGCTGTCCTTAGTTAAAATGCTTTGACCTCAAAGCAATGGATATTTTGGCTACATTTTAAAACTGATCTGTTCATTAAGTCATATCCAATTAAACAGAAAACAGAATGAGTCTCTAATGTCAAACTGACTGTAGTAAAAGCATATTCCAAGTCATCTTAATATTTGCAGTGTATGATTAAGTAAACATTGAAGTTTGGTTTAGATTTGCATTTAGAAGAAATCTAAACAGAAGTGTTTTATGATGCTTTGAGGTGTTAAAACTCTTACAAAATGCTCTCTTGAGGTTTATGCTAATTAAACACTTCTGAAATTAAATTATAGCATTGTATGCCTAAAACTCTTAATTTTTCTTTTAAAAATCCTTTTATTCCCTTACCTCCTCTGTTTTCACTTGTCAAGCCTTTGAAAGTCTTTAAGCCTATATAAAGAGCCAAAAGCCCTTACTTGAGTATTTGCAAAAAACCTAATCAAAGCTTCATTATGTTTTGTTATATTTGAAATTCAAATCCGGTGAATTAAGGTATAATCTCTGTATTGTAACACAATTGCAATGCAATTCAAAACGTGGTCCAGTATTCCAAATATGTTGCCGAAGTTAGGTATACCGCTTAACACTTGAACTAATATTCTAGAAGAGCCCTGTGTATCCAATGTGAATGTTTTAATAAAAAGCTTATTCCAATAGATATTTTAAAGCTATGCTTTAAAACAAATAGTAGTACTAATCATCAAAAATTTGACCTTTCAGCATTTCTGTCACTACACTTACATAACTATATTTCTAGCACTCTTGCTCTGTATAAAATAGCTTTAAATTCATTATTTATAGCAGAAATTCCTAAATGCATCTTGCCTTATATTGTTTCACTATAAGCTGTCATTAAAAAAACTTCTATCTCTATTTCAGATGAGTTACAATATTTTTATTTTTTTGCTAAATTAAGCAAATAACTTAAGATGTGCCTTATTAAGTCTTTTGAACTTATGAGTGTCCTTTTTTCTTTTTCTTTTTCACTTCTTTCTGCTCTCTCACTCTTTCTCTCTCTCTCTCTTTTTTTTTTCTTTTAAGTTGATGATTACTTAGCCATTTTCCACCAAGACTTGGAATACCCTTTTCTAATTATACTTGCATTTTTTGATCATTTTCATTTTTCCACTTTGCTTCTACTTCTGATACTTATTCCCCTTTCTTCTGTTTCCTCAATTCTTTGTTGTCTTATACCTCATTCTTTAAATGGGCCAGATAGAAACTGACTCTTGCCTCCATTTTACTTGTTTTTGCTGGGTAATCTCATTCAGTCACATTCATTCAGGAATTATGTTAACAATTCTGGAAGTCACATTTTTAAGTCATACTTTAATTTTTCCAAAACGGTATTTCTCTGCTACTGCTCCTTTGTAACCCAAATATACATGTTTTGTCCTGCACACTTGCAGTATTGTATAAATTCTCCTGTTTTAACTAACTCTAACTTTGCGTCCTTTCTCCTTTCTTTTAATACTGTGTAAGTTCATTTGCATCTTAATTTATCAGCACTTTCTCATCTTCCCAAAGCCTATGCCATTTTCAAATTTTCTACAAAAGTCCAACACCTAGAATTCCATTGTTGCTTCTTGCTTGTTCTATATCATATGTTCTGTCTCCCCTTCTCCCTGCCCTGTCTGAATTGCTCTGCTGCTGCAGTATTTCTTATTCTGTGAAAGATCCTTTACAGTATTCTCTACTTGAGCAAATCTATTAACAGTATTTCAGATATTGCTCTGAACCATCTGTTTCTTTTGTCACAGAAATTTTGCAACTGGCACATGTTGACAGAGAGGTGAGGATGTATAATATAAAATTACAAGTAATTCTTTATTCATGGTCATGAGATATCCCATTCAAATTGAGGTACATTGAATGTGATTTCGCACATGGTTCTTTTACCTTTCAAGTGTTCAGGTACAACATCATTTGACCAATCATTAATTAACACACACATATTACTGTTTTGCAAAGCAGCTATAATTCTATGGCATCATTGTCCATCTGATTTTTTCATGATTGAGATGTGCCTGGAGTGGGTCTTGCTACAGTTACTTGTCTATGATGCCAGATAATGGGAGGGTTTCACAGAGGTGTTAGAGGGGCTAGGATGATGGCATTATCTCAATAGTCTGAGGGTATCCTTTATTCTTCAGCATAGGGTCTGTCCTTCTCCTTGCAATGAGCTGGGGTCCTTTAGTCATTCTGATTTAACCATAACTATGCAGTATACAATGTTAACTATATATCTTAAGAATTATAGAATGGTTTGGGTTGGAAGGGACCCTAAGGATCATCTAATTCCACCCCCCATGCAATGGGCAGGGATACCTTTCACTAGACCAAGTTGCTCAGAGCCCCATCCAACCTGGCCTTGAACACTTCCAGGATGAGGCATCCACAACTTCTCTGGGCAATCTGTTCCAGTGCCTCACCACCCTCACAGTAAAGAATTTCTTCCTAATATCTAATCTAAACCTGCCCTCTTTCAGTTTAAAGCCATTCCCCCTTGTTCTATCACTACATACCCTTGTAAAAAGTCCCTCTCCAGCCTTCTTGTAGATCCCTTTCAGATACTGAAAGGCCACAGTAAACTCACCCTGGAGCCTTCTCCAGGCTGAATAACCCCAACTCTCTCAGCCTTTCCTAATAGGAGGGATGTTCCATCCCTCTAATCATCTTCATGGCCCTCCTCTGGACTTGCTCCAACAGGTCAATGTCCTTCCTGTGCTGGGGACCCCAGAGCTGGATGCAGTATTCCAAGTGAGGTCTCACCAGAGTGGAGTAGAGGGGCAGAATCACCACCCTCGACCTTCTGGTTGCACTGATTTTGATGCAGCCCAGGATACAATTGGCTTTCTAGGCCACAAGTGCACATGACTGGGGCATGTCCAGCCTCTCATTCACTGGTATCCCCCAAGTCCTTGGCAGGGCTGTTCTCGATCTGTTCATCCTCCAGCCTGTATTGATACCAGAGGTTGCCCAGTGCAACCAAGTAGCCCAGGTGTAGCACCTTACACTTGGCCTTGTTAAGTCTCATGAGATTCCCATGGGCCCACTTTTTGAGCTTGTCCAGGTCCCTCTAGATGGCATCCCATCCCTCAGGTGTGTCAACCACACCACTCAGCTTGGCGTCCTCTGCAAATTTGCCGAGAGTGGACTCAATCCCTTCATCTCTGTCATTAATGAAGATATTAAATAACACTGGTCCCAATTCAGACCCCTTGGGCACCACTAGTCACTGATGTCCATCAGGACTCTGAACCATTGACCACAACCCTCTGGATGTGGCCATCCAACCAATTCCTTATCCACCAAACAGTCCACTCATCAAATCCTTGTCTCTCCAATTTGGAGAGAAAGATGTTGTTGGGGACCATGTCAAAGGCTTTACAGAAGTCCATACAGATGGCATCTGTAGCCCTTCCCTTGTCCACTGATGTAGTCACTCCATCATAGAAGGCCACTAGGTTGGTCAGGCAGGACTTGCCCTTGGTGAAGCTATGCTGGCTGTCCTGAATCACTTCCCTATCCTCCATGTGCCTTAGAATAGCTTCCAGGAGGATCTCTTCCATGATCTTCCCAGGCACAGAGGTGAGGCTGACAGATCAGTAGTTCTCAGGGTCCTCCTGGGATGAAGAAAGTTCATAGAAATGAATACTATAAAGACTGGTACAGTAGTTAGCAAATGAGATTTTCCAACACTGTCTTGCATTCTCTTTCAGGGTTTTTCTTTTCCTTTGTCATGTGTGGACCATTTAATGCTAACCTTTAGGAAAATCTTCTTCTTACAGTTCCTCACTATCTTCTTCTGTTTTACTTGTGAGGACATTTGTCAAACTTAATATTTTTTTGTCTTTTTCATGCTATTTTAATCAATAGATGTTTTTCATTTTTTTGCATTATTTAATTAGTTACTCTTTTAGGGGTACACAATAAATTGCAGATAACTACTTTTTTTTCATATCAACATGATAACAAAAAAAAAGATTCATAGTAACTTTACAGTTACTACATCAACATCTTAAACTTGCAGACACAATCCAAGTTAAGCCGTTGCTGCTTCCTGACAAGAAACAAATGGGCTAGTTTAGAGGAGATATTAAACTTGCTTTCACTAGTTCTTTTTTCATTAAAAGCCTCGACACTCTACTTTTGTGTGTGGTTTGGTTTTTAGACTGAATCTGGCTATGCATCAGAGTCAAGTTTACGACGCCATGGCTCCATGGTGTCTCTCGTTTCTGGAGCAAGTGGATACTCTGCAACATCCACCTCTTCCTTCAAGGTTAGTGAATAACATTTTCTTAGTATTGGTGTTTAAATAACACACAAAACTGGAAAGTAAATAAGCTATATGAAGACTTGTTCACACAATTATAGGAAAAAACCCCAAACAAATCTTTGGTTTATTATAAGTGTTAGTAATTCAGCATGTGATGATGAACAGATCATACAGGAAACTTTTTCATGCCTCTATGCAGTTATCCCTCTTAAACTATGGTGTCATTTTCAAATGGCAAGGAAATCAAACCTGTGGGAGGATTTATTAGTCTTTCTTAGTGTACTTCTGAGAATATCAGGGCTTCTAAATGAAAGGAAATGCTGATTCTGTGACTTGACAAATGACAGCTTTCTTTGATTCATGTGTATAAATAACATTTGAAATTGGTTGGGGCAGAAGAGGAGCAGCACAAGAAAGGGGGGAGTAAAGGCTAAAACAAAGATCTTAAACTAGAACTGACTGTTTTCAGGCAAATAGGTGTAAACCTCATAGTATGTAAGATTGTGTTTTTAATAAACTTTTATTGAATGCTCTGAAGTAGCAGATGAAGTCAAGATGAAAAATTGAGACCAGTGGACAAAATGAGTAAGAAACACTTTTATACAGTTTCTTATGTTCTTCTAACATTATCAGTATTTCATAGCTGCTGATATCTGAAATTTCTTTGGTGTGCTTAAAGAATTTGTTCTTCATAATTGCAGAAATCCTTTTTTTTTTGGCATTGAACTATTGCTGAGCCTGTAGAAGCATTTGAGCCTTTTTTTTGCTTGTATTTTCAGAAGGGCCATAGCTTACGTGAGAAGCTTGCAGAAATGGAAACCTTTAGAGACATCTTGTGTAGACAAGTTGATACTTTACAGAAATACTTTGATGCTTGTGCTGATGCAGTTTCCAAAGATGAACTCCAGAGGGATAAAGGTAAAACTGTAATTGAGAACTCTTATCTCCATAGAATTTAACTTTTTACACAGTAATAGCCCTTGAAATAGTTACTGTAGCATTTGATACCATATAAATGAAGTATGTATATTAAATTTAGTCTTTTGGGATCAATCAGATATTTCTGAATACACTGTGTTAACTATTTTCACTTCAGAAGTTGGATTCCCATAAAAATCTGCTTAACTTAAATATTGACCTCTAGCTGTCAATTGTATAAATGATCTTTTAAGCATTTGATGCTATATAACAATAATTGTTTACCCCATAACATGAATTCAAGTTTGTTTACTGCTGTGTCTCTGTCATGTTTTAACCTCAGCTGGCAACCAAGTACCATGCATCTGCTTGCTCACTTCCCCTTCACTCCCAATGAGATGGGGAGGAGAATCAGGAAAGAAAAGAAAATAGAACTCATGGGTTGAGATAAGAACAGTTTATTTGAAACAAAGTAAAAGATAATAATTGTAATAAGAAGGAGACAGAGAGAGGGATATATAACCCAAGAAAGACAAGTGATGCATGATACAATTGCTCACTACCTGCTGACCGATGCCCAGCCTGTTCACAAGCTATGATCAGCCCCCTCTTCCAGGTAACTCCCCCCAGTTTATATACTGGGCATGACATTCTATGGTGTGGAATATACCTTTGGCCAGTTTGGGTCACCTGTCCTGCCCATGCTTCCTCCCAGCCTTTTGTGCAGCTCCTCACTGGCAGAGCATGAGACACTGAAAAGTCCTTGCTTTGGGTAAGCACTACTTAGCAACAACCAAAACATCAGTGTGTTATCAACATTATTCTCATACTGAATCCAAAACACAGCTCTGTACCAGCTACTGAGAAGAAAATGAACTCTATCCCAGCCAAAACCAGTCTCTTATCTTTATTTTGAAAAGCAATAGGTTATTAGTATTCATAGGAACAATACATTCTTTAAAAAAAGCAAAGGTTCTGCCATAATGAATGCTCCTGAGATGTATTGTCTGTAGCTAGAGCACTTAGTGCATACTGGAAGTCCTAGTAGACTCAGGTGTGGATGTCTACATCTCTCTGAATTGTTCTTCCCAGAGCACAGCTTCTCATATTCATGCACTCTTCTGAGGCATTAATATTCATTCCCATGTTTGTTTTGGCAGCCTGAAACTTTTGATAGTGAGAAAATAGATAAGTACCATTCCACTTCTTTGAGAACTTTCTCGTGTAAAAGAGTAGATAGTTGCTCAGTTGTGGCTCCTTGCTTATCCAGTTGTAACACCAAGATAATGTTCTTCTTACGATCAAATCAAGTGCTAAATTTCGACACTAAGCAAATGTTAGTCTCCTGATGGTTTCTGAAAGTAATATTGATAGTGGTCAAAAAAAAAGAAGGGAGGGTGTGTGTCATGACTGTTATAGGAAAAAATCTTAAATGCTGCTTAGCCATGAAGATGCTCTTAATTCTTTTTTGCACACTAAAGACTTGGGAAAGCTTTCTCACTCATAACACACACTTTCTCACATTTAGTGGTAGAAGATGATGAAGATGATTTCCCTGTGATGCGTTCTGATGGGGATTTTTTACATAACAGTAACAGCAGTAAGGAAAAATGTAAGTGTGTCAACTTTTTCACTGAAAATTCGTATGAATGGTATGATAAGCCTGATACAAGATGGGTATTTATGTTCTTTTCTAAGCAGAAAATGACAAGAATAGTTATTTAAATGTATGTGACAGGACATTCTTATTCCTGTTAAGATAATCATGAAAAGCAGTTAAGGAATTATAATCTGAGTTATTCTTAATTCACACAAATATTAATGCAAGACTGTCAAGGTAGAATTTCCTATTTGTGTCCAAAGCCATTTCTACTACAAAAATCTGTTAAAAGAGCTGCATCATTTGTATACTGGGAACTGAGATTTGTAACAGGCAATTGCAGTTTTTCTTGCAAGTATTATCTGCTTTAGGAGTGTGATGAAGCACAATGCTTTTCCAGTTAGGTGTGCCCCATTATGGTTTTTCTAACTTCTATGTCTATGTAATGATTAAGTCAACATTGTTACTGAATCTCACTCATCCTAATTTTAGCACTTTTTAAAACTGTATTTTTCAGTGTTACGCTGAACAGAATTCTGATTTTTATTCTTATCTTAAATGATCTGGTTATAGTCATTGTACTCACTGCATCCATTCATTAAATGTGAATTCCTCACGCAAGTCTTGCTTTTTTAGAAATCTGATACATCTGGCCAGCCAGAAGTTGTGTATGCATTTTTAAAATCTATTTGCATTCTTCTTATACTTTCTCTTGTTTCCTAGCTGAAATTATTTCCGTATTGACATTCTATAATGGTTGGCAATTCAGTATTTATTAGACTTTGGTTCACAAAACTTTGAAGCAGTACAGTTGCAAATCTGATGGAATCTCCAAAAGAAGTACTTAGCAAAAGCATTTTTAAAATTGTAGACACTTTCTTCAAGATTCTGAAAAATATATGTGCAAAATAAGCCTTTTCTGTCTTCTGTTTTCTTTTATCTGGCTCTGGTTCCCCATGTGTTGCATGTTTCCTTGCTGTATTTAAGATTTCTTTCTAGATTATTGCCAAAACTGTTAAGAGGAAAGGAATTGGAAGGAGTTACAGTATACTTCCAGAGAACTAAAAATATGAGTAGATTTTTTTCAGTCATATAAAGCGCTTGGTCTGCTAAGGATTAACTGTAGTGATCAGGAGAGGTTATTTCAAGGACCCAAAAGGGTATCGTTGGTCTTTTGGGATAGCCGCTGTAGAGACAGATGAAATTAGACAGTTGAATACCC
>VZTF01003709.1:0-26884 GCA_013397755.1 Cnemophilus loriae | reverse complement strand
ATAAGCCCTCCTGTGGTAGGGGAATGTCCTGCTGCATCTGGGTTCCTCTCTATATAACAGAACTGTGTTAGTCGATACTGACCGAACAATCCAGTGATCTGTGTCTTTTTTACCGCTGAAAGGCCTGGGATAAACATCTATGCTTCCAAGAGTGAATTTTAGAAAGGTCTTTGAGACAACCTGACCTGTGCACTTATTGCATGACTTTACTGTTGTGCTCTCGTCAGAAACCTACACAGTAAAGGACATTGTCTGATTCTTGGTTACTTCTGTGTCTGTGGACAGACAACCTCTTCTGCATCACCTCCACTCTGAAGCTGGACAAACACTACCACTACTTCAACTTTGAATGCATGTACTGACTCAATCATGATGCAGTCCTTCAGAAATCCCACTCCCTAACTTGACATAAATTTCTGTGGTTAGGCATTTTAGCTGTTAGGGGACAGAAAAGAAAGCCATTGGTGTAGATTGGTGAACAAGTAATTTTTTTGCTGTAAGCACAGTCTACATCTGACCTCCACTTTAAGTACACAGAACACAAAGGAATGCCAGAAGGAAGCACCAACCACAAACAAGTTCAAATACCATAGAAGAGTGTGAAAAGAATAGGAGCAATACCACTAATATTTTTTAAACGTATATTAAAAACATATAATTATATTTGAAATATCTTTTAAAATTGTTTTAGTAATTAGTGAAAATCAGAAGGGGAGAAAGTGGACTGTTTTCTCCAAGAACATCAAGAATACGCCCAAATTTAAATGAAGTTGATCAGGACTACAGTGATATACAAGTCCACTGGAACTGTATTAAAACTGTATTAAAACTCCACAAAATATTCTATCTGAAAAAAGTCTGAGCTTCAAAACGTAAGACTCGTACAAGGATCATGAGAACTATCAGAAGTGCTTGTCCTGCTTTTGTGCTCTGAGGCAACAATTTCAGTACTCTCTGGACACCTGACTAGGTGTTTGGTCTGTTAGAATCATTTTCGTATGTGAGCAACAACCCACAGAAGCAGATGTATCAACTGCAAAGTGTTATGCCAGTGCTTTCCACAGAAGTTGTAGAATATGAACACAATCAGTAACTGCAGTGTCACTGCTGATGGAAATGAGGTGGAACACCTCCCTCCGATGTCACTAAATAGATCTCGATTTTAATTGTTCTCATTATTAAAAGAGGCGT
Source organism: Cnemophilus loriae (assembly GCA_013397755.1). Classification (NCBI taxonomy): domain Eukaryota; kingdom Metazoa; phylum Chordata; class Aves; order Passeriformes; family Corvidae; genus Cnemophilus; species Cnemophilus loriae. Next base: position 25,693 of record VZTF01003709.1, on the reverse strand, counting down.
TAATGTAGCTCATTATGCAAGTTTTCTAATAATTTTATTCCCCATTTTTTCTACTAATTGAGACAATGAGAAGTCCAAGGCAATCAAGGGAGCTTCCAGGGCCCTGGTATGAGTGGTTAAGGCATCAGAAATACAAGTAGTTTTCTCCTCTACCCTCCCAGTCACAGGAAAAGAGGAAACAGAAAACAGGAAGAACCTGGCTCTGAGCCTGATGCCACTGGCAGAATTTTTGAGGTTTCAGTTGTGGGTCCATCTACATAACACCAGACCTGCTGGAGATAGATGGGGCACACCTGCCTCAAAAGGGTAAAGAATCTTTGCACAGGAGTTACCAGAACTCATCGAAAGAGCTTTAAACTAGATGGGAAAGAGAGAAAGGTATAAAATGAGGCTCACTACAGATAAACCTGGGGGCTGCACGCCGGTGTCTGAGGGAGTGTGTTACTGAGGTCCTTTGGTCTGACCTCTCAGTGGGCATATGGAATGGAGATCCATGTGGCAGCAGACACAAGAGTTATCGATACATTAAAAACTATGGAAGTGCCTGAGTGGCTTCCCATCCAAAAAGAGGTGGCTGGATCAATAGCCCAGCTGAAGTGTATCAACACCAGTGAACACAGCAAGGGCCAAAACCAGCACGAGCCATTGCAGAGAAGGAAAACTATGACTCAGCTGCCGTCATGGAGACATAATGGGATGACTTGCACAACTGGACTGCAGCAATGAATGTCCATAAACTCTTCAGAAGGGAGAGATGAGGTGAGTATTGGTATTGGCGAGTATCAGAGTATTGGTGATTGGACTTACATCCAGCTGGCAGCCAGTCACAAGTGCTGTTCCCCAGGACTCACTATTAGGAACAGATCTGTTCAATACGTTTATTGATGATCTCAGTGAGGGGATCGAGCGACCCCCTCATTTAGTTTCCAGGTGGCACCAAGTTGGGTGGGAGTGTTGATCTGATAGAGGGCAGGAAGGCTCTGCAGAGGGAACTGGACAGGCTGGATTGGTGGCCTGAGGCCGGTTGGATGGAGTTCAACAAGGCCAAGTGCTGGGTCCTGCAGATGAATCACAACAACCCCCTGCAGCACTGCAGACTGAGGGAAGAATGGTTGGAAAGCGGCCTGGGGAAAGGACCTGGGGGTGCGGGTTGACAGCAGCTGAACAGCAGCCATCTGTGCCCAGGGGCACCCTATGGTCAGCAGTAGTGTGGCCAGCAAGACCAGAGCAGTCAGCATCCCTTGGNGCGGGTTGACAGCAGCTGAACAGCAGCCATCTGTGCCCAGGGGCACCCTATGGTCAGCAGTAGTGTGGCCAGCAAGACCAGAGCAGTCAGCATCCCTTGGTCTCAGCACTGGGGAGGTCACTGCAAATCCTCTGTTCAGTTTTGGGCCCCTCCCAACCAGAAAGACGCTGGGGTGCAGGAGTGAGTCCAGAGGACGGAAATGGAGACGGAGAAGAGTTAGGAGCACCAGTCTGATGAAGAGCAGCTAAGGGAGCTGGGGGTGTTCACCTTGGAGGAAAGGAGGCTCAGGGGTAACCGTGTCACTCTCTAAAACTCCCTGAAAGGAGGTTGTAGCTAGGTGGGAGTCAGTCTCTTCTCAAAAGTAACAAGCAATAGAACATAGCTTCAAGTTGTTCCAGGGAGGTTTAGACTGGATATTAGGAGAATTTCTTCACTTCACTGGAAGTGTTCAAAAGATGTGCAGATCATAGAATCACAGAATCTTTTAGGCTGGAAAGACCTTTAGGACCACCAAGTCCAGTTGTAAACCCAACACTGCCAAATTCACCACTGAGTCATGATGCTGAGTGTCCATCCTTAAAAGACTTGTAGATGTGATGTTCAGGACACAATTTAGTGGTGGACTTGGCAGTGTTAGGTGTACAATTGGACTCGATGATTCTAAAGGTCCTTCCAACATAAATGATTCTACATAATTCTGGACCTTTTTTTTTTAATGAAACATTGGGTGTAGCACCTCCCTAAAAGACAAAGTTTCTATCTATAATAATTTAAGAACATGTTTAAAATTTAGAAGACAGAGCAGTATTTAAAGTCCTTCTGTGGTATTTTTGCAACAATAAAGTTCCTCACTTTTCTGTCATATTTTGTTCTGAATATTACTGTCAGTAGTGGAAAAGCTTGTCTTAACAATTAGGTTAGAGTAACATAAAAACCTACTCTGTTAACAAAAGAGGGATTAGTAAGGCTGCAAGGTAACCTAAGCATTTGAAATTGCAGATACATTCCTACTGGCATATTGTTTTCTTCTCAATGTCTTTTCCCAAGGTACAAGGATCAGACTAAATTTACAGACTACTGTATGTCACTAAAAATATTTGTATCTGTAAGTGCCACAGTTATATCCTTCATAGTCAAATGAATTCAAATGAGTTTTGGCACTCTCATTTGATTAAGTTCAGAAATACTGCCTCAAGTTAAATTCTGTTTTCCAACTGCTTCAAATTGTTTGCACAAAAAATATTCAATCAAAATTTAAAGCATAACTAAAAAATATCTGTATAGGAAACTACATTGCTGTTGATAAAGGTAATTGCTTTATCTTAAGCAGCATTGTAAAAACAAACCAAAAATGGGAGTGCCAGCTGGAAGCAAACTAATCCTGTAGTGCACAGATGCATTTTTAAATTATCCATAATTTAGAAACACAAAGAAAAAAATAAGTAAAAAAATTCCCTATGGTAAGGAGTTAGGACCTGAAAATCTTACATCGTGACAGGGAGAATAGTGATCAGAAATAAAAACTTGAAGATTCAGGTTCTAAATGCTACTGAATTGTATCCTAGGTTTTTGTATTAGAACTTAACTGAAACTTTCTCCAAGGAGAAAAGGGAAAAATAGGACATCATTGCATCTTGAGGATAACACTCAGCAGCCACTTCTATCAAAAATTTGTTTGAACATCATAAAAGAGATTTTTTTCTAAGCTATGAAAGCACAGAATTGCTCTAAAATTCTTTTAAGTTTTTCTTTGAAAATTTAATGTTAAGTGAATGTCAACATTTTATTAATCTTTCCAATAAGTAAAGTGATCGCACATATAAAAAACACTTGGTAAATGATTTAATTAAAATTTTTAAATTATTAAAGTTGAAATTTATTCTAAAATTAGAAGTTGTAACACACTGTTGAGAAAATATCACTTGAATGAATATGTTTAGAGAGAAACATAATTATCTTGACCAGCTACAGAATCAAGCTGTTCTCTTAAAACTTTCAAACTCTCACATAGCTTCAGTTATTCTAAGTATCTGTTTCTACAACCCCAAAATTATGAGCAGTCTGTGAAGTTATAAACACTACAGTCACGGTATCGGTTCCTGTCTTGGGTAAGCTGACAAAGTACATATAATGAATGTTATTTTCAGCTCCTACTGTTGAGTGTCCAATGAATTTGCATTTACAAAGGCACGATGTTAAACAGCTTCACATCTACGGACAAGAATATTTACCTATATGCTAATGGGATTTAACTACATCAAAGAGGCGTATACAGTCACAGTAAGCTGTCTGTGTAAGTGCTGATTCTTCAAATGTGCTCTTAAGCAAAGGAATGAAAAGTCATCTACAACCCAGAAGTTGGCCAGTGATTAAGTTATTAATCCTGTATTAGAGGTGGAAAAGCCAATGCACTCAGCAGGAAACTTATTTTTGTCCCAAATTACATGGCAAGACAGTGATAAACCTGGCAACAAATAACAAATGGGAGGTATTGTGATGATTTTTGAGCCTGTCCTTCATTTGTCTGGCCCTGTCCCTTCTTTGCATCAGTTTTTATTTGAATTAAAGTGCTTTCGAGGGTAAATAACCCAATGACAATCTTAATTATTTCAGACAGCAATAACAAGGAGATATAAATTACAGTAGATCAGAAAAATACTCTTCAGACAGAATCTGACTTGGCTACCATATTGCCTAGCCTAGCATCATTTTGCTTCATTTAAACATGCCCTCATGATAAGACTCCAGTTCTTTCCCATGCACAAAAATAAAAATCTTCAGAGATTTCACATTTCCTACCCTCAGAACAAAAACTCTACTGCAAACTTAAAAACACCTATAGGAAAAATAATACTGGTTTTCAAGGACTGTAACTTTACGTTATGAATGAAAAACTACTTCAGTCTGTTCCCTGGTGGAAAAGAGTTTTTCACTCTTTCTGGTGGAAAGAGTTTTGTAGCCTGAAATCCAAGAACCAAACTCATAGCGAAATCTTGGAAACATGGGAGACTGCTGATATGAAAGGCATTAACCACAGAAAGACTGTTTTACAGAACTCAGGCCATTTGGGGTTCGACTGAGCAAGCAGCCAGAGGGTTCTGAACTGCTGAGTGTGACAAGCACATTACAGAAGGATTTAGGGCATCACGCTGCTGGACATTCCACTTTTTCACAGGACTGTGTAGGATGGGTGCTGCTTCTTAGTGAAACGGACAAATATGTGGCTGACTAGAAAAAAGATTTAAGAGTTAGAACCAGCAAATCAAGTGAACAGGTATTGTCTCTTTCCCTGCTATTGGCTGTGCCACGTGACTTGAAAAATCACTAACCTGTCATTCCCTAGACTTTCCTATGTAAGAAATGGAGGTAATAATGCTCCTTTGCCCTTCAGATATATCAGATGCAATTACATGAGTAGAACTACAGCAACCATCCCTGCTAACAGCTACCAGAGGTGATTTGGAATTTGACCTATTACTAGAATCCATATTAAACCAAAACAATTTTCATAATATTCCATGCCCTAAGTCATTCCCCAAACTCTGAGAACTCGTGGATCACAACTCACACCCAGATCTGAAGTCTTCATTGTGCGTTTCACTTCCAGATAGCAGTATGTTTTACATTAATCTGAAGGCACATTTTCACTGCTCTATAATCCCCACACCTTTACTACCACTGTTACAAGTAATATACATAAATCAAATCTTGAAGTTAATAACGCCTTTCAAAGATGGGCACCTACCAAGTACTGTCCCATCCAAAAAACACACACTAAAGTTACAATGCAGAATGCAGTTGGCTGTGGTTACAATGTTGACACAAGACAGGTATCAGACTAGCTAAAAGCATGCACTCTATGTTTTGACAGATGAGAAGCATTAAATAATTTTGTATTGTAAATGTAAATTCCATATGTCACCTCTACTCCACACCCAAAGAACTACAAGTTTGGAAAAAATCTATTGCAGATTTTACTTAATCTGACTTTACTAATGAATAACTGAATATGTCATTTGGGCTCTCCCAAGTTCATATTTAAAAGTAGGCTTTTGAAAGACATGAAAAACAAACAAGCAATGTTATGTTTCCAGCTTTGAGGAAGAGATATATTGCTAAAGCATTTTTTGTGGGTTTTTGTTTTGGGTTTTATTTTGGGGTTTTTGTTTTCCTTTTTTTTCACTTAATAGGAAAGAAATATCAAGGTCATATTTGAACACTTGCCCAAATCATTACTCAGGTTCTTTTTTCAGAAAACTAAAACAAAAAAAATATCAAGGCTGTTTAGGGAATGTTTTTGCTGAGGTTTTTTTTTAAAGGTCAAGGTTGATCTCTCTGAGATTATCTGGTGAAATCTTTTATTTTCTGAACTGCTATATCCCTTTCTCTTTAATTTAATTACATAAAACTCAGTATTTCTTCATTCTTTTTAACTTGAAAATATTTATGCTTCAAAAGAATTAGCAACGTAACTAAGTTAGACTAGGAATATATTTATAGATAAAATCCCAAAAAAATCAAGGGGCAAGAAAAAAAAAGAAACAAGATATTCTAAACCCATTTCTTGTTTATTTTAGCTGCAAATAGGACTTAATTCTTTAATATTAAAGTACCTAATGATTCCAAGCAATGAGTTTAAATAGATTAGCTTGGATCTGCTTGTCAGTTTGAACTCATGATGACCCTGAAATAACACTTTATGTAGGTTTTTTCTCTAGGAGATGCTGCAAACCAGATGTATGTCCATTATCATGTCATGTAAAGAATATCTCACTGAACTTGCCAAATAACGAAACTGTTTCAGAAAAAGTGTAACCAGTGATTCATTGTGGACATTTTATAATACTTCATGTGACTATGAGTGTAAAGCAAACTTGCATCTCAAGGAAGAATATGTCCTTGAGGAAATGTAAATGAAACATAGAAGTCCACCTTCAAAACCTCCCCTTTTATCTGTGTATTTCCATCTCAGCTAACACATACCTTAGAAAACGCAGTGTGCCTGAATTCCCCTAGCTTATTTCTCTGAAACTCACATCACAGAAAATACCTGCAGTCATAAAAATGATTTGTGCTTAAATTCCCTTTTAGCTTGATGTTCCATGTTGTGAAAGACAAGTAGGACCCCTACAGAGACTTGACAGAGGGCTCTAATTTGGTTAAATTATGCCCCTAGCAAGTGAATTGTCAAGGTAGGGCAACAAAGCCAAAGCCTGTCTGATATAATTCAGACCTAACTCATCATTTACATTTGCCCTTTAACACACATAGTGTTTTGTTCCCATAAATATAACCTGCATGTCGATGACAGAAGCCCTTGATTCCCTGTGCTCTTGGAAAAAGTAATTTGATCCAGTAGCTAGAATCAATGTCTGCTACAACATGCTCTTGAAGTCTAATTATAGTAAGTAGATAACCAAGGGACTCACCAGGGAGAACAAAAGGAGGATTTTCTAGCATACAAGGAAATTGGAAGAGTAGAGAGTTTAAATATATGGATTTCTACAGCTTATATTCGAAAAAACTCAAGTACATCAAAGAAAACTAGATATTGTATGTCTCAGTATCTGATTATTTCTAATTGTTTGCTTGAGACAAAAGATTGAAGTCACAGCGTTAATCTTGTTGAACTAATTACTGTAATTTATTAGTAGAACAAGTAGCATTTATTCTGCTTTCATTATTTATAAATTCACTGTCTTAATATTCTGTGAAATCTGTGAAAATAGAACTTAACATAGTGCTCTTCCAAAAAAAATATATCCTGTAATGTAGATCAAGTTTTACTGGTAGCTGTATTTCTTTCCTTCAGCATATGAAAGGACAGGGGGATTTCTTCCAATCTCACTACACACAAATCTCTAGCAGTAGAAGCTTAGGTTATTGTGATGTTATAATTAAGTTACAGCTTAAGTTACAGTTCCCAGCTGATGAATTATTCTCACTGTTGATCAAAAGCCACTATCATCACTTGGTTTCCTTTGACTCAAAAAGAGGTCTGCTTGAGTAAATTTCAGAAAATAGAATGAACTATTAAGTAAAATATCAAGATGTTCACTTTGTATCTCAACATGTTAAACAAAAATTATTCAGAAGAAGAACCACAATTTGGGCTAAATATTCCACAAAACATTTTAAAACATTTACTGTAATATTGAAGAAAAATACCTTTTGTAAATAACATAGAAGAGTTAGAATAATACTTTCTTAAAAGTTAAAGTAGCTGGTTACCATTTCAGAATGCTGTAAAGCATATAACTGGAATATTTTGGCATTTTATGTCTGATTTCCCAGGTAATACGTAGACTTCCTTTGCCCAGTTCTTCTTACAGTCTCTGTAAATATTCATTAAATAAGAAAAAAGGATATAGTAAATAGTACAGAATACCTGAATACCTGAATACAGGCAGCTTCAGACTTTGGCATTTAAAGGTTGAATACTCTCTAAAAAATCACAAATACTGGAGTTTAATTCCTATGACTTGTTTTTGCACAAACAAATTAGCTGTGATGTCATCAATTCACAGCACCTGTCTAAAGATCAGACTTGAATTACAAAGTAAAGTCTTGACACTTTCACTCAGATACTACTTTTCATTTTCCTCTAAAGAGGCAAAAAAATGCTCAGATTAAGTACAGTAAAGAAATAACCTCTTAACAAATGTAGCTGGTTTTTTTTCTAGACATTTGCCTTGACTCTGCTTAGCAATAGCTGAAACTTTAGACACAATGAAGGTGCTTACCAGGCAGACATTTCTCCTAACCTGGCTCTTAAAAATCACTAATTTGGTTTAGCAGCAAAATAATCCTGACAAAGAAATGCAGTACTCAGCAACCTTAGCTACTTAAAAAATACTATGGATTCAAAGGACCATGAAGAAGTATCTCTAGATTGAAGTCAAAGTCCTTAGACATTAGGATTTCAATCAAAAAAATTGACTTGAGTCCAAGCTGAAACACAAATATCCATTTACTCCTATTTTCCAGAGAGATTCTCTCTTCCAGACAAAGGAAACAATTTTCCATAGTCATCGTAAAAAAACTGCTTTTGTTTCTGTCTTTGTTTATATTTGAAGGCAGTATTTTTTTCTTATCTTTTTTCTGTTCTGTACTGACCACTATTACAGTGCCTCATTATTCCAAATTGTAGTACGGCCATCCACATACAGGCATACTTTGACATTATACCCATTGACCTTTAATTTTCAATTATTCTAAGCTGTCAAACCTGAGCATAGGTGCAGGAGCATAAATTAGAATCAAGCAAATGCCACTTTTCTTGCAAACTGAGTTTTTGTGACAGTTGTAGCTCAGATGAAACCAACAAAGAAACCTACTCCCTATTTTTATTTTTGGAATACAAATGAAGAAGAATTCTTCTTCCTTTTACTCAAATTTTCCTCAGAAGGAAAGAAGGTAAAAAAATTCCAATTGGGACATAGAGCAAATGTTGAAAAGGTGTCATCTTGCTGAGTATGATTGCATTCTTTGATATAGACAGAGAAATAATTGAGAGCACATCTTGTGACACACACTCAAAATTTATTGAAATTGACTTAGGAACACTTTTGTGGGGAATAAAATTTGAGAAAGAAAAATACAAAACAAATTGCTGATGTAATTCGGCCTAGAATGGAGGATTAGGTCTCAAACACTTTTCACTAAATATACAATTACAATAGATGACAGCCAAAACTCATATATGTTTATTTTTATCAATAGAAATAAACAGCTATAGAGAGTTTCTCTCATTATTAGGCTTATTTCCGGAAAGGACAAGGAGAGTATCTATACATCCCATCAGTGAGTGGAGGTCAGACTTCTTCCTTAAATTTGAAACACTTGGAGTTATCAGCTAACAGTGACTAACCTAATAGTCGCTGCTGCTCTTCACTGTAGATCATATCTGTGTCTTCTGAGTGCTGCAGAGTGCATGGAAGTATTTATTGTGCTTTCCAGTCTTCTAATCCAAATTCTAGGATTATTATTGAATCAGGACAATTTCAAGGCATCTCTACTGAAATTAAAGAACAGATCAAGAAAGAACCATCCAATGCCAGTTAAAGGATATATAGAAATCTACAGAAATGGCTCCACAGAACAATTCAAAGAAAGCGCTACAACCTGTGTATGTCTCTTACTTGTAAGAAGAAAAAGATTTCCCATCCTACAGAAGGAACTATTTGGCTTTTTTTTGTTTTTTGCAATGTATTTGAAAGTTCTTAAAGTTGAATTAACTTAATTAATTTCAGAGATAAATATTTTCATGTATCATATTTTCTAGAACTCCGGGTTAATCTCTTAATATATTTACTCTGGTAATTAAAGAAAAAATTTCCTTCGCTTCAGAAACTGGAATAACATACACAACTACTGTATTTTGTAAAGAGTTAACTCTGTCCTATTGATCTTAATTTATGGATCTGTTTTGGTTTTTTGAAACCAAACTATAATGTTGCAGCATGAGATGATACATATAGTTTGCACAGAGCAATTTGGAAACAGTACTATTAGCAACTACTCTGCTTTAAACACCCTTGTCCCCACAGAACAAAAGCTGAATCCCCATGAGCAGTGTCTGGCAAGAAAATTGAGCAAATGTTCTTTTCTTGTTCAGGAAACTTGATTTTCTAATTTCAAGATTAATAACATTGTTGGGCAGGATTCATGAGAGAGTGGATCCCTAGAGAAGCAGAACAGCCTGAAGACAGCAGGTTTCTTATACCTAGAAAACTAAGGGACATGGTGCTTGACTAAAAACCTGGGCAGTAATTCCTTTCTTATTTCTCATAAATTAGAAGCTCAGAAATCTTTATCCTTGGCCATCCACCAACATCAATGCAGTGATTATTTCTCATCAATTCAGGCAGAAATAAAAGCAGACTGACACCCAAGGAGGAGAAGAACTTACAGAAAAATTAATTACGTACACATCTTAAATAATAATGCATAGATATTGCTAAGAATCATAACATTGGAAACCGAGAATTCATTGTGAAACACCTTTCCACATATGTTTTTACTTACAAGAAATCTTCGTCTCATTAGAAGATTGTATATACTACAGCTTACACTACCAAGTTGTTTGTAGGCTACTACTACCAGTTTGTAGGCTGAAAATTTCACTATTTCAGTATTGAAAATTTCACTATCACTTTTCTTTGGTTTGCATCCCCTCATCCCTCTCAGCTATTCAAACACAAGGTTCATTTGAAAAAGTAGTTCTCAAGATTTCAGCTGTAGGAAAGATATTGCTCTGCCATATTGCCCTTTCCATTCCCAACATCTCCTGCCTCTATTTGTGCTGCCTTGTTCCCTCATCAAGATTGGTTCATCTTACTTTCATACAGCACATCCTGTAATCACAAGGCACACAAGTTACACTTATCACCCTAGCACAAACAATATTCACTTTCTCAGGGCAGATTACTTTTTTCTGTTTCAATTGGATCACTGTGTTTCCAGTTAAGATGAATATTTATGATCTGAGAAATCTGAGTCGTCCCAAGGCAAAGAGCAGATCAAGAAAGTGGGATGCAGGAAGAAGAGTCCCACTTTCAGCAGCAGACTATTTATGTGGATTCAGTTTTCTCATGAAACTAAATCCTAAATGAACCCATTCAAATACCTATTACATATTTCAGTTTTCTTGATATTTGGACTAAGACCTTAGAGTCTGAATTTTAGCTCCAGATCCAATATAAAAACAATGTTAAGGCACTTGAATACATCTAAAGAAAAGCATCCTAATTGGTGGAAGTGCTGGAAGACATGGCCTCTGAGGAGTGGCTGAGGAATCCAGGTTTGTGAAATTTGGAGTGAAGGAGGCTGAGAGGAAACCTCATTGTTCTCTGCAGCTTCCTGAGGAGGGGAAGTGGAGAGGGAGGTGCTGAGCTCTTCTACTTGGGATCATGCTGGATCTTTGTGTGGTGATATCGGTTTACACTTAACCTTTCTTTTGCTTTCTTTCTCTTCCTTATATAGTTTCTTAAGTGACATTTTTATTATTTTGTATTGCTTTATTACTAGAGACAATAATAACCAAAATGACTACATACCTGCTTTCCATTGCAATCAAATTGTTCTAAAATAAACCCATATAAACCCATGGGTTTTGTAACAAGAGGTCAAGATGATTATCTTAATATTTCAGACTAGTCAACATAAGATAAATTGGCAATTAATGTTCACCCAAAGACCTCACAGTGACAGTCAGTACTGGCTGCAAGTACACTGCTTGAAAAGGTCTGCCTGTCAGAAGGTCAAAATTTATTAAAAAGGAAGTAAAAGTAATAATAAAATATTGTTGCTAACATTCTCCAAAACCAGACATGCAAGTCACCTTGTTATTTGTCATAATAACAGTTACTTAAGGCTCTAAGGCAAATCTATTCTGCTTTTCTTTTGATTTTTTAAATTCAACTAATACAATGTGCTGTACAAAATCTGCCAAAGGCATACATCAATTCCTTAAAAACTAGGGTGTTCTTTTGTGCAGTTCTTTCTCTGCTGACTTTTACTGTGTGTGTTTGTTCTACGTTGCGTTGGTGGAAGAACAAAATAGGCTTTGAAGACTCTTTGAAGACTGGTTCAAAAAGGTTCAAACAGGCATAGCTCTGTTCCATGAATGAGACAAGAAAAAGTTGTGATGTATAGTTACAAATGCTAATGTGTATTATTAAGGAGTAAATTGTATGGCTATCCCCACAAAATCACCCAGCTTAAATGGGAGGTTAAGATGGGAAGAAGACCCATCCTACAACTGGAGTTTTTACTTACTTTATGACATTTTGGAGGACAATTTTAATTCAGTGTTTTCCACTGGAACCTGATTACTTCTGTTTCTCATTCTTATATTGCTGGGATGGTGTTTTGTGGCTGCTTGGTACTTACTTGTCTTTTCTTTAACTCAGTAGCTGTCAAAGCTGTGTGGAATCTTTTGTGTCACAGAAGTGATCATGAAAAATGCCAGTCATGAGCACCAAAATAGTTTTCAATTTCTATGATGCTTTTTCCACTCTAATCTGCAATCAACAAAATACCAGAGTTATCAAAAATATGCCTGTTTCCTAAATATCAGGTAACAGATGTTTATAAATTGCTATTAAATTAATGTGGCTTTCAGAGGTTCTTTAGCAGTCAGTATTATATCAGTGTCATGCCGCTAATTGAGTCTGTAGTTAAAAATACAACATGTATGTATCCATCAAAATTAAAAATGTTCAGGTGCTTGATGTATTGCTCCTTTAGAAGCATTTTGACAGCCATACGGTGTTTCAAGGAATTATTACAGGATTTAGTGTGAAAATTTTAAACTGATACAGTGATTCTGCATGCGAAGTTATTCACTTGAGATCATAAATCATGAAGCATTTCCACCTGGAATGAAATTAATAATTTTAGTATTCAGAAATGGCAGGAAAGCCTCCATGTTGTCAAAAAAGGTATCATTGCAACATGCATGCTCTTGAAAAACATGCCTGTATAATATTATTTTTCCTGTAGATCAGGAGGTGCTGCCTCCAGGTAGTCTGATAAGAGGCTGTTCCAATATCTACATCCATGGATACTGTGATGTATCAAACCTGGTGAAAATGAATGTTTAAAGGCAACAGATAGATATTAGGAGAACCCAGCAGACCCAGGAGAATTTTGTCCTTTATCCAGCAGAGCACAGAGGCTACGCCTCTCTTTATCCAATACAGGTATGAACACAGCAAATAAGAACAATGACATTACAATGAAAGTATGATATGCTTATGCATATTTAGTGAGCTTACATGATTGATAGTCAGATAAATCATACCTGCATTATCAGATTCTATTTTTCATCGTCTACATTTGAATGCAGACCCTCTCTTGATTTGTTTTTACATGCTCCAACTAAAACTAAGTAAAAAATTATATGGTTTTGTATTAGATGGTTTGTCTACAGACACACCATATTTTCTTAACTTTTACACAATTACAGCTTCAGGCTCTTTATGGCAGATAAGTTGACATTAAACTTACCTTTCACTTTCTCAACTATCAAAATTGTTCTTTATGGAACTATAAAAAAAAAAACCACAGAAGCTATACAAGGTGTTTGGTGAGAGAAAACAATCCTACACATTGTTCTTACACGAAAATTAATGAAAATATAATGTAAGCAGTTCTCCACCCAGAAAACAATTCTGTATGAAGTAATAAACCTTGCAACATCTTGCAACTTTAGACCTGGAAGACAGCAACCAAGCTGCTGTCAATTCAAATCTCCATAGGGAATCTGAGCCTTCCTGTAACACTTTCACATTTGCCATATTCCTTAGATGTAATGTAGATGCTATGGTTAGTCAAGTCATTCATTCTTTCAACAGATCCACAGCTCATATTTCATTGAAATAAACCTGATTTTCTTTTAAATATAGGATAGAGAAATGAAAAGATGGTACTAAATAGATTTTCTGAGATAAGTGCCCTGCTTGACAAAACACTGACTGGCATATTTTGTCTAACTTTGGCTCTTTGAGTGCCAAAAAATACTAAAAAATAAAACAAATACATTGTCAACAGCTATTTAATCTGAAACACCATAAGAGAATACAAGAAAGCTTTGGACAAATGAGCAGAAAACTAATACCTGCTTAAAGCTGAAAACTACTACCTGCTTGACTATTTCTTGTGGAAATGAAGTTAAATAGCCGTGACACAAGAGCTGTTGGAATAACAGTAACACGTAAGATTGGTAGAAGTTATTTCGATAACTAGAAGTCAAGTTAGAATCTAATATAAGCATAAAAGTGGTTCAGGAGATTTACTTTCTGTCTCCTCAAAGGTAAGGCATTAGTACAGTTATCTTTTGAAAGAAACTATTCATGCAACATGTCTAATGAGAATTCCAGTGTTGGGCTTCCCACAAAATTGTGACATTCTGATTTTTAGAAACTTCCTTCTATATAAAATGGCATTTAACTTAACTCTTACAGGTGTTAATACTATAAACACTATTTTTTTCCTTGTCGTTATTCTGTGGGTAGAGAATTTTGGTTGGGGACTAGGAAGCTTTGCTCTTTTGCTACTGTCCTTGCATGTACTCAAATTAAATTAAAAATTAAACTGAATTTGAACAATGCAATCACATCTCCAGTATCATTACATCGGCTAAATTCTCTCATCAAATACAAAAGCATTTAAAAGATCTAAATACAGAAGTATTTAAAAGATCTAAAACCAAAAGTATTTAAAAGATCGAATTATAAAAGCAACGTTACATGGAAAAATACAGCTTATCAGAATGCTCAACTGTTTTCAAAAAATAATTACTGAAATCCATATTATCAAACTTGGGATACACGTACTTATTACATCGTTCATAATTAAAAAGGGTATTTTGGCTATAGAATGAATTACTTAGTGACCCTAGACCCAAGCAATATATCTAATAAAGAAGTAAGAATCTTGTAATGAAGCTAAAGCATCTGTATTTTATATATGATGAAGTGAGTAGTATATTATTTCCTAGTTTGAAGGTGTAAATTTTGGGGGAAAAGGAAGAACAAACAACAAAAATAATCTTACAGGGATCAAGCAAAATTAACATGAATTTTGAATCACATGCATAGGTTTTCCTCTAAGTGATTTTTTTTTCCTATTGGCTGGGACAAAATATGTGGTCGTTTTACTTTCATACCATCAACCCACTTGGGCCATTTAAAGTAGCTTCAGGTTGTTTATTCCAAAGCCATGAATTGACACGAAATTAGGAAATGTGTTTCTAGGAAAGTGTCTCACGCAAAGGCCTTCAGAATAACATGTTCATAAAGACTTGATGGAATGTCCAGGTTTTTATGTAAACCATGAACAAAGGGATACATAGAGGCATGACTGTGGCTGTATAAAATCCAGTGCTTAAAACCAGTTCAGTTATGGCAGTCACCCTTGACATGGACTGACATACCAGGCAGACTTTGCCATTTTGGACTTCAGGCTGTCCAGCGAAAATCAGCACTAAATCATTTTTTGGAAATCAGCTGCCCACAGCAATAAGACTAAATTATGAAACAAGTTTCTATCACAGCTATGCAGTATTCAATAGCAGCTGAACTAAGTCAAGCTTCATTATCAAAAGCTTCATTTAAGATCCTATCAGAAATTACTGCATTTCACGTTTCCTGCAGCAGATGGCATTTAAGCAGCTAAGCCTCAGAGGACAGCCATTAAGAGATTATGTCAACTGAAGAGAATGTTCAGTTGCTAGTTTCTTATACCTGTCAAACACATGCCCGAGGAGCCCATTACAAAGCATATGGGATTTTCTCAAGCGCTGTAAATCATTCAGGACAAACTCATGCATTTGTTTAACAAACCCTGAGCACCAATGTATCTTGGTAAAAATCTAAATAAGACAATGAAAAAAACAACTTTGTCCTAGGACTAGTGGTTCAATTTTTTTTTCCTCAAAGTCAGCTAAATGGAAATAATATGGGGGTTAAGTCTGAACCTTGCTTTTGTCAGATAAATTGTCAGAACAGCTTCTTGGTCTTCCATCAAGTCCTTTGCCTGTAGTTTACTCATCTTTGACCTTCTCCCTATATACAAATGTTTTTCTGAACATGCTAGTTGCAGATATAAAAGAACATTTAGGTACAGCAGACAAATGCTTCCTGGGTGCTATTTGTCTTTTTAAAATTCAGCTTGTGCATGTTTGTCATCACTAATTGTAAATAAATAAACAGTGTAAACACACTGCTGCCAGGTCATTTCATTAGGCCATATAATGGTTGTAATTCCACAAATCAGCATAAAGTCCATAGCGGCAAAATGTCCTTGTTTCATCTAGGATAGAGTTAATTTCTTCTCAGTATATGTGCTGTGTTTTGGATTTGGAATGAGAATGGTGATAACACACTGATATTTTAGGTTTTGCTAAGATATGTTTACCCTAAGTCAAGAACAATTTTTTTTTTTGGCTCTGCCAGTGATGAGGTATAAAAAAGAAACAGGGAGGGAGCATGGTTAGGACAGGTGACCCAAAATGAACAAAAGGATATATATTCCAACTCCATAGCACATCATGCCCAGTATATAAACTGGGGGGAGCTTCCTGGAAGGGCAGGCAATCTAGGATTGGGAAGGGGAGTCAGCAGATGGTGAGCAATTACATTGTGCCTCACTTGTTTTTCCCTTTTTATTGTCATTATTATTATAATTTAGCATTATTATGGTATTTTACTTTATTTTTCATTATTAAACTGTTCTTATCCCAACATACAAATTTTACTTTAATTCTTCTCTCTCTTCCACTGGAGCAGGGGGTACACAGAGGAGAGTTGAGCGAGCAGCTGTGTGGTGCTTAATGTCCAGATAGGCTAAATCCATGACACAAAGTCATCACAGATTTCTCTTTGTGGAGCTAACAGCAAAGTTCTTTCCATAATATTAAGCAAAGTTTCTTTAATTTTTATTTTTGTCAAACATTGCAAACTTTTCTGAAATACTTGGTGAAGGTTTTTAATTACACTAGAAGGTGTAGTCACCTACTACATCTATCACAGTCAAAATTTCACCTGAAGGTGGTAAAGGACAAACTTTTAAATGTAAAGTTCAAAACCTATAAAGCAGGTCAATGGGGAGGAAAGCTAAATATCACAGTCTAAAGGCTGATTTACTTTCTGTCACGGAAAAGAAGTATTGAATGCAGAAATATGAACTAAACTGTAGCCATGTAAACATTTAAAGCATTCCACGTTTATGCATGGTAGGATCCATGCTATTTATATGTGAATTCCTTCAGAGCTGTGTTCATTTACTGTGAAAAAAAGAAAATTTAATAAAAAGAAAAAAACCTTAAATCTATCAAAAATACACCTATAATATAGCTAAGGGCATAAAAATATGAGTGACATTAAATGTCTATTTAGCGTTCAAGCAAGAATTTTTAGTGTAAAATATATTTCCTAGTATCATCCAGGGCAACGTTCCAGAAACACAGTGCCTGAGAAAGAATCTGTCCCAAATAAGAAACCGGAAGAGGGGATTGCCTGACGAAACAAATTCATATGAAAATTTTAAAATACAGCAAAGCAGTAAGTCGCATTTTGATAGAGTGGGATAGGCTGAACAAAGTAAATCACCTCACCACGATTCATTTACAAGTACAAAATCAGTATCTCCAGCTGTGTATTGATCTGATAAAAGTAACTAACCTATGAGCTTGTTTTTAATTTCCAAGGGTTTGCTAAGATCTGATTATTGAGCAGTGTCTCTACCTGTGGTGCAAACAAGACCATATGCCAAAGTCAAAGTTACAGATTTTATGTAACAGCAAAATGGGAGCTAGAGAGATAGAAAAGAGAGGGGAGAGACAGACAGAGACAGAGAGACAGATTAAGCAGAAAACAGTCACCACCTGTGGATCCAGCAGCATCTTGTTGGTTCCTCTTCACCCTGGTCTTCTTGGTGGATCTCTGGATGAAAAGAGATAATGAAAGATGAAAAACCTCTACAGAGAAGACAGCATATGACAACAAAGGAGTTGTTAGGAGTGACTGTATGGTGCATTGTCCACAGAAGTCAGTAAATCAGTGACAAGCAGTAAAAGCCCTGAATGCTGTCTGAGGCAATATCAACCAGCAAAGCAATTCATGCTTTTGCAGTGGCAGGATAAAATATCCCTAGACAACAAAACAACAAATATTATGCAAGTTATTAAACAAAATAATTAAATTCAAATGTACGGTATGCTAATAAACAATTTTCCAAGACTTTGATATCCCAGCTTTCAGATCTGCTCAGTTTTCTTTCAAACTGACTGATCTTAGTAGCAAAATGTTCAGATAATGTCAAAACAAGTCCTATTCAGTACTTCTCTAATCATCAAACAGAGAGTAATACACATGTATTCTGAAAGAAGATTTTGCAAAGCCACTCAAAAAAGGAAAACTTTTTTTTCTTATGTTTAACAGCCAAAAATTTATAACAATTAATAACTACATTATTGTTCTAATTTCTTTGAAGTCAGGGAGGAATATATTCTCTATATATTTATATCTTAGGTACATTAGCAAAAAAAAATGGGTCTTTTCATAAATATTTTCTGCCTTCACCTCTTATGTCAAGGTAAATGGGGTGACAGGTACCGGATGGGGCAGATACTCTTAACAGTTAAAAATAAAACTCTAGCTAAAATGAGGATTTCTGCAAAGACCAAATTAAGTTGTCATTTCAGTCAATTCACCAGTAAGAAATCTTAGAGCTGGTAGAATTTCCCAGGATAAAATCCAAATGAATTCAGGAGTTAAATGCCTACTTCAAACAGTGTGCAAGGCTTTAGAAGTGAGGATAAGCAGTCACTTTTCCAGTGAAAAAGTAGAAAAAACCCAGCAAAAATAATCTTGGACGTTTCAGAGAGCTGTACAACACACCTTACCTGTGAGATGTTCAGACACTGAGGTTACACACAGAAAAATTATTTCCCCTCCTAACACTTTTCAAATTTCCGAATAAAAAATTATGATTTGACAGCACAGAACAGTCCAGTGGTTCAAATAGTCATATCTGAGCTTGAATTTTTACTGGTTTTGGAATCTTTTCAGAACTCAATAAATAAGATATTTATTTAGAAGATTTATGACTCAATGTCAAATAAACTTATATGTCATTGACTCTAAATCATTGAGTCCACATCCTTGACTTACTGCAACTCACAATGATAGCTTATGCAATCATCTTAATGGTATTTATGTATTTATGTACAGATTTTCTCCTCTTGGAATGATGTCATATTCTGTAAAGATAAGTCTGATGAGACAAGCTGAGTGTTAGTATGTCAATGACACTGATACTGAACTACATTTTTCTAATCGAAGAATCACTCAATGGTTGAGGTAGGAAGGGACCTCTTGGAGACCATCTTGTCCAATTCACCTTCTTAAGCAGAGCCACATAATGTTAGTGGTCCAGGACCACATTTAGATGCTTTTTTAGTGTCTTCAGAGATGGAGACTCCATGATCTCCCTGGGCAACCTGCCTCATCTTCAGTCATTCTCATAGTGAAAAAGTGTTTCCTTGGGTTTAGATGGAAGCTTCTGAGTTTTAAATCACGCTTATTGATTCTGGTATTTTCAGAATCCACCGAAAAGAGGCTGGCTCCGTCCTCTGCACCCTTCTGCATTTGTGAGTACTCCAGTCCCTCTTGCTCTGCAGTGCATACTGTCCAACCACTCCCTCCCAGGGAGGGGAGTGCACAGACGCACAACAGATACACTCCTGCTTCCTTTCACAAAGCAAAATGAGACTATCTGCTTCTGAATATACACAGCAGGCAAGATTTCTAATTCATCAGAATATATTAACTTTTATGTTTGATTGATAAATCTCAGCAGAATGTGTTTCTCAAGTCTTTTACTGCAGATTTGTCTGTATGGCTACTTACTTGATACTTCAGACCAATATGGAGAGGAGTTCCTTTAGCATTTATGTTGCATGCAAAATCTAATATTGTGTGCCTGTGCAGCGCAAATATTACACTACAATCCAATAAAGGCAGTTTGTTTGCAAAGATATTTCTTTCATAAAATTTTACCAAATTTTTTATTCTCATTTCATGGAACATTCATTGAGCAAGGACTTTCTCATTGTTTAAAGAACAATATGTTTCATACTCCTATTAGCATTAAGACATCTGGAAAACTTTAAATGTTAAAGTCAGGTATACCAAAGATTTGCATTAGCCTTTCAGTGAAGAGCAGACTAGTGTATTTCAGCACTTCAAAAACTCCATGTATATAATAAAACATAAACCAAAAAAATGCCTAGAACTTCTGACCAAGCACAAAGATAATATTAGAACTTATATACACAAAGGCATAGACTTGCCACAAGAGTGAAACCAAGTGGTTCAGCCAGCACCACCGATTTGTATCAGTGCAAGGACTACAGTCCAACCAAGCCTCAGACACGAACCTTGCCAAATAACATCTCTGGTAACAAAAGCATTGTGCCTCAGTTTAGAAAACAAGCCCTAACTCTGAAGCCAGTTGGACTGGAGCTAGTTCAGGACTCACACAGCATGGGTAATCAGAGTAGGAGCATAGACCACAGCCAGGCACTCTATACAATCCAAGCTACTAATGTAGCCACGGATTTTATTCCCCTTATTACTTTATTTTCTATATTCCCAACACGCCTGATTGATTTTCTCTTCTCTTCCTCTCTTTTGAGTCCTTTCTTATACAAGTTAGGAGAACAGTGAATGTTTAAAATAAAAATAAGATCTCTCTGTCAAATTCCTTGGCTGCCTTACGTATCCTTGACCTATGATACAAACAGCTGCTGTTATTTGTCCAGAGAAAGGCAGTGAGCACATGTATTAAAGCGACTTGTTTACATTTGAATTGCTACCGAGCAGTATTTCAAGATCATGAAGTGTTTTAAAATTAATAGAAATCCTCGGAAGAAACAACTCTGATTTCAACAATACTAATACAAGCCACAAGAAAACATAGCAGGCACATACAGTTGATATTTTTTATTTGAAACATTTTGTGCCATGATTTGAGTAGGTCTATAAGGACTATTCCAGACGCTCTGTACCTGCAAAATGTGGGCACAATGCCATACTGGCAAACATTCCACTTTAGAAAACATTCTCACACATACTCATTAATCTAATATGCTTTTTAATGCATAATCTATTATCCTCCTTTGATGCACAAGTGTGATCACAGTCCTGACATCCTTATTTGAGCAAATATTTCACCAACTAATAAGAGTCTAAGAAAATTAAAAAGTATTTTACCATCAGGACCAGACTTTTCAGGTTTTGGTGCTTCTATATGGAGTTGTAATCTGGCTTTTCCTTTATTAAAAATATAATATAATACAATACAATATAAATATAATCTAATGCAATAGAATAGAATACAATATGGTACAATATAAAACGATACAATGCAATATAATTAAAACCATTATATTTGTCATTGCTTTGCAAATAATGCCAAAAGCATAATATCTTTCTGTTCAAATCCCCATGTAATTTTCGCAATGCTGTAACTCGTACTTAAGGTTTAAATAGGTTATCATCACTATATTCACAGACACCAGAAGGAGTCCAAGCAACAGTCGAAAAAACCCTAAAAATCACCCTCTCTGAGAATTCTTTTAGGGGTGCTTTTAAACTATTTTGCATGATGTGAGTTGAAAATTTCTGCATTTTGCTTTTCTTATCACTTTAGTAATTCCACAGAAAAACTGAAATTTCACTTCTGGAATTCTCCCTGCATTCAGTAGATTCACGCTGAGCTGAATCACATTGAGCCTTGTTCTTCTGCCATCAAAAACCAGCAGCAAAACAAGCCTGAGTATCATACTGAAAACACTAAAATACTCTACTTTTTGCCTGTCCTCTCATCTTTTTTTTTTTTTTCCCTTTACTTTTCTTTTTTTTTCTTTTTTTTCTTTTTTTTTTTGGAAATACAAGGACATCAAACTCAAGCCTGTTCAAGAGGATATTCCGCTTGTGGCTAAAACCTGGAATAAAATGAAGAAAATACATTTAACTCCTTGTTCTTAAAAGTGATTACCAGTGTTACTTTATAAGTTTTAATACTTCCCTGCTACACCTGAGAGCAATAAATTCTGTTATTGCCAATCATGGTTTTCAACACCGAATTTTACCGTACAGTAGTACAACTCAAGAGTAAGTTAACAGGCAAGCTAGATAATCTCAGAACATGTCTGATTTCATTGGTTATATTGATGAATTATTTTAATTAGTATGTCTGGGTTCTGCTGTTACAATAATAATTTGATTTTTATGAAGCAAGACAGCCAAGCAGGAGTAAAACCATTTCAAACAGTTACCCCTACACAGTTAATAACTTATTTAAGTGACACTGATGGTTCATTTTAATAATTTTATAAGTTAAATATTTCATCTTCATTGAATTAGTTTTTAGAAGCCTAATTATGTGTGCCCAAGGCAGTTAAAAGTGGTGTTCTTGTCCAATAAAAACACTGTCACACTTTCATCACTTACAACCTCAGTGTATTTGAACTATCTGATTTCTTGTCTTGGTCTTTTTTTGGTTTCCAGGGTTGAAGTTTGGGGGTTTTGAGAACACAAAACACTGTTCATGGTGTAGCGATTCCAGAAAGAGTTAAGATAGCCCATCATTACCCCAAGAATTCAGGCGGACATGCAGTGTGGGCTTAAATTAATTCATAAGGTACACACCCTGTTCATATATTTCCTTTTCACATACAGTGATCTGCACTAAGACTAAGATTTAGAGAACACAGTGTCTACCTTCATTTCAATATAAGCTCTGTTATGAAATGTATTCACTCTCAAGAGTGAAAAGCAAGTGAGGTTATAAATCCTGGTTGATATATGTGGACTGAGAAATGCAAAGTCCCACTAAATGCTAATGAAATGAATTGATTTTACCTCTCTTTTGATTAATACTGTTTTTAATTACATGAAAAAAATTAGCGGGATAGTCTTCTGCTGGGAGGGATATATATTCTGCAAAAGAACTAAATATAGATGTTACAATTAACAAATTTTCACTTCTGTCTTCAATCTCTAAGACCATCAATTCCAAAATTAGTTTGAATAATCTTTCTCATGAAGACTTCAAGACTGTAAAGAATACGTTCCCAAAAAAGTTTTCAATGGGCCTACATTATTGCACTGCCCAAAAATTCAGAACTCATCATCTTAATTTTGCGGTACCTGACATCCTCAAAACCATACTGCAAAATAGGTAAGTTATTCACTCATAACTCCTCCACAGCCAGTGATCTCATGGGGTTAGATTCCTTTTCAGATTTCTGCTTAATAGTTAAGAGTGCAGGTAATTGCATTAGATTTTTTCTCATTCTCAACATTTCTCTCAGCAGATATCTTCTAGCTGTCTCCCTCAGGTGATTAGAGGTGTTGGATCCTATTACAATAAGTCTAACAATAATTTCTTTAAGGATTATTCAGTATCCCAACACTTCTAAAATATTGCTACATCAGCTGTACATTATTGCTATTTTAGGCACCTACTCTGAAATCACCACACATATTCCAGTATATTATAACTTACATTGCTACATGTATGCACACAGAAATCGTACTTATCTTCTATGAGGCATTCAAATGTACCTCTTTTAAAATTGTAAGGCAGTGGCATCTCATTAAAGGGTAGTGAGTTCTAAGAAGTCTAGTCTCTAGACATTTAAGTTTCTTTGCAATTCAGTGCCAAACCCAGCAATTATTCTGCATGCTGCAACCCACAACACCGACACAAGCATTTGACTATAAAGTATCTGTCATGTGCTCAAAAGCTGTTATCAGCACACAGTGGGCAGTATGCAGCCCTGGAGACAGAGAGGGGCGCCTTCTGTCCCCATCCTTTGTCCTTGACAGTCCAAAGTCAATGAATTCTTTTCTCATGCTACAGAATAGAAGAGAAATATGCATATTTCCTGGTACTGTTGATAAGTGTGGAATATGTAAAAATTTTCTTAAGGATGTTCTTTGATGTTTGATCTTTGTATACTTTTGAGCCTAATCAACAAGAAGTGAGATTTAAGCTGTGAAATACAGAGCACCTAACAAGCTGTAAGTGATGTTCATGTGTTAGAAAAATAAATTCCTGGGTAAAGTTCAGGGCTTGATGTGCTGTAATAATCTCAGGCCCAGGGGGATGGTAGGAGAAAGATGCTAGCTGGGGAAAAGGATGCTCACCAATAATGGACACAAAGAATGCAGAATTTATGGGCCAAAAAGACATCTGGCAGAACTCCCAAGATAAGGAAAAACTAATAAAGATGACTCACCAAACATGCTGAACCAGCTCCAACAGAGTAAAAGGTAATTCTGGCAGGAGCACATTGCAACCACCGACCCAAGAAGCCCATTGACTGAAAAGACAAGACAGACTGGGCATGTGGACTTAGCGTGAGAAGTGAGAGACTCACTAACTAATAAGATATAGAATAATAACTAACAAGAGAACTATGTAACTTTGTTATGGATCAAGTGAGAGAATTAGACAAGGCCTGCCTTAGGCTCAGATTTTTGGCAGCAGCTCTACTCAGGTGATGTGCACATAAATCGCTCTGTCTTGCAAATTCTCAAGTGTGACAGATCAGGTTATATTACAAAATGAGTTATTTATTGAATAGACAGGAGATTAACAGACAAAAAAGTTAAACAAGAGTTAAACTCTGTCTTAAACAGAGTTATTTACTACACAGTACAACACAAAAGATCTACTAGTACATCACATCAAACGATGCACTACATAAAGGTACCTGTGTTATAGCTAGCAGAGAAATAGTATAGATTAGGAGTCAATGTAATTTACACTGAATTGATGATGGGGTACACAGAGCTCTTCACTCAACCCTCGAGAGAGTAACCACAAAGCAGCATCCTGACTCTGGGGAAAAGACCTCACACATTTCCAGGGAATGTGCAGAAGACTTCTGCTTTGTGCAAGTTTGGTTTAGCTTTCATAGTTTTTAAAGTGAAGTGTCCGTCAGTCAGAAACTCAAGCTTATCTTCCCACAGTCTTGCTTTCAAGGCAAGATGTTACTGTCAGCTGGGAATGTCACTTGCATGGCACCAGAATAACTCACTACAAGACCAGCTGTCCTGATTATTTCACCAATTAGCAAATTCATTGGAGAGGGAAGATGCCCTGAATAATTACACTAGCTGATGGGCAACATAAGCCCTCTTGTGGCATGGGGCAGTTGTCCTGCTACAGACTTGTGTAACTTGTAGTCAATAATCACTACTTCCTTGTGCTGGTTTGAAAGTAAACCAGCAGGAGAAATTAACCCCCACACAAATATGTTGAGAGAGATTTCAAGTCAGAGCTACAATTTAATAGAAAGATTACAATAAACACAATGATACAGAAAAACTGGTTTAAAACCATGAAGTTAGTACAAGCTGGCAGCCTGTTGGTCAGGGGCGGTACTTGCAGTCCGATTAAGCGGTGGTTGCAGCTGTGTTGAAGTGATAATTTCAGTCTTGTCAAAAGCAGTGGTTCTGTGGAAGGTCTGGTCCTCCTGTGGAAGCTCAGGTCCTGCTCTGGATGTCCAGCGGTGGTGGTGCCCCAATCCCCAAACTGCCCAGATTATATAGAGTAGAGTTCAGGTGGTACCTCCCCCAGGGTGAGGAGTTTCAGGATAGAAGGATGTGATCCTATGAGTCATAGGGTATTTTGGAGTCCCTGATGGTAGTTCCAGCTGCCTATTCGGCTGGTGCCTATTCAGTTCATTACGGCCCACTAGCAGAGATGACCCCTTCAGGATGGGTGGGATGTGCTGCTGCTTCCCCAGGAGTTATCAGGGCTGAGTCATTGGTGCGAAGAAAAAGAAACATTACCCTGCCTCGCAGGGTTGCCTCTTTTTCCTTATCTCACCTGGCATGTAGCCTGAGGGGTGGGGTGTGCACT
>VZTF01003708.1:128306-152024 GCA_013397755.1 Cnemophilus loriae | reverse complement strand
ACAGGGATGTGTGAGCGAAACAAGTGAACAGGAGTGACGGAAACAGGAACTAGAGCATTCAAAACATCCGTATTTGTAATGACTTTTAGAATAATAGAATCAAAGAGCCATAGAAATTTTTAGGTTGGAAATATCCTTTAGATCATCAAGTCCAACTGTAAACCTAACAGGAGGATTACTACCCAACCCACTACAAAACCTAACCGCCAGTCTGTAGGTCTTTAAATCCCTTCAGGGATGGTGACGTAAACACTTCTCTGGGCAGCCTGTTCCAATGCTTGATAACCTCCTCAGTGAATAAATATTTGCTTGTATCCAAGCTAAACCTCCCCAGTACTACACGAGGGCTTTTCCTCTCATCCTCTCACACACAGGAAGAGACTGACTCCAGCCCTGCCTGGGGTGCCTGGCCAGTGCCACTGTTCCTTGCAGCAGAGTTGTTCTCTCCTGTGTCTTCCTAGGAGCTTGGTGCCATGTCCTGCCAAGAGAGATGTACAAAGTGATGGAGCTTGCCTTGCGCTAGCAGTAGAAAAGTCGGGGAGGCATCAGAAGGCTGTGGGAGAGGGGAGATGATGGGCGAGCCTCCTGATGGCTCTCCTTGAAGGCTTGAAAGCAGTGGCTGCAGCCCTGGGACAGGGCAGAGAGATGTGGGGCTCAGCTGGTCTGTGCCCGTATCTCTGCACCCCGTTGGAGGGCAGGGAGAGATGCCAGGGATGGAGGGCAGGAGGAAAGTCCTGATCTCCTCCACACCTCCCGGGTGCTCAGGCTGAGATGTATACTGCATGTGGTGGGCTCTGGCGAGATGTCAGGACGGCTTGGGAGAAGAGCTTGTATGCCCACAACCCTAAGCCCCCACACCCTCCCCCAGTCACCACCAGGTTAGCACAGTGTACCTTGAGGAGGCGGTCAGGGAAGAAAGAGGAACTTTCTGGGAGTGTTCCCTGCTACCAATGCACTGGCACTCTTGCAGCTACTGTCCCAGGACAGGCTCCTGTGGAACCCGCAGCACTGTGCAGCTGGGCAGGGGAGGGCAAGCACTTGCAGGGCTTGCCCTCGTGCAGTGCCCAGACCCGCTGCTGTCCCCTGTGCCAAAGCTGGTAGAGCAAGCCAAGTGTCCTGATGGAGCCTGCATGCCTTGTGTGGGTACCTACAGGGCCCTGGACAAACTGTGGGCAGACAGACCCTGCTGAAAAACATCATGGTCACAGCCCTTCCATGGTGACATCACATGGGTGTGAGAAGCCACCTAGCCAGGAAGGCAGATGCTCCAAAAGGGGCAAAGTCTGTTCCACAGGATGTTTTCCTTTGCTGAACTTCATTAAATTCCTTTCACTAGAATTCTTTAGCCTTTTGAGGTCCCTTTGAATGGCATCAGAGCCCTGGGATGTTTTACCCATTGCTCCATTTTGTATTATTTGTGTACTTGCTGGGGCTGTGCTCTCCCCACTGCCCACCACCTCCATGAAAATCTTAAATACTATTGACTCCAATCCTGACCATGGGTTACAATACTACTAACTGGCCTTCAAATGGGCATTGTATTACTGATTGCAATCCTTTGGCCCTGCATTAAGTTACTGAATGAATCTATTCCATTTGAAGAAAGCAATGTCTGGTACAGTCAGAATGGTCATTTTGTATATAGAATCAATGTTTGGTGGTGACTTACTGAGGACTGCCTTCTTTCTCTTCAGTTACAACTTTTCTTTTCGCAATTAACAAGGAAAAGTTATGTTACTAGATAAGTATGGGAACTTAAACCAGCAACTTTTAGTTGCAGATCTCAAGAGTAATAAATAACATGCTGCACAAAGCTCTATTCTGTAGGGTTGCAATATCTTTGCAACTTTGATGTCTCCCTTATTTGGGAAGGTGGGAGAAGACCAGAAGATCCACGCAACATATGGTTTGTCATGACTGTGCCCTGTTCAGCTTTCTACATTGTGTGAGCCTTGGTGATTTGATGTTGTTTTCCTCTCCCTCTTTCCCTCCCCACATCAGCCCTTCATGTATTCACAGCACAGCACAGGTATTTCTGTACTGCTTTTTGACACAAGCACAAGTGGCAACAAATCAGCTGTGATCCACTGATGGATCATGTATGAATTACACAGTAGGCACAAACAGCTCTGCCTGCTGCAGGACTGCCAGGGAAGGTGTTAGTCTGAAGTGCTGTATCCCTCATTCACACCTTTGCATTATGGACCCTCCCTTTTTACATAGTTGTCCATAAAGTCTTCTGCACTTTTCCTCATGTAACTCAGTTGCACATTTCGGCCAGCTACAAGACAAACAGGGCATTAACCGTGTTCCCATACAGCCTGAATTCTTCAATACTGGTTCCACAGATTGCTGTATGGCTTCCCTAAAATCATATTTCATTTTATTGCGAAGGGCTCATATTTTAACTCCTACGTGCTTCACAACAATAGAAGTAGAAACTGAACTGATCATTTTATCCACTTCTAGCCAAGGTGCTGGGAAGTGGGAAAACAGAGGTGCTGGGATTTAGAAAGACAGCTTCTAACAAGATAAAAATACAAATGCAATCTTCACTTTAAAATAATTTTTTTAGCTGTCAACATATGTATCACCAACAAATGTGTTACCAAAATAGGCTCAAGCTACGCCAGTGGAGGTTCAGGTTGGACATCAGCAGGAATTTCTTCATGGAAAGAGTTGTTAAATATTGGAATGCTCTGCCCAGAGAGGTGACGGAGTCACCATTCCTGGAGGTGTTCAAGAAACAACTGGACAGAGCAGTTAGTGCCATGGTCTGGTTGACAACGTGGTGAGTGGTTGAAGTTTGGACTCAATGATCTTAGAGGTCTTTTCCAGCCTAAATCATTCTTTGATTCTGTGAACATACTGCAAGTGAGCTGCCATCTTACCGTTTTATCCTCTTTTTTCTACTGATGTTCATGTCTCTGTCTTTGTATTTTCAGATATAGTATTCTAGGTTTTCTACTTGGAAAAGAAAAACCATGGCTTCCAGCACATCAAACCCTGCAAACCATTTGCCATACTTCTTTGGTAATATCACACGTGAAGATGCTGAGGAGTATCTGATGCAGGGAGGAGCAAGTGATGGACTGTATTTGCTCCGCCAAAGCCGGAATTACCTGGGGGGCTTTGCCCTCTCCTTGGCCCATGGAAGGAAGGTTCACCACTATACAATTGAGAGGGAGCTGAGCGGCTCGTATGCTATTGCAGGGGGCAAGTCACATGCCAGTCCTGCTGAACTCATTAACTATCACTCAGGGGAAGCGGATGGCCTTATCTGTCTACTGAGAAAACCTTTCAACCGTCCGCCAGGCATTGAACCCAAAACAGGACCCTTTGAAGATTTGAAAGAGAACCTCATCAGAGAATACGTCAAGCAAACTTGGAATTTGCAGGTAAAACCAGACTGATCTTGCCATAAAGTAGACTTTGAGCTCTGAGAAAAGGAGATTGCAGTGTTTGTTTCCAGCTGTTGCTGCTGCTAGGCAGTATTTTTTCACAATGAAATCATGGTGAAAACAAATGGGTTTTAACAGAGAGGGTTTTTTCTGCACTTATCACCAAGTACGTGCAGTAACTTGGCATGAAATTTAAACCTGCACAATTTCTACAATGTCTTGGGCTAGTATAATCTTATCTACCTCTGCACTAACATATGTCATCAGATTTATACCAAAAATTAATACATGTGATGAACAAGATACAGAAATATTTTGTCTCATTGCTTTTAATTCTGATTTTTTAATGGATTGATATGCAGACAGGCATGGTGACATGATGACTTGTTCCACATCCTCGTCTCTTAGTTGGCCTTCTTTCTGTGATGCTAATTTACATTATGTTTGAAACAGAACTTGTTCCTGAAACAGAACAGTTTCCACACTGCAGAGTACTGCCTATACATCTTCAGTGCTGCAGGGGTCAAGCAGGAATTTTCCATATGGAGAACAAGAGGTTGGATATTTTCCTGAGAATGACTATGAAGAAGCCAGTCTTAGCATGGAAACGCTAGTGTAGGAGGCCGCAAAAGGAATATTATTTCACCTTGAGATGCCATGAGTTACCTTTATGAACACATGAAGTTACACAAGCTTTTTAATCTCTTTTGCTGCTAGCAAGTAACCTTATGAATTCTGCTCTGTAAAATATATGGAGCAATCTCCAAACTGGGAAAGCCTGAAACTTATATAACATTTTCTATAACTGCTGAGGCTCACAGTATCTTTTCTGATGAGTCTGAGCTCAATCTAGAGGGAAGTTGATGAACTCTAGTTAAAAACTGGTGAAGCTAGTGGGGGTTTCCCTCAGATTCTGGGGCCAATTTAGAAGTGGTAGGTTGTAGACAAGGTTAAAAGTGTCTAAGTTAATACTACTCTGCATAATTCACTCTAAAATGGGGACTGTTCTGTCTGAGAAAATTTGCATTGTCTTTGACATAGACATGCTGCAACAGTGCAAAGTACATTCAGTTTATTTTAGTATACTGCCATAGGATATGTAATTTGGAGGTATATTTGAAATCTCAGACTGACACTAACTCTATTTAGCTATGTCTCATTAGCATAACAATATGACTATTTTAATTTTAAATACTGATATATCCATGGTTTTATTTACTGGTTAATTTTTCTTCTTTTTCTCAGAGGTAAAGGGAAAACCCCGGTTTTGTGATGTTTAGATTACCATATGTTAGTTTCTGGTTTAAAGTCTTTATAGCAATCAGGCCTTTTCTTCACACACAATAAGTACGTGCAGATTTTGGATGTCCCAAAAGCAGTCCCAAAAGACTGGGAGTCTACCTGTCATCTTTTTGTTGCAGAAGATAGTTTGACTGTTTCGCTGTGTTTTTACTGCTCTGTAGGGGCATGCTCTTGAACAAGCTATCATTAGTCAGAAGCCTCAGTTGGAGAAGCTGATTGCCACTACAGCCCATGAGAAGATGCCATGGTTCCACGGGAGGATCTCTCGGGAGGAGTCAGAACACCGTATCCTCATTGGGTCGAGAAACAATGGAAAATTCCTGTGAGTTTATTTTTCTGTGGTATTGCTGTTTACCTTCAGTATTACTGTACAGCTCTTTTGAATAAATCTCAAATGAGATTATGCCCTAAACCACGGTTCATCCACAGTGAGGGCACCCAGTTCAGCATAATTTACATGACATGATGCTTCCTGCCCTAAGCAAGTCCCTCACTTAACTAAAGATGGAAAGCTTTAACAAAAGCATGGAACACCTGCAGAGGTGTCCACTAGGGCCTGCTGGAACCAGTCATGACCAGCCCAGGGCATCCCCTGGCCTTAGCAGCCCCACTGCCAAAGCCTGACCACCTGCACCCAGTGCACAGGCTTATTAAACTAGTACAATTATAGACAAACTACCTGTGTTAGCAGCTGTTGGGGTCGGTATCTGTCAGGTCTCCCAGGAGCAGTGCTGGTGCTTTGTTTTGTAGTTAAGCAACAGAATGAATTGCTTCTACCTTGACAGCACTATTTTGTGTCTGCTGCTTACCCTCTGCATTTACCCAGCCTAATGATCTTTTGTTTTCTGAGCACAAATGTGTCATTAGGATAGTGACTGACAGCCATCATCTTGTGAGAACTAGAGCCAGACAAAGCCTTCGAACAAAAAAGGTTTATTTTGGAAAATACTCATTTGAAAAATATCAGTGTTTTAACAGAGCTGTCTTTTGTCATTACCACCCCCCGCCCAGAAAGTATTTATATGACAAAAAATTAAGCTTAAAAGTCATGGCCAGGTAAGGATCACTTAGAGCTGTACAATTTCTGAGGGACATTTCATCACCTACCAATGTAGTTTGCTTTAGCATCCAACCTTTTTCGGCTTTTTTTAAAGCTAGTCCAAAGTGAGCTAACCCCGCAAGTGAGTGCAGAAAGGATATGCTTCTTCAGTACCAGCTCTTTCACTGTACTGATTTTCTGTAATCGTGCCACGCTAATTGCTAATGTGGGTGCAACCCTTGCATGTTTCCATGTTTCAGTCTTAGTTGACAGGAACCAGTAACTCCTCTAAATCCTATTTCCAGTAGAGTGAATCCCTATGAGTTCTCAAACACAAACACATTGACTGCAGTGACATCTCATCTCATGAACTCTCTTTCCTTCCCTCAGTCCTTGAATTTTTGTTTTTCATAGCCACTCCCACCCAAGTTGCCATTCATGCCTATTTTCAGCCTCAGATTCCCTATTGGCAGGGAACACATCCAGAGGGCATTTACCCAGCTGCTTTTGCTGTGGTGTGTAACAAAACGTTGTAATAAAATTGTTACAGATTTTGTTTTACTGGTAATAAAAGAAATTTACAAAAGTTACAAAAATTTGTGGAGGCATAGATTTCTTCCTGCTGCATAGGAGTTTAGAGGATTTGATGAACACAGTTGCTGTTAGAGATTACCAGGCCAGCACTACCACTCAATCTCTCCTTTTTCTTGTCCTGTGATTTTGCTAGTTTCTTTTCCTGCTTTCTAGACATGAGGTCCAGTGGATATGTAATTGAAACAAAAAGGCAATCTTGTCTTTTAATGACACTTTTATACCTAAAAATATATTGCTTTTTTGTTTTATTGCTTTCCATTTTAACACCTTTCCAAATCAAGTTTGTATCAGCTGAGTCATGATGTTGATCATGTATTAAACCTCGCAGCTTTTCTTGTTTGCCTCAGGCACACATTGGTTTCTCTGCTGCCAAAGTACTTCTCTTTGGGGCAAGGGGGGAAAGGAGAGTGGTGGTGGAGGGGGAAGGAAACTAGCTTTTCTTCAAAGAAAAGGATCCATTAGCTAACATTTCTTAACAATGGGGGTAGGTTTTGAAGTAAGGGAGTGAAATTTTTTTAGGAGACTTGACATTTTCAGCCTCTATTATAAATACTGGTCTCTTTTTAATCTTCTATAAGCATTCCTACTGCTTTGACTGGAAATGTTTTCCCAGCATTTTCCTGTGTTCCTTAAAGATGGCCTAGGAGGCATTTCTGCTGCTGTTTGCAGTGACATGCTCAATGAGCTGTAGGAGAACGTTCAGACCTTCTCCCACGGGACTGGTTATGTCGATGGATCCGTATTTTAAGTAGTTTTGATGGAACTCAGGTGTCTGCTTTAATATCAGGGAGAGAAACCCATGGAGGATAAAATGCTAGTTTTAAGGCTCTGTTTAAACCATAAGAGGTGCCAGTGGAGCTTAAATAATATGAACTGCTAGTATGTTGAGCTTGGATCCCTCTTATCAAGGACAAGAGTGTTTACTTCTGCGTCTGTAGGATGCTTTCTGATGTACTAGTTACTCTTGCACAAACTTCCTATCTGGCCATTTTAGACCGTAGTAACCACTCAGCTGCCATGTGCTCTTATGGTCTCAGGGAGGACACAGGGAGAGATCTTCATCCACCCCATAGTTCAGTAGCCAGCTCTGCAAGAGAAATAATGTGTTGTTCATTTGTGTTGAAATCAGTTTTTTCACATTCTTGAGCCATTCCAGCTCTCAGACCCGTAGACTTAGACGTTTGTCACAAATAACAAAAGAACTGTCTAATTCAGAGAGGTTTATTGTTTTCTGCAGTGGGTTGCCTAACATGGGCTTGCTCGGCAGGTGTTGAGAAATAATTTCTGGCTAACTGAAGCAGTAGCAGCAAGACTGTTGAGTATGAGAGTGGTGCATTGTTTTCATTTCGGGCACAGACGTCACATAGTTTTACTCACCCAGAAGCAGTGCTTGTCAGAATATTCTGTACATCTGTGGATTGAAGGCTTTGAATTTGTGACTGTGAATGTAGGTGCTTAGGGACTGTTGTTCTAACATCGGTTTAGATAATCAAGCCCAGTATCTGACTGAAAGGTAGAACTTTAAAACTTTCAAGGTCTACGAGATGTTTGCTTGTTGAGGCAGGAATTGGAACCTGGGAACAAAGAAAGGAGCTAGATTTTTGAAGAGATCAGGTTCTCTGAGGTTATTTAACAAGTCTGCAAGTGGATACTTGTATGTGGCAAAAATCATATTGTTATGGAGAAAATAATAAATAGTAGAAGGCTAGAATATTTCTGTATATTTTTAACAAGGATATCCAAAACTTCATTACACCAGAAATTTGCTATCCATCTGACCTACCTATGTTGAAGCAATTCCAGTACGGCAGTCTCTGTAATAATACAACTAACGTCTATATTTCCTTAGCACTGCTTTGCGGCAATACAAGATTATCAAATCTAGAATTATTTTTAATGTATTAAATATAGAAATAGTAGAAAAGCTTCCTGACTGCAGTTCAAAATATCATGAATAGCATCAAAAATATAACACAACAATGCATCCAAGGAAAAGTTCTGAGCAAACTGTGGGTGTTTTACTAGGGAGTTTTCAAAGCCCTTTTTAGAGTTTTTGTCATGGCTTAAAAGTCAATGAAGTATGTATGTGGATGCTAGAGAGTTTGTTTTCAAACCCAAACACAGAAACCATGTCATGAAATGGGGAAGTAGTGCCTACCTTTTCTGCAAAGAATGTTTATGCGAGATTGCCACTCTAGGCACAAGCTTTGGAGAAAAAAATTAGCAGTGGAATAGAAGTAAAATATCTCTAAAATTATCTGAAAAGAAAAATTTATATCTGAAGCCCCACTTAACTTCACTAACACTGTTTTACATTCTATATTGGATGATGGTTCTTGACGAAAACTTCTGGGGTTTATTACATTTCACCTGGTAGGGAACATTGATCATAGATCAAACTATTAATATTGGTAATACTTTTATTAATATTGTAATAGTATTTTTATTAATAATGCATTATTAAATATTTATAATACTGTTGATATTATCTATGTGAGTTCATGCATGCATGTGTGGAACAGTTGAAAAATTAATTATGACTTTTCTAAAAGCAAACAGCAGAAGAGTTAGTTCTCTCTGTAGTTTCACATAGGAAACAACTCTGGTATGTGGTAAGGGTTGGCACATCTTGATTCATCATCAGTAATGACCACTGAAGTCGTACAAACATGTGATCTTGTATATGTGTTAAAAACCAGAAGTTCTGAAGTTGAAGGAGGATAAAGAATATTCAGAAATACTGCTAAACTTAAAAATTGAATATTAGGGAAATTGTGAGTGCAAATTAGCAGTTTAGTCTATATAAACTTTTTACATCTATTCATAGCTGTATGTAGTTCACATAAAATATGAACAGTTGTGTAAAAGGAAAGTAAAAAACTATTTTGCTGTTATATGAGTGTCTTCGGTATTTAATGAGAGTATTAAAGAAGACAAATCTGGTTTGGACTGATATAATGAGTCACAGCAATACTCATCATGGCATTCCATGACAACTAGAAACTAAACTGTCTCTTATACGTCACAATAGTTAATACTAGTCACATTATTTCAAAATAATAAGGTTTGAAGTGCAGTTGTCTGTAAGAGTTTTCCTGTTTTTTGTCTGGCCAAAAATTTCTGTTTCTGGTACATGTAGCAGTATACATTTACAATAATATTACTGCCTTCTTCTAGGAGTTTGCTGCTACCTGACCGCATACTGAGCTAGGTAATTTTTCTCTACATTCTTGTAGAGAATTCTTTAAACAATTCTATCAGCATTAAGTTTGTATCCATAAAAGGGACTGGACACTGTTGACATCATAGAAAATGAAAACAATCCTATTAAACGTGACCTTAATTCAGGGATATTCATTAATGATGAAGTTCCTCTTCAGAGTGCCAAGCAGTTGCTAGGCTTAGGTAACCATAAAAATTTTTCAAGATAAATGATAATATACAGACAATGAACTGTGTTTCCGGAGGTGCTGTGTTCCTCTCCACAGCAGCCTGGATGACGCCCATGACTCTTTGGGAGAGCTGTTTACTGATCTTCAGTTAGGTACATGTTGCATGCCACTTGCAGACCAGAGCAGCAGGGCTGTGGCTTCTCAAGATGGGAGCTTGAGCTGGGTGCTGGTCACTGGGTGCTTCAGCAGCAGAGTGGGTCTGAGGTGTGAAGAAAATCTTTGATCCCTAACTGAGATAGCTGTACTAGGAAGATCCCCTACTGCGGGTGCAGTTTTACTGCAGAGCTCTTTGTTAGGGGTTTGGTGAAGCATGGTGTATTTTGCTGCCAGGGTGAAGTCAACTAAATAGACTAAGGCGATGCAATCCTTCTCACTAAAGTATTTTGTAACTGTGCAGCAGACTCACCAGCAGATGAATGTTTAGGTTCCACTGTAGACAGCAATAGTGTGAAGCTGAGATATCTCCTAAATTCTGCAGTGTTCTGACATTTCTGAAACAGCTTTGCATGTGTTGCTGAACAGGGGAGAAGAAATGATGCAAATGAAGACAGCAGTCAGTCCCTTTTTTTTTTTGCCCTTTTTATAATTCTTTTACAGATGGCACCGAGTTCATTTCTTATTACCCTCGAACTTGTAACATATGCAATGTGCAACAGATCTTTGAAGTGATAACAAGTAGCCATGTTGTTAATAGCATTACCAGAGAGATGGTCACAAGGGCAGAAAAGCTGGGAATGGCTGGAGCTTGATCCGTGGTGGGGAACGTCAATATCTCTGGCATCAACAAAGCTGTTATTGCTGAGAAGGCAAAGCAATGCTGAGAATAAAATTAAGCACGGCTTTGGATTCAAGAGCAAGAATAATTTCACACCATTCCTAAAGCAACCATTTTGCTTGTTTATTTTCTTCATAATTCTCCACTGCACAATGCTGTGGCTTCTGTTTTTTTCTACACAGTCAATGAGGCATGTTGTAATAGCAATTTATTTCTTTAACCCTCAGAGACATTTTTCTTTAGAAAGAGCGGGATAGTTTGGGTTTTCAGATGGAAACAGAAAAAATTGGGACATCGCTCTTTTTGTTTCCAAATAACAATACCAAAGAAGGGAATGGATAGCTATTTACACTGTCTGTAATGATGCTCAAAATTGTTACTGGTTGCTATCTAGGTTGCACTCCCAAAACCACAAAAAATGCTCAAACACACATTCCATGAAATTTGAAATCAATACCTAAATATTCTCTGTATTGCATCAGGTAACAATTTGGAATTCTACATTCCTTATTCTTCTGTTTTAAAAATGTATGCCATTTAAAATATCTAGATAGCTTGGCACTTCTCTAATATAGCTACATATTCAAATCTGTCCTCAATGAAGTTGTTCATATTTCTGATTAATCTCAGTGGATGAAATAACAATGCCATTTATTTACAGGTGTTTTTTATCTTCATGTTTTACTTTTGTACATTTGTAATTCTCTGCAATAGCATGAAATGGAAGACCAGGTGGTACCTCACTGCCAGCTTCCTTCCTTGACAAAACACTTTTTTTTTTTTTAATAGCTTTTTAAAATTAAGACCTTTTGTCTTAGCGGCTTTTATTGAAGAATAGTAAATATTGTGTTTCATTTCAGAGCACTTTAAAGCAGAGTGTGCATTTGGAATTTTGAATTTTCTTCCTAACATTCTGAAATTTGTTACTTTCCATGGAAGGAAAGTTCTACATATTAAGAGAGCTCTCGGATCTGATGTGAAGGACCTGGGTGATACAGGCAGCACCATCAAGAAGATATGAAACTTTTATTTCCATTCGAAGAGGTTTCGGTTTACAACCTTTTAGTTTGAACAGCATTTGCCTTTGATTCTATTTTTCACAGCAACTGTTGACATCTCACTGGATACTGTTACCCAGCTGCACTTCTGGAGGCTCAGCCTAACCGAGGCAGCCATCACCACAGTCTGCAAAACCAAAATGAAACTGTGCAACATGGCTTGGGGCAATCCATATCACCCACTAAGGGTTCTACTTGCCAAAACTAAGACTTAGGCTGTCAGTTCAATGCACTTGACACTTCTGCTCTTCAGATATGTTTGGAAAGACGGTAGTATTTTCTGATCTCATGTTTTGCAGGGATTCTGCTTGTGTACCTCCTGACTTTGTCTTTTGTAGGGATCCAGGTTGTGTTGGAGTTGGCTGGCTACAGTTTAAAACCCACCTGCTCCATAACCCTAAGAGAACAAGGCTCGCCCTGGACCTTGATTAATCATAAGTGTTGGAATGGAGGTGTTTTCAGGACGTGCAGTGATAAAGCTGTCTGACAGAAGTTGACATGGCTGTGAACTGCAGATGGCTCCAGAGTTAAGCAGCTGATGGTTTAGGGGAACGAATAGCTCTGAAATGCAATTACAACCTTATAATCCTGAGCTCTGTCTAAATCCTGCACTGAAGAGTGATAGAGCTGTTTGGATCTGTGCCATGGTCTTTAGAAATTAGGACTCCCCCATCCCATGGGTGCCTGTGCCCTCAAGAAATGTTTACAATGGCTCTTGTGGGACTAACAACTCTTGCAAATGAGAACCAGTTTCAGTAGAATGAATTGTATTGGAGCCACCACTTCTTCCTGTGAAACATGAAGGATATTTGTTACTGAGAAATAGTCCATTGCATTTTTGTAATCTTATTTGTGCTTTATTTTGAACAGAAGCCTGACTGCAATGAAACACCATTTGTTTGTGTTTTAGAAACAATGCCCTCTATTCTGAAAATATTTTTCTAAGCTTTATTTGCTTAGAGCAAGTCAGAAGAAGACAAAGTAAAAGTCACTTTTCATTTTAGCAGAGCCTGTTGCTCTTCACTGGTCAGTCAGCACAGGAAATCAGCATGCTGAGAAAACACCTACAAGTCATGAAGAAACCACAATGTGTTTCAATTTGCTTTAGAGACTTACGCAAGTTACTTTGGTTTCAGAAAACAAAATACTGACCCTACTTCCCTTTTCTTTTAGCCAGTGTCCTGTTCACATCTTAGGCAACAGGAATCACTCTACTTGAAAGAAATAGGTGCATGAGTAATTCAGACAAAACACAGTTTTACTTCAGCCTTGAGCAAGTCAGCTGAGGAGAAGAATTTAGTACTTGCCTCTGCAATCTTCTGAGATATTACACCAAATATCAATGTTCCACCAGCAAAGCTTCTTAACACCTTAATGAGCATTTATGGCTGTACGTCTTTTCAAGGCTGTTCAAAAATTGGATGGAGAGTAAGAAGATTTCTGTGCACACCAGAACAAGAAATGTTTTAGTGTTTCAGAATCTAGGCTTTTCATTAAAAAAATATATATAAAAAAGCCAGACAATTTTATTTCAACTCTATTGCCATCTCACTGTCAGCTGCAAGTGAGCATGGGAACTCAACCGAAAGAAAAAGCCATCTTTCTAAACTCAGAAGTATTGCACCAAGTATGATGGAGCTAGTAACATATTCCCATCTAGTCTGGGTCTGGTCATCAGAATACGTTGGTCTCAGTG
This sequence comes from Cnemophilus loriae, assembly GCA_013397755.1. NCBI lineage: Eukaryota > Metazoa > Chordata > Aves > Passeriformes > Corvidae > Cnemophilus > Cnemophilus loriae. The sequence goes on along the minus strand of VZTF01003708.1, from coordinate 138,707 downwards.
TCAGACAGCCCTGAGTACACGCAAAACAACTCTGTCATGCTTTATAGGCATCTCAGAGGGCACTCGCATGTCTCCTGGAAGAAGTCGAACATCCTGGCTACTTATGAGTTTTAGACAAAGTTTTTATATTACATTTGGTGATCTCTCCATGGTGAAGTCTAGATGAGATATGTACACTCCAATGCCATGTGAAGTTTCATATGAATTTTATGTGAAATCTGCACCAAAACATTAGTATCTTTACTGAAATTATAAGAATTATTGATTACAGAAATATACTATTTCCTTTAAATTCCCAGCCATACAACAAGCTATTTCAAACACAAAAATTTTGCCTTTATTTGATTTTCACATTACATTCTTCTAGTATTTTATCTTCTGTTCTTACTGTCATGTCTTCATTTCGAAATAAAAGATACAAGAAAGGTAAGCCAGTATTGCAGAAGCTTTCAAGCACTTATTTGCCCGGAGAGTGCCTTATGCAGTATACAGTGTTCTGTAGCTGCCTAACAGAGTGCCTTACATAATTGATTTTTTGTTTTCATCAGCTGCCTTATTGGAAGAAAAATAGAGAAACTTTAGGCAATTTATCTGAAAATTAATTACACTGAGAAATAAATGAAAGGCTTAACAAAAGGTTTTCAGAAGTTGCAGTGCTGATTTTGTTTCATTTTTAATTCAAAAACTTTAAGGAAAGGGTGATTTTAAAAGAATGCTCATTCCTAGTAAAGTGTAACCCTGAAAATCTTTCTTATTCATACAGTATCCGAGAAAGGGACAGCAATGGTTCCTATGCCTTGTGCCTACTGAACGACGGAAAAGTCCTTCACTATCGTATCGACAGAGATAAGACAGGAAAGCTCTCCATACCAGATGGAAAAAGATTTGACACCCTGTGGCAGGTCTGTTAAATCTATATCACATGGATATCTGTCATCACGTTTCCATATAACTGACCTAGGCAATGTTTTATTTTGCCTTGTGACAATAGTCTTTGGCTAAAACCAACACATTTTGACAGGTTATTTGTCATATGTTTCCAACGCAGTGTGGTTTCTACACATGAAGAAAATATAGGTTAATGTAGAAAGCTACGTGAGTGTAGAGAGTTTAATCATTTTTAAATGTGATGTTGCAGCCTGGCTGTGTTCAAAACTGTGATTAATTATTCAGTTAGCTGAACATTCTCAAGAATGAAAGTCTGTTTGCATTTGCAAGTAACCATATTCAATTATGGATATGCTTGGTTTTAGTCTTTTGCTAATGTCCTTTATGACAACAACTAACAGAATTCTAGCAAGCAAGAGAGGGGATGGTTTAAAATGCTGTACACCTAATGCAGTCTTTAGCATTGAAATTCTCTACCTTCAAGTCTGAAAAGGAGTGGCTTGCTGAGGCTTACCACCCAAATATGTCTGAACCCTGGTAAAGATTAGAGCAGTTAAGAAGTCCACAGCTGACTATGCCATAGTTGAAAGCAAAACTGGATGCTGGTGATATGACTGTGTAAATTGAAGATACTAAGGGAATTGAAACCCCTGCAGAAATCTCTTGTGTCCTCTTGCTTAAAAATCTATTAAAACAAGTAAAGTGAGTCACAAACCTAAAATATTAGTCTTCGCTTGCATGTATTAATTCTTAGCATTTTTGTAATTGTCCTATGTATTTCTTTCCTGATGTCACTGGAAATTTAAAAGCAGCTCTGCTATCTTACAATTTTTGTGAACACGTCTGCAACTCTTACAATCACAGACCTTTTCCTTTATACGCAAATGGAAAATAGCAGTAACAAACATGTAAAAAATTATGTGGAGAGGACAATCCAGGAGCACAAATGGCCCCAACTACTGGTGCTATACATTTATTAACTGTGCACATCCCACTGGAGTTCTGAGCTCCAAAGAAAGCACTGCACTTTAATTATGCCCAAAACTTTAAAGGGGGGGAAAAAAAAAGAGAGAGAACTCAGAGATATAAAAATAAGCTATTTGCTCAGAGTTACAAAGCTGTTTAGTAGCAGAACCAGGGGGAAAGTACTCATGCTTACAAATCCAGTTCCTGGATCATGTCGCACATTTATCGACAAGTTTACTTCAGAAACATGCACCCCTGCTAAATAGAAATAAAGTAAAGAACAAGTGCAGTAAAGATCTGCTATATGCCAAGGTCATTTGTCATAATATATATTGACTATTTTACATATGTACACAGTTCTAAAGAGACAATATATTTAATCATACCACCCTTACATTTTCATATATGTTTCTCTCATTATTTCTTTTTTTTCCCCTCCCCTCTTATTCTGCTAGTTAGTTGAGCATTATTCATACAAACCAGATGGATTATTAAGAGTTCTTACCATTCCTTGTCCGCAGCATGGCACAGAAAATGGTGAGTTATTCCTATTATTTTTATATGTGTAAAAAGACATGGTAATTGTGATAAATATGTGTGCATTTTTTCTACTTGCCATGTAGGTGAGTGCAGATTTTCCACTTTTTCAGAATGAGTTAATGTCTGTCAGACTGTGCATGACAAAGGCAGATCCTGTAGCTTAAGACCACCAAATCACATTTCTGCTGAGTCTAAATTATTGTCAGATCCGAAATGTGCTGTGCTGCTCGAAGTGGCAGTGTGTGTTACTTGGGCCACAACATGAATGAGGTGGTCTTCTCACTCTGAAAATGGGGGTCAAAGAGGCATTCTGTGATAACTTGTGGGAAAGGAGGAGAAAAAGCAGGAGAAAGTTTCAGTGTGCTTTTTACCCCGTTTCTTCTTTAATGTCATATCATACTGAAGAGATGGTGTCCTCCCTCTTGCCCTGACTGAAAAGGGAAAAGAGATGCATCTGACTCATCTGTGTCCAATTTATGCTCTTCCAGAAGTGGTTTTCTCTCTCTGAGGCCGCCTTCTGTCATTCTAATTAGATACCAGTGCCATAGTGAGAGGATATAGAATAACAGAACAGCATCATAGAACCATTTAGGTTGGAAAATACACTCAAGATCATCAAGTCCAACCCTGAAGTTTTTACTTTTTCCACTCTTTTGAATCACTGCGTGCTTTTTCCACCGTTCTTTTTCTGCTCCTTTGAATCATTTAGGCTCTGCATTTGCTTTAGTCTCTGTGGCCGGAGGTACCAGAGTCAGCTGCATATAAGAGACAAAAGCAAAGAAGATAGTCCAAGAGAAAGACTGTAATGTGATTTTAAAACTAGACAGTTGGTCCCCTCTGTAAAATTCTGCGTTATTACACAAATTTCGTACCTTGCTCAGTATCATTTTACATTTGATTCTTTTACAGAAAATCTTGGTTTTAATACTCGTCCTTCTTCTGGAACACTTCCTAAGGTAAGTGTAGGTGGAGGTATAGCAATAGCATTCATTTGAGAAGGCTTAAAGTCACATACTGCTCTGGGAATCCTAATTCTTGGATATTATTTCATCTGTCAGTTTCTTTTTCTAGGGTTATAAACAGTGAGTTGAAAAGAAACTTAATATATTCTATCATGGTATTGCTTTCATCAGTGTTTTGGATGTCCTAATCATAATTTAATTTTGTGAACTTCTTTTACACATGCAATGTATGTGAAAAAACCAGTATTTTACATAGGCAAAATTCCTCCTTGATGGTCATGTTGTATAGTGATTGTATCAACACTAGGAGGAGAGATACCACATCACTTACATTGTTCACTTAGAGAATCTGCTCACTGAAGCAGAAATGGAAGTTCAATTTGTTTTCATATTTGGTGTGTGCAGTTAACAACAGACTTTGCACAAGGGTTTCATTTCTTGTGCACTGCATTAGGGGTGATTCTTTCATCAACTCCATGAAGAGTGAGCAAGTCCACCTGGTATTATAATTACCTAAGTTCTCAAGGTCCATTCACTAGAGGAGCCACCTGAGGTGTGATACGTCCACAGACTCACATAATGCTGTCTTGTTCAATATAGCTGATTTCATCTGAAACAGGGAGCTAATTTTAGCCATTTCCCTGGATAACTTAATCATTCTAGGTCATTATCTTGATGCAGTCCCACATTATAAAAAAAAAAATTTATTCAAATAGGCAATTACCTTTATTTCAGTACTATTGACTCCTACCAGGCCTGTAAACAACCACTGTCATTCCTTCACTTCTGAAAATCAGGTACCTTTTTAAATCATTGGAAATTAAGCGATCAAAATCAGTCCATTTTTTATTAAAAATATTTTAAAATAGATTATTTCTATATCCATATTTCATTATTATTTATTATTTTTATTAATAAAATATTTTTTAAAAAATATTAAAATACTGCCTTGAGGTTTGGATCTGTGCCATTTACAAGGATGTCCATGAAGTTTAAGCACACAAGACCACATGTAAATCATCTTGTATGCACGCAGTTGTAGAGATAGGGCAAGAACATTCATTGTGGGAATACTGTGTAGGTTTCATAATATCCACAGAAAAATTCACAGTATAAGTGTAAATTTAACTGCTACTGCTTAAGATTTGTTGTGATAGCTGGAAAGAAAGTCACCAATGCTAAGAGTGAGAGTGTATATTTTGCAAGTAGTCTACTGAAACGTTGTTTAAAGCTTCAATATATTTGATATTTTGAACTTCTTAAAACTGAACATTTTATGTTTTCCTTGGGACTTTTTAAAAATAAGACTGCTAAATTATTTTCTTGAAATATAAACATAGAAAATGGAAAATTTTAAATTACTATTACTATTTATGGAGCTGAAAGTCTTCACTTAATATTTCTAGGTTCTCGCACATTAATACCTTTGTGCAAAAGCAAAAACTAACGAAGATTTTTAATATGCCTGAAAGACAGTTACTCAGATCACACAAAAACAAAAAATTAACCAGCCTGAAGAGAATGAATACAATCACAAACATATATAATACAAACACAATCTTATGTGGAGGATGTGCAATCTATCTTCGTATTGTTTACACCATGATAATTAACATTTGAGTTTAAGAGTTTCTGACATTTCTAGTATACTGCACTTTTTTTTTTTAATTTTTGAAAAGGCTTGCCACAATATGTAAATTGGAATAGTGACTTTTTGAACTGGATATCAAAATAATTGTGATTAATTTGAGAAGTGTCCTGGGGAAAAAAAAAGAAGAAGAAGGTCAGTAGAAATTAGTGCAAGATAGTGCACTTCTAATAGTCAGATGTAAATCGCAGAATGGCGAGCAGATACAGTTTTCAGAGGATGTGGTACCTGCAATGCATCAGAATGGGAACAAAGATGAGCAACCACCACGCTGGTGGAGGAAAGGGAAACATCAGGGTGTTTCCAGCTTGTTCAACATTGGCAAGGTCTCAACAGAAAGAGTTTCACCAGTTTTTGACACTGCACTGAAGAATGTTGCCCAGCAGGAGGTAATCCAGAGCAAGGCAACAGGAATGATCATGACTTGTGAGAAAGGATTGGTTATGATAAAAAGCAAAAGAGAGAAAGTAGAGGAACCAAACATAATGGCCAGTTCTAAGCAACAATCTAATACTGGTGTTCCCATCCAGACCAATTTTTCAATATTTTTTTTTTTATATATATTGCAGCCTAAAATACAGTGGTGCTATTCCAAAGTCTTAGTGGAATAGCATGCCCAAATCTGAAGTTGTTTCAAAGTTAAGAATGTGCATGAAATGTAGAAAGACCTGCTGGACTATCTGCAAGGCAGACTGTCCAAATAATTTATCTGTAAACTGTGGGTGTATAAGGGCTTAGAGTCAAATTTACGTCAGGAACATAAATCTACATCAGATTTGTCTATTATTTGCTCTTATTCCATGAACATACTTAGAGTAACAAAATTGTTAAGTTTATTGTAATATGGACATCTCCTTTTTAGTGATACTAATATGCTTCCTCTGCAAAAGAAAGGACTTTATGCTAAATGCCTGTATTGAAGTTAATTTTCACATGCAGAATATGGAGACTTGCTTGTTGTTGCTTCTCTCAGAACATGCATGGACTGGGATGTTTCTTGCCTTTCACAAGAGGCTCCATGACTAGGTTTAAGGTGATTTTGACCCGTTTCATTTTTTGAACTACTTTTTTCTCCCTTGGACCAATTTCATCCCAATATGTATTTAAACCTGCAGAGGAGCTTTTGAAGTGAGTCTTTAGTTCAGTTCTCCAGCTGACGACATTACAGTAAAGCTGCCAAATTCTGGCCGTTTCCCAAATTCTCCTCTTAACCTTTCTCAATATTTTATTTGTTCAGTCACAGTTTTTCAGGCAGTAATAATAGACCTAAACTTTATGAGTACAGCCTAACTGTAACTAGTTGCTGTGCCTGATGAAGTATTCATCTTAACCTGCATTTGTAGGTCTAATACAAACATGTGAGTTAAGCAGAATTACCATCAAGGCACTACAGGTGGTTGCTTGCTCAAGCGCTGGGAGATACTCTTGTTGAAAAAGTGCAATGAGAACCATTCTCAGCTTGTGCGAAGGAGCACTTGACCTCTCAGAGAATTTATCTGTTGCAAAAGTGTAACTAAGTAGTACTTCAGGTTTCATTTATTCCCACTATGGAAAGAAAATTTCATGAAGTAAAAGAAAATAGCTGCCTTGGTAACCTTTTTCAATATGCAGTAACTGAATTTTTATGTATCATAGCTATGAAGAATGTCAAGTATCAAAAAGGTTTCTGTTCTTCCAACAGCAATAGGGACCACATGGCTATCCTTGGTGTTTTGAAACAAGACACCTTTTTAATGTGAAATAAGATATTTTCTTTTAAAAGAAAACTAGGAGATATACCAATCCCAGCAATTAAAAAAGGTATCTTTTCAGAAAACAAGAAGTCCTAATGGGCTATTAAAAAGTTCAGGACATCTAAGTGAGTTCAAAGGCTGTTTAAATTGCCTGAGAATGTGGCTCAGATTATTGTTTTAGCCTCAGCATCAGCCTAAATATCTGAACAATAAGTACTCCATTTCACTTTTTAATAGTCAGGTATGATCTGTCAGTGACCCCTAGAAATGCTAATTTGTCACATTTAATTAAATTAATTTGGTCTTGTAAAATATATTTGCATATCTTTTAAAGGCATCTTTACCTTTAAACATAGGTGCATGTGTAAAATGTAAAGCCTGTTCCTTTTTGTTTGGAATTAATATTACATTGTATGCTTTCTGCTTCAATAACCACATTGTTTGTTGTATGACCAAGACATGCTTCAAATTTTGCTCGATACATTAATCATACTTGCAGACATGAAAGGTATCCACTCATTTACATTGCTAAATATGTCCCAGCATGGGGGCAGGGCACTAAAAGTTCAGTGACACAGACAGGAGAAATATACAACATACTCTGTAAATAAAGATCTAGAAAAAGGGAAATGTGTTTGAATTTAAAAACTGCCTTAAGGTATGTCTGCATATACCCAAACCTTAAGGTTCAGGATGGTTTGACAGTAATGCAGATGAAAGAAAATTTGGTACTAAGACTTCCTGTACTACATTTGTTTGATGCATCCTATGTGTACTTGCAGGCACACGCAACAGAAAGGCTGGGAGCGTTTTGTTCTTGTAGAGTATTTTTGTTTTGTGAAACACCTTTAGTTATTTTCATGACACATTTACTGTTCCTCTTTGACCCCTTTGTGGTTTCTAGAGCTGGGCAGGAGGTGGAATTATCTCAAGACTCAAATCGTACACCTTTCCAAAGGCTGGCAGCAAAAAGGTGCTTCATATACTTTTTTTAGGTTTTTGACTGAGTTAAAAATACTTGAACAACTAATTTCACTCTATTCCCCCCCTCTTTTCGCTTGCTGTCTTGACTACTAACAATTAGATTGTGAAGATTTTGTAAGCTTTCTGCATCTCTCCTAATCATCTGCTTAATTATGGGCTTGATTTTATAACTGAAGCAATGGGTTTGAAGGAGTTTTAAAAATAGAGGGACTCTTTTTATGCAATTTCTGGCATACCAAAATGTTAATGTAGATCTCAATATTTCTGCAAATGAAATGTGATAAAATATTTTTCAAAACCACTCAGTTATAGCAGAATAAAATTATATTTCTACTCTCCTTCCTAATCAGAAAATTGTCTTGCTTACACAATTATGTTATTACTAAGCACATTTAGGGAACAATAAAAACAACAAAATTTATACTTACATAACTTATGTGCACAAATCTTGTTATGCATTCAGTTACATTTAGGCAAGTGTAAGATGTCAGAAGACCAAGCAGAATGGGAAAATTGGTAAGATGCCAGGCAGGCATGGGGAGCCCAGCCCTGTCCTAGTGAAAATGCTCTTGCATGGCCAGAAAATGGTGCTATCCAGTAATTGATGTAGTTCTGAAGCATGTAGCTATGAGTTTGTTTGCATGCTGAAAATAACATATATGCCCCTATCGGATCCATGGGTCTCTCTTTATGTTTATTGATTTATTTCCAGTTGCTCTTCAACAAAAATGAGCAGGCTTGAAAAGCCCTAGAGGTGTGCTACTGTTCAGAGTGAAGAGCTGTGTTTGATGTATACTGTATTTGATAATCTCGATAAGTAACGAGTATTCCTTTCCTACAGCTTCAGTTCACTATTATGCTGAAGGACTAAGAGCTGCTGTCAGCTCTGTATCCCTACAGGACCCACACCTCTTTTTCAATGTGTGTTTATCATACACAAGTACAGATGCGGTCTCACGATCTGCTCTAAACCATCTGAAATACAATGCCAAAATATCACACATTTTGGGTTGTTTCAGAAAAATGAGTGTGAGGTCTGAATTCCCTAGACATGTTTTTGGTCACTCTGCTGTTAATCTGGTAGAATCTGTGTCACGCTCTGGTCACTTTCTGGTGTCAAATACCTATATGGTGCCTTCTGGGCAACATACACAGAGCAGAGACTGAAACACATTGGCAGAGTAAAACCAATCATTTAAGAAAATCATTTCAGAATCCTGATTTGATCACCATTTACATATACTTAACCCTGAATACTCAGACCCACATCATACTGGCAGATTTTAGACTGTAGATGAAAGTTGTGCTCTGAACAATTCAAAGATATATCATTCGTTAACCCCAACAAGCCGAGTTTACTTTAGACATGGTTAATTACACAATTACTTCTACTATGTCAAAAGCTTTCATACAGCAAACCAGAGAAAATATATTTATTTTATTTGTTATTTTATATTTACTCATTCTTGGGATTTTTTTTTTTAATTTCACAAATGCACTATTTGTATTAAATTTTAGGATCCACATCAAAATTTTTCAGTCTGTTTTACCCGTGCAAAAACGTTAATTTAGATAATTTAAGTGAAATCCTGCCACCCAGTGGCAACTGAGATGCCTTAGCCGAAGCTAGTTGAGGATATGGCTGATGAGATGTTTCTCATGGAGTATTTAGCTATTAAGTTTTAATAAAATGAGATGCCTTTATGGTCTGCACTTTTTCAAATCATAATTATTACTCTGAAGGAATATTGCACTTGCTGTACAAATTGCCTTAATGAGAATATTACTATGCTGTTTACTGTAAAATTACAGTCTTTACTGTAAAAGTCAGACTTAGGGTAGTTGGAGCCATTTCATTCATATGTCACATTTTTAACTATCTCCTCTAGAGGACTTTTTTCTTGTACTCCTTTTTATTGGTTGAATAAATCCATGGTCATCTTGCTCATTCTCTGTTTCTTGTAAGAATACAAGAGATAATCAGTTCTCCCATACCTTAGATGTATTAAGACAAAGATCCTTTTGTTCAAAAAAGATCTGCAGAATTGTACTTGCTGTTTTAAAAATGTAGGGCAGAAAGGACTCTGCATTTAAATAATAGTTAAATACAAAGGAAATTTTATTTTACTATCACTTGGATAACTGTATATGCAATGATGCATACCTCCTGCCCCATGTCTAGTCAGTCTTGCTTGACTTCAAGGGAAAAAAATTCCAGTTCCTGGTAGACAGTCCTATTCAAAGTTATGTGGGGTGCTACATGCCATGAATACATGACTGGCAGGACTAAAGAAAAGTATTTGAGATTTTCTGAGTGCTGCACAATTTTCCCAAGTTGATAATAGGAACTGAAAATGTGCCTGTGAAATATTAAATCATAATTCAACTAGAAAGCATAGAATCACAGAATGTTAAGGTTTGTGAAGAATCTTAAAGAACATCTACTCCCAGCCTCCTCTGTCATGATCAGGGACTCCTTCCACTAGACCAGGTTGTTCAAGGCCTTATCCAATCTCTCCTTGAATACTCACACGAATGTGGCATCCACAACCTCCCTTGGCAACCCAATCCAGTACCTCACCACCCTCATAGTAAAGAATTCCTTCCGATTATCTAAACTGAATTTTCCCTCTTTCAGTTTGTACCCATTACTCCTTGTCCTATCACTACAGTTCCTGAT
>VZTF01003708.1:112811-127902 GCA_013397755.1 Cnemophilus loriae | reverse complement strand
CCAAGTCCTTTCCTCAGGGCTGCTCTCAATCACTTCTCTGCCCAACCTATAGGTGTGTCTGGGATCACCCGCCTCACGTGCAGGACTTTGCACTTGGACTTGTAGAACTTCATGGATTTCACACAGGTCCCCCTCCCAAGCTTGCCCAGGTCCCTCTGGATGGCATTCCCTCCCTCCAGTGTGACTGCATCACACAGCTCAGTATTGTCAGTGAACTCGCTGAGGCTGCATTCAATCCCACTGCCTGCGTGACCAACAAAGATGCTGAGCAGCATCGGCCCCAGGACTGACCCCTGGGGACACCACTTGTCACTGGTCTCCACATGGGCGTTGAGCCCTTGACCGTCACTCTTCACGTGTTATCATCCAGCCAATTCCTTATCCGCCAAGTGGTTCATCCATCAAACCCACCTCTCCAATTTAGGGCCAAGGATGTCATACAGTGTCAAATGCTTTGCATAAACCCAGGTAGACAATGTCAGCTGCTCTGCCCCACTCGCCAGTCCTGTAACCCTGTCATAGAAGGTCACCAAATTTGCTGGGTATGATTTCCCCTTAGTAAAGTATGTTAGCTGTTACCAAATACCCTTTTTTTTCCCCATGTGACTTAGCATAGTTTTCAGGAGAATCTGCTCCATGACCTTGCCTGCTACAAAGTAAGACTGACTGTTCTGTAGTTCCCTGGATCTTCTGCTTTCCCCTTTTCAAAAATGGGGGTCATGTTTCCCTTTTTCCAGTCATCAGAGACTTGACCTCACTGCCACAATTTTTCAAAAATGACAATGGCTTAGCGACTTTCTGACAGCTCCCTCAGCACCCTCAAATGAATCTTCTTGTGTTCTGTGGGCTTCAAGTTCCTTAGATGATCACCAACCTGATCCTCTCCTACAGTGGGCTTAGGGTGTTCATTCTCCCAGTCCCCCCATTTTCCTTTCTCAACTTGGGCAGTGTGGCTGCAGCACTTGCCATTGAATACTGAGGCATAGAAGTCATTGAGAACCTCAGGCTTCTCTTTGTCCGGGGTAGCTAGGTCTCCCACTTCCTTCCAAAGAGGAAAGAAGGAAAATTAACAAAAAAGACATTACTAAGCTATTTAATCAAGCTGCAACAATTAGAAATAACATTCTACACATATAAACCAAGCTAAGTAATGATAAATAAGACAGTATGATTCTTCTTAAACATGAGCAGGTCTCAGACAGAGAACCCACTTTGTTATATTTGCTGTCACTGTGTGATTTCCAGTTCACAGCTGCAGAGCTTTATTTACAAGCATGGAATTGATATATGTATTTTTTTAATGGAGTTGCTGAGCAAGAATCTCCAGTCCTTTCTGAGTTTTTTTGTTGTTGTTGTTGTTCTTGAATTGCAAAGAGCAGGAATGTCTCAAGTGTCCAGTTTGAGGACTCAGCTATGTCTTGGCCAGAGCTATGTTTTTACCAGCTGTTCTTCACTAGTGAATGAATTCTTGAGGTGTAAAATTTTGGTGTACATTAATTACATTTGGCCAGTTCAAGGTATGCCACTTGACTTCCAGTCTTAATAGGGGTTTGGGGTTAGTGAAGTACCTGTGTGAAACAGTGGTGCAGGTCTGGGAAAGTTGGCAGGGTGAATCAGTCAAGAAAAACAAGACTACAGCTGAGGATCTTGGTTTATATCTTCACTTGCCTCCCTTGTTCTCGAGAGTGGTAGATCAGTCAGTTTGTTCCTTGACCTATCCCAGAACTGTCTCAGGGGTTTTGTGGCTTGCCTTGACAGAAAATGGCCTTTTAACACTGTTCCAAATACTGAGCAATTCAAGTCAGAAGTATTACTCTTACTATGCCTGAAGTCACTGTGCTCAACCCACTAGGCCAGAATATTGCTGAAAACTGGCTTCCTACACAGGGTTTGCAGTAAAATCTATGTAGTGAAAACTTTTCTATTTCCTCCAGCTGGGCAGATAACTTCTTTATGATTTCAAGGTTTGTAGTTCCCAGGTCAGGTGTTTCCCCTACTAAATGAAGTTTCCAAATGATAAAACTTCTATTGCATCCAATAGTTCACAAAAGGAAACTTCACAGAATTATAGAATGGTTTGTGTTGGAAAAGGCCTTAAAGATTATTTCATTGCAATTCCCTTGCCATGGGCAAGGACAGCTTCCCTACAGCTTTGTTTCTCTTTGCTTGAAAAGAAACTAACCTGCAGAAATAGGTTCTGTAATTCCATGTTCCCAACAGCTCATAAACAGAAGTGACCAGATTAGTAGTTTCTCTCATCTATACTTTATTGTGCCATACCCAGGCAAGGAGCTCCAGAACATACACTGGGTGAGATGGTTTGTGTACTCTATATTATTTCTCTGACAAGAGTAAAGGCAGAGGAATTGTATTTGAACCAGAAGCTTAATTAATTAGGTAATCTTCCTCCTCAGAGCAGACAGACTGGCCTAATATCTGGTCCATGATGTTTGTCCCCGATGTTACACAAGCCTATTAAAGCAGTAAATTTTTACTCCAGTTTCTTCCACTTCTTTAAAATAGAGTCCTTCTGTAATATCCACAAGAGAAACAGGAAATTGTTTTTTGTTTTCATTTGTGCTAGCAATTTCTCTATGGCCTAGAGAGAGGGAGAGATAACTTGAAGAAGGATGAAGGATAGATTAAAGAGAAATCCTTCTGACTACTTGTGTTACGTGGCAAATTTGAAAAGAGCATGTAAATTTAATATCTGCAGAATAAGATTTGTGCATGACCCACTACAGTTAATTCTCTCTTATCTAATGCTCTGAAATATTTGTAATATCTTTCTATGCTTTTGGCCTGCTCTAACAATAACCTCCAGAATGAAATAACCTCTTTTGGATCGCTTTCTTTCTGATTCTCGTCCATGGGTCTCTCGCGATCATTATGCCAAAATCCTTGGGGGGTAAAAAGTGCTTTTAACTTACCTATTCATTGTTAAACAGAAAAATTTTATTTGTGTGCTACAGCTTCAGTCAACTATCGGCCACCCAGCAGAAGAAGCACCTTTTAATCCTTATGTACTGCAAAGGAACAGAGGTCTTACAGGAGCAGAAAGAGGTAGGCAGAGTCATATGTATCATTAATGCCGTTTTCTTCCTTATGGCAGAGATCTCTCTCAATCCTTATTTCTTCTTTCTTGCATATAGCTCACATTCTGATATGTACTGGTATAGCCACTATCATAACTCAAGCTTGGTAGCTGAAAATGCCGGATGTCACCAGCTACTACAAAAATCATTTAGCAGAAACCCCTTTTTCCATTCTGAAGGGGAGTATTATTTCCTGGGCTCTAAAAACTTATATCCTCACGTGTCATAAAAAGAATTGTGCCCTGTTGCATCCACAGTGCCAAGCACTATGCAATTAAAGTTGGATGCCTAAGAATGAAGTACAGATAAGGCAGTATTCTGAGTGAAGAATTGTGTGAGGTAAATAATGGGAAGTACTAAGGAGAATAAGAAGGCCAACCTTTAACCCTCTTTTTATTTAGGAACCTCCCGGTTTCACCCTGCACCAGTGTTCAGTAGTTACAGCACGTCACCAGGGGGAGGCCACTGTCTTTTGGTGTGTTCTGAAATGTAAATAGATGGACTGTATGTTGTTTCTTTATAATGCCCTTACAAGCAATGGTCTTGAATGTAGAAAAGGTGAATATATTAGCTGTGGCAGCAAAAATGTCTGAAATCATGTCTAATTTTTTTCATTGTTTGAACTGCAGGTGATCAGAGAGAGGCCTTGCCCATGGATACGGAGGTCTATGAAAGTCCATATGCTGATCCAGATGAAATTAAACCAAAAAATGTCACTCTTGACAGGAAATTGTTAACTTTGGAGGAAGGTGAACTTGGCTCTGGAAACTTTGGTACTGTAAAGAAAGGGTTCTATAAGATGAAAAAGTGAGTGTTGCCATCTATTTCCACGGAATCTAATATGTAAAAGCTCTAGCCTTTACTTTTTGGAGCAGCAGTAATCTTGGCATGTTGTTTGGGATAACAGACTGTAACTAATTTGAAATAACATTCACCAGTTTCTCTCTTTGTATGTGCACTCATTTTTGTCTATAAAGTGGGAAAGTGCTGCTTACAACGATTTTCTCTCCTGACGGGGGTAGTAGAGTGGGATTCCATTTCCTTCCTCTATAGTTTGCAAAAGTACAAATGCTACACAATATTTCCCATCTGCACAACACCTCTATCAGAAAAAGTGTGGAGTGCCATAGACAGTTTACCTATAGCAAAGAGAGTTTTGCCTAAAGTGTGATAAATACCAGTTTCCTGAAGCTGGAATGCTGATTTTGACAGCAGAAGAAGACAGAACATGTTGTAACATTTTTTTATCATGTCATGTTAGTAGGAACAGACCCTGTTTATACTTGACTATTCATGCATTTTCATAGTAAAATGTTATCAGTATGCTGCTTATGTGCATGGACTGATTATGTACACACTCTCATCTCTTGAAGTTGGAGGCATTTCTTTAACCAAGGTTTTCAGAGGCAGGAAGGATTTTTATTTTTCCAACATAGGCGGTAGGGATTTGAAGGGCTCTGATCTCAGCTTGTGTATTTTTTAATCTTGTTTCACATTGGAGCTCTGTTGATCTCGTCAGTCACTCTTTCAGTTTGCTGTATGAATGGAAGGTTGGAGAAGTAGCCTTAGGTTCTCAGGATTTCAGAGCACTGCCTTGGGGCCTGGCAATGCTGCATATTCCAGTCTCATCCTCAAAATACTCCAGTGCTTAGAAAGCTCTTTATAACTTTTCTTGCCAGAAGAGCTTTATGTCATCCTTGCCAGAGTGGACAAGAAAATTTTGTCCAGTATGGTTTTTTTCGGGCTTCTTAAGGCACTGTTATGACAATCTGTAATTTTCTCAGGTTCTTTTCATTCTCACTCTTTTGCTTAACTGTCTTCTGGGCATTTGATAGAGATGTTCCTGTTATGGCTGATTTCTTTTTTCTCCTCTGAGTGTCCATTCTATCTTTTGTCACAATTTGTGCTATGAGAATGGAAATATTTAATGAAGATTGTGTGCACTAGTGCACAGATTTGTCAGCAGCTAGTCCCAGAACTGGATTCTCTTTTGCAGGGGTGCCAAGCCTGTTGCTGTAAAAATTCTGAAGAACGAGAGTAATGATCCAGCCATAAAGGATGAATTACTGAGAGAAGCAAATGTAATGCAGCAACTGGATAACCCATACATTGTCCGAATGATAGGTATATGTGAAGCTGAGGCCTGGATGTTAGTAATGGAAATGGCTGAACTTGGGCCATTGAACAAATTTTTGCAAAAAAATAGGTATGTAAACTTTGATTCCATTCCATAGAATACAGCTCCTTTCTTTTATTTTTTCTTTTTCTTTATGGACAATTAAAACTGATATGTTGTTAATGTAATAATTAATGGTTGTAGTTATTCTTCACTGGAACATATCTCCGAACTGTCAAATATTTCTGCCAAAATAGGGTATATCGAATAAATGAAACAATTTTCACATACCCTTCAATTTCTCCTTTATTGATGTGATCACATATCATCTTGCCCAGGACAGGAGCCTAGATTGCCTTATCTAATTGAAACTTAGCTAAATGTAAGTGGATCAGGTTCCCAGTGTAATGTGGACAAGTTCAGAGTAAAGATTTGTATTTGAACTCCATGAAAAGTCATGAAAGTGAACTACTGACCTCTTTAAAATTCAATTGTGATTTTCAGACATGTCACAGAGAAGAATATAACAGAGTTGGTGCATCAGGTTTCCATGGGGATGAAATACCTGGAAGAGAATAATTTTGTTCATAGGGATCTGGCTGCAAGGAATGTGCTATTAGTCACCCAACATTATGCCAAAATTAGTGACTTTGGACTTTCCAAAGCTCTCAGTGCTGATGAAAATTATTACAAGGTAAGGTTTGAACACAATAAGAAAGCTGTGTAGTAGCACAGCTTAATAAGGATATTTTCAGTTGAAATATAGTTGAAAATTAGAAATATTATGTATCATTCATTATTTTATAACCTTTGTGGAGAGCCAAAAGGAAAAATCTAATTTTAAAGAGCAGTTTTAAATTAAATGCCTCTAAAAACGTGACTCCAAATCAGTTAGCTAAGCTTTTTTTACACTATAGATTTCATTTCAATGCATTATTTTGAAAGAGGAAGATTAGGAACAATTCTGTAACACTTTTGAAGAAGCCGTTACCCATTCTCTCTAATGCTAACTGCATCAGAAACGTTATGGTACTTAGTACAAATGGGTGCAGATCTAAGTTAACGTGAATTATGTGCATTCAGGTGGTGTTTACTACTTATTGTTGCATCTAGCCTGCTTTTTTTCCTTTTTGTTTTGACATATTTTAGGCACAAAGTCATGGAAAATGGCCAGTCAAATGGTATGCTCCAGAATGCATGAATTTCTACAAATTTTCTAGTAAAAGTGACGTCTGGAGCTTTGGGGTTTTAATGTGGGAAGCTTTCTCTTATGGACAAAAACCATATAAGGTGAGTGGTTATATTTGGCCATGTTTTTTCTGTAAAAATTCAGAGCAAATTTGAACCAATATATTTTCCTAACTAAAAGGAGTTGTTGCAACAAATGAGTCAAAGGATAACCTAAAAATCAGTTCAAGGTCTCTATTTGATTTATGCTATCATGTGTGCTGTAATCATTTGCAACTTGGAGGACTGACTGTTCCGGTCCCCTTGTTCCAGGGAATGAAAGGTGGTGAAGTTGCACAGATGATTGAAAGAGGAGAACGAATGGAGCGTCCTGAAGTCTGCCCAACAGAAGTCTATAGTCTAATGAAATTGTGTTGGACATACAAGTGAGTGTGATGGGATGCTCTTTTGATAGAAATACATTTTAATCTACATGGTTAAAAGCCACAAAGGGGGCAAGGGGGGGTTATTATTTCAAAATACATCTTTTCAGCTGGAGTTTAGCTTACAACCGTACTCCAAGCTAAGGAGTCAATTGCACTTTCAGGTGAAAATTATCTGCGTTATAGAGTGTACTACAAAAAGCCAATTTTGTAGAACTGAGTTTGCCAGAACAGTTGTATACAAAATACACGGCACCATAAAGAGTAAGTCCACAAAAAGGTCAGTCTAATGCATTTTGAAAAGAAAGTTTGAAATTAAGCAAATATTTTTGTTCCATTTTGGATTGCATTTAGTTTAATTTTCATTTCCAAGGCTTTAGCTTTATGAAATTTCAAAGTCATATTGCCAAAATTTTTATTCTATTCCTCAATATTTAATTTTTTGAGCTATTTTTCTCTTCTCTCATAACTGAATATATTCAAATTGGGTCCCACACTGACTTCTTATCAGTGAGAAGCAAAACATCTTTTCAGGTCGTACATGATATGTCAGAAACATTTTTTCTGTTTCATAACCATTTAGAAATTAGAATTACGGAACATAGAAAGAAAAAAACCTACCTGATTTTTTTAATTAGTATATTGCAGAAATATATTAAAACTGTTTTATGATTTATTGTTTTAAGCTGTTTTGCTGAAGTTACTTTTAGCTGTAGGAAGTCTCCAGAAAGCACCCAAAGTGACAGTAATGTCACTTATTCTTCCAGTTCACTATCTGGAGAATAGGTCTGCCCAAAAGATCTACATTAAGGAGCTGTGGTACTTCATTTTTAGGTACCTTGCTTCTTTGTTAGATTTATTAAACCTAATACTCTAGACAGAATGTGCAACCAAAAAGTAATTCCTGCCTTTTGGTTTGCCTCAAAGAATGCTGTAACAGTTCTACAGGGAAAGGGATCAAGTTTTGTTATTATTAACAGACATACCATAAAGCATGCTGATTTTTATTTTTCATACTAAAATATCTTTATTATTGGAAAGAAAATAAATTTTAAAAAGAATGTTCAGGTCAGGCAAAGTAACTATCTCAATATGTAATGTAAAATTGTAAGGGCTTGTTGTCAGTTTAATTGTGTTCTCCAAATAAAGAAACAATTGCAGATATAAAAGAAAGATGGTACAATCATATAGTGTGGGAGTAGGCTCCTCTCAAGAAGGAAGGCTTCTAACCACTCTGTGTGTTGGTACTACCCATTATAAGGCAGATATTGCACGGCAAATATTCTTTTCTCCAGATTATTACTAAAGTAAATGAAGTAGAAAATTGAACGGAGCTGATTTACCATTTCTTTCTTCTAGTACCATCACCAACCGCAAAGTAACAGGCATGATAGTAAATCCACTGACTGGATGCTCTGCAGTAGTATTTGCCACTTGGTATTAATTCTGTAGTGTGATTTTTGTAGCCTTAAAGTGTTGCTAGCATCTTTAAATGAGCTACCACTGAGGCAGAGTCCCAAGGGCTATAAGGCCCATGCACCTCGACAGCTCTGTCCTTCCTGCACAGTGACACTTGTCATCTTTCCACAGCATTGATGACCGACCGGGATTTGTTGCAGTTGAGATGAAATTACGTAACTACTATTATGACATTTCCCACTAACAGCATGGAGAAGAGCAGCTTCCTTGTCTCCAGCCAGCACCGTTTGCAGAGCAGCTCGTTTTCCAAAACCAAGCAACCTCGATTTTTGTACTTCCATTTTCAGCCTGCAAAGCTCAGAGCTGAGCCTTGTGTCTGTAAGGTTGCCTTTTCTCACCTTCTGCACAAAACCCAGCCCCAAGAGTATTGAAAGTGTAACAGTCTCAAAGTGAGCAGCAAGGATGTTAGAGCAGATGCTTATACTTTTGCTACATTCCATTTCATTTTATTTGCAGCTTTATTTGCATTACATTTTGCAGTCCTGTAAAACCTATTTAATGACTTTGAGCCTTCTTCCTCTCCTATATCAGAATGCAGTTTGGAGTTTAGATTCTCCTCAGTAATATTCTTAGCGTCTAAATGTATTGAGTTGTTCCAGCCTTCCCTTTCCTCAAGGAAGAATAGCATAAACATTTCTCACTATGAAGCAAATTCACTGTGCAAGTGTGTCAGACGCTTTGACTGACGGTGTGTTTGATTTTATCACCAAGCCCCTTTAAACCAAATCACATTCTTCTTAGTAATAAAGTAGGCAGAGGGGAATTGGGAGTTTTAACTTTCTAACATCATCGCCTTTAAATGTGACTACCTTCTTTTGTTTCTCATCTTGTGTGTAGAGCCCAGCTGTTCCTCAGGGAGGTATTTTTTTTCCCAGTGCAAACTGGGAGCTCAGAGGCTTGATCTCGTCTTGGAAGAAAACATGCCAGCACCTAAAGATGATTCCATATTCTAACATAAACTCCAACATTGCATTCCTGAAAATACACCTGTGATGGAGCAGCACTTACCTTTCTATGTGCTTTTTCATCCTTCTCCAGACACGTATTTTCTATGTATCTGTTTGAGTACAAGGTAGCTCTTTGTGTTGCGTTTTGAGCAGCAATCATTTTTATCTTTTCTTCAAACCTTTCTTTAAAAATCATCTGTGAGAATTTCACCCAACTTTATCACCTCTAAAGTGAAATTTCACCTCCAGTTCAAATATTTTTTAATGGGTATATGGACAACAAGATTAATTTTGTCTGCTCCAAAATCTTAGTATTTGTCCTGTTATCAGTCCCTGTGGGCATCTCAGGAAAAGGCATTTGTCTTATCATTCGTCTGTAATGCAGCATGCAACTCCATTAAATTGGAAGTATAGTAGAGTAATAACAAATAATGTAATCAATTTCTGATTCTGTTTTTACACTTATGCTTTGCTTGCTCAATCTCATTTTAAATATTATCAATATCAACATTTCTATCACTTACTACTCACAAGCAGCTACTCTATTGTCATTTGCATATATCTCAGGAATCTACGTACATTTTGTCTGCTAGATATAGAGATTTTAGAAGACTATAAAGAATAAGATTTAGAATTAGGTATATTTATTGCATATGGCTGATTAGAGTATATGTGTTTAATTTTTGTGTGAACAGAGTATTCTTAGAGATGCAGTGGTATTTTTTTCTCTAGCAATGAAATTGTGTGAGCAATTAAACTGAAAAAGTGTGAAATAATTTTCATAAAAGACAGGAATATAAACAGATATAGAAACTACTATTGTTTTTCTTCTTCTTTTTACTAAGTTTATGGTCTATTTGTTAAATAATATCTGGTGCCTTTTGGTAGTTTGGTCTTGGCTGTCCAGTGCAAGGCACCACAGGCTACTGAAAGATACTGAGTGCAATAGACCATGTTTTAAATGTGAGCAAACATGACTTACCTTGAAGATGATTTAATTTTTGTTTTGTTTTTAAGAAACATTTTCTACAAGACCAGCTTGTATAGAAGTTAGCCATAGTTATACATAGGTGTTTTGTCACTTTAGTTATGTTGCAGAGAATTTGTTATCTCTACATGTGCAATTAGTACATTTATGGGGATATTAGTTAGACATAAATTGCACAAATCTCTATGAACCAGCGAGTGGCAGTACTCAATTTCCCAGAATGAGAGATATATTCCTCTATATCTCTCCTTAAAAGTGATGTCTGATACAACAAACCTGGAGGATTATTTCTTCTCCTCTCTTCTGAGTGAATGTCAACATCACTTTCTAGTTACTTGATAATTTTTAACATCACTATTACATAATAAAAGTTTACAATGAGAATATAAAGTATTGTGAAATAAATGGATTTGGTTTTAACATTTTAATTAAAGATACTTTTACAAAATATGCTGTCTACAAGAATCCTTTCATAATTACATCTTTTGTAAAAAATCCTGATGCTGTGCAGAGTGTGTAGATGTACTGGGTTACTGTGATTGCTGTGGAAGCCTGAGATTGTCCTATTAACAATGAAAGGTACCCAACAGGACAGATAAGTCCACTGAAGCCTGGGCTGCTTTTGGAGCAATTCAGGAATAGCAGGAAATTCCCAAAATATGCATGTTGTTATTGCACCTAAGTCTTTTCAAAGTGCTTTACAACAATGCTGTGCTGGATCTGGAAGGTTAAAAGTGCCAGGAGTCAGTGCAGTGTATCAGCTAGACAAGAGTTTCTGCCTTACAAATGTCAGCTATGCAGGATTTAAGTCACATTATATGACATGGAACCTCCCTCATAGAGGCAGACAGCTGTTCTAGGTATTCTAAAATAAAAACAGCAACATCTTAGTCTTTCATTTAGATTTTTTCGCATGCTCAAGTTCTCAGGAAAGCTAAGGCTAGATGGGTGTGAATGTGAATTTGAATAGTAAACAAGAAAAGCAGGAAGGTAGATAACTCTTCAAGCAGGTACTTACCTTTAGGGGGATCAGTCAGTGACTGACTGACTGTTCTGCTCTGATTGTTTTCCTGCATAGCAAATCCGGCCTAATTGCTGTACCTTCCCACTTGTGGGACTGCCCCATCAACTGATATGAAGGGACTTTTTGTCTTTTGGCTGTCTGGGTCTGGTTGTCTATTTTCAGATTGACTCGTCTCAGAAATGCCACTTGATGGTGTAGGTTTGTGATTGTCATGACAGAGTTAAGGGGTAGAAAACTGCAGCATGTATTTAGGGAGGCTGGTGGAGAAAAAGGGCCAGGTGATAACATGCTAAGAGAGCTTTTCACTGGAGGAAAACAGTGTAATTATACCTTTGGTTAGGACTCAAATTTACAAAATCACTGAGTTTTTTGAAGCATGGGAAGCATGTGTCTTTTTCCGTAAAGACACACACAAACATCTTAAAAGCCCTGGTCCGGTGAGTCCTTGCTTCTAACACTGTGCAAAAACGGGACTTTTAATCAGACAGTGAGAAACACCCATAATTTTCACCCTTGAAATCATCACAGTCAGCACTGCCAGCTTGCTAAAGAACCCATCTGCAAATGGCCTGCACAGACAGGTTGTGCACCAAGGCAGCAGCGTGTCCTTGCCCCAGCCCTGCCAGGAGGTGGCAATGCCTGAACACTGTTGGAGTGAAGCACTTGTCTGGGCATTTCTGGCACCCTCCACTCTGCCCCGGCTGCTGTTGTGCCTCTGTGTTACGGAAGACACATTCTCCTTGGTCCTTGCTGTGAAGCAATGTTGCATGTGAGGACAAGTCATCATTTATTTATGATGTGAATAGTCAGCTGTGGATGATTAACAAAGGCTTCTGAGACTCGGTGTCCTCTTGTCTTTTAAGTGATCACAGCAGTGAGAGATTGCACACAGAAAGATACAGACTACACCCCACAGGTGCCTAGAAGGGAGTGAGGGTGGCATATGGATTGAATAATATAGAGAAACATTAAGCAAGCAATTGTAGTTACCAGCCCTAAGTTTAGTGAGGACAGAAAGACTGCAAGGCGTGCAGAAGAAGAAGAAGAAAAAAATAGATTCCTGTTAAAGAACGATCAGAGAGATGTTACGCAAATCCTGAGAACAACAGTCCTCCAAACACTCGGAGTCCCCTGAAGCCAGGCTAGAGCCGTGCATCTGTCTCCAAACAGATATTTTTTTCTTCTCCGTCACATGTGTGATAATTGAGATAAAGACCCACTGGGTTCCTTGGCATATAATTAGCTCTTCATGGAGTATAACGACTGCTTCCCTGAGGCAGTGGAAGAGTGCACATCTTGATAAACAGAGAAGAGAGGAAACAAGAGGCAGCTGAGGAAAGCATTAGACTACTGTCCATTAAGATTCATGACTTCAAATGTAAACAACCACTGCATGACCAGCCCAGTGTAAATGTGCAGAGATCATTAACTCCCCTCGTCTGTCGACCATTGCAAATGCCTTAAAATGTCAGGTTAAGAAACTGTTAGGTCTTGCTTAACTGTGTCAAAGTGCTTGAGAAGGAATGCCACTGCCATGCACCCACAGCTACACTGCCTAGCCAGCACGCTTCACGTGTCAGAAGTTCGGTCAGCTGAGAGCCTGGCTCCCTGTGCCTCTGCCATGTTAGAAATGCAACACATTTCTGCAATTACAGGAAAAAAGAGAAAAAAAATTTTGCAACAAAAAGTTCAATGACACCAACCTGTTACAGTGCCACCTGCCAGCGGCTGCATTGACATTAACATCTGTTCTTTCTCCTTCTTGCTCTAATAAAGAGAAACTGTGCCAGTTTCAGCAACAGCAAGAGTGCCAAGACTATAATTGCGTGACTGAGCAGCAGAACAGGTAGCAGAGAACTTTAATAGCTGTCTCTTGAACAGCTTGAAGACTTTCCTTTGAAAACATTACACATTTATGCACACATGCACATGTATTTCTTGTCATTCTTTCGTGCGTGAGTTGATAATGACTTGTCCTGAGTTGTTAGTGCACAACCATTGTAGCTGCGTCTTCATGTCTTGTTCTAATTTATGTGCGGATTTCACCAGTGTTGCCAAATGATT
Source organism: Cnemophilus loriae (assembly GCA_013397755.1). Lineage (NCBI taxonomy): Eukaryota > Metazoa > Chordata > Aves > Passeriformes > Corvidae > Cnemophilus > Cnemophilus loriae. The sequence continues at coordinate 114,579 of VZTF01003708.1, read as the reverse complement.
TCTCTCTGACTGGTGTATCAGGTTGCATGTCCAGTAAGCTGAGGCTGAGACCAGCTGGCAAGAATTAATAATGTTGGTTTTCAGTGATAGTTCTAGAAGATAACAAGAAAACTGTATGGAAGGAAATGGCTGTATGGAGTATGGATACATCAAGAAACGCATGAGAGATACAAGATCACTGAGCTTGTCAAAGAGCAGAACTTCAGGGCATTTTTCCTTTTCTACTTTGGAGCAGATGTAAATTGACTGTTTGGCTTGGTTTGATGTTTCTTTTCCTAAAAGATACATATTTAGAGTCAATGTTTTTTTCCCCAGTAATGACACATCTTTATACCCATAGCTGGGTACAAAAACCTAGATTATCAATGTCATTTTGTTTCAGCAATATTTGCTCTGTTGCCAATAAATCCCCCAAACTGGGCCGTTTCTGTGCATACAGCTACGTTTCTGTTCTAGCAGCTTCCACAGGCCCCATTCTCCTGACTACTCTGCAAACACATGCTTAAGTTAAGCAGGAGCACCAGCAGGCAGCGCTCTCCCAAAGCCCTCGTGTTCCCTCTGACAATAAAAGGACAATGCAGAGAAGCAATGCACAGTAAAGTTCAGCCACCACCATGAGGAAGGTTCCCAGTCTCCTTCTCCACACATGTCTGGGTTTTTTTGTCAATATTGACTCAAGACAGCAAATACAAAATAGTACAGATATTTATTATCAGATTACATTGGTGTAACAGGACTCCCACACACACCTCGCACTCAGAAGCCACCTCATTTTTTGCAGAGTTCTAATGCACTAGAGCACAATTTTTATTTCTCTTTTCTTTTTTGTAAACGTGTTGTTGACTCTGTGATAGATACACGCATATCTTCGGCTATTTTAAAATTGTATATTCACTGGCATCACTGCTTCCCCAGGGACATGCAGCAATGAGGTACTATTTTTAAACTCCTCAGTCAGCCATGACTTCCCTTCTGCCTGTCCACTCTGTAGCTGCATAGGGAGTGAGCATGGCATTCCTCATCTTTTTGTGGTTTCTACTTATAAGGAATAAGCAGAACAAGCAGCGGTTCTTGCTGGTGCTGGAGTACTACACAAGTCAGATTACAGGAAAAAACACAGACTGAATCATGTTTCAGAAATTCACCCTCCAGTGTCACATTGTACCCGAGTTAATGCAAACCAGAACTCCTGCTATACAAGCATGAGTACAAAGCTCACAATTTGTTCCCAAAACTCCCACATCTTTTTCCATGCCAGATATATAAAAGAAAAAAACAAAAACAAAAACCTAACCAAACACCAAAACCCAACGAGTTTTAATAATATGACACATTCTTGTGTTTGTTTGCAGAACTGTATGTGAGCAATTTTATGAGTAATTTAATTAGAAAGAAGCCAAGGCCCGGACAAAGAAATACACTCAAGGTTTGCTTGGATTGAGGACACTCTCTGTCTTTCTTTCCCCCAAAATGAAAAGGTCTCAGGGTGTTTGAAATGCAGTTAGAAGGAATGAAGACATCAGATGCCACACCAAAACTGGACTCTGAAACAGCTGTGAGACTGGTGGTACTTACATCTTTTCCTTGAAAACTGCCTTATTTGGTGGCAGTGCGCTTCCAGGCCCACAAGGCCAGCATGTCTCACTGCCTGGCCCCCAAGCCTCAGAAGGAACCTGCTGATTACTGCACATTAACAAGCATTTGTGGAAGAAAACTCCAAATGCAGCACCCTCTTCACCTAACATAAACATCATACACGGAAATTGTC
>VZTF01003708.1:83787-112608 GCA_013397755.1 Cnemophilus loriae | reverse complement strand
AAGGGAAGGGGGACAGACTATACTCATCACTTGCAAAGAAACTTATGAAACACACTTTTACTCATAAGCTAAGAGATTTAAAGTAGCTGGAAACAGGGTCTGGAACATTCAGGTCTCACAATAAGTCTCAATTTGCAGCCTAGCGAGTATTTTTTTTTGTAGAGTGTTTGTAGAGGCAATGTGATAGAGCACAATTTTAAAAGGCCTTTCATTTTGTAAAAACAATGCCCATGTAAGATTAAATTAATGGGCCTTCTTTGGTTGATTTATATTTTCCTTAAGCTGTGCTTAGCAACATGCAACCATGTATAAATATGCCTTACTTCAGAAATGTTTTATTCTCACCGCTAATTAACAGGCAAGTACCTTACAGTCTTGCTCTTGGTTGCAGCAAGCCCACAGCAGCAGGACAAACTTGGTCCGGATCTACCCATTTCAAGGAAGAAAACTTGCAGATCCTGCTGCATGCTCACTGCTCCCCTGCTTCTGCACGGCCTTCTGTATTCCCATTGGGCTGACCATAACTTGTCAGCAATTCCTCTGCCACCCAGAGAAACTCCTCTGACCCTAGGCAAGCTGTGTGAAGGGCATTGGACAGCTGCCAGCCATAAGAGATTTCTGTGGGAAAATGCTCCAGACAATGGTGAAACGGCAAAGAACACCTGGTACCACCTTCTGCCACTGCTGGGGAACAGGATCTGGGATCCTGCTCCACTGAGGTGGCAACAGCCCTGGCACAGCCGTGCAGCACAGCTGTTCTGCAGTACCACCAGCTGCTGGTGAGCCCAGGGCAGTCTGAGGATGCCAATGCAAACCTCGGGTGAAGGGTCGGTAGCAGTTCTGTTTCTGTCTTTTAGACAGGTGCTGATCAGCCTAATGAATTGTTTCCTCTTCCCGTATTTCAGATGGGCTCTTTTGTGGCTCTCCCAGCAGGAATGCCAGTCTACCTGTCTGTATAAAGAAAGCAAGGGAAGAAATGAGGCTCTAGATGTCATCACAGGAATGATGATGTGCAGAGCAAGTGTTCAAGTTGTTGGTGGAGATTTTTTGTTATATTCTGGAAAGGTGTCTGTTTTCTGTGCTGGAGTATGGGTTTTGACCTGAGCTTTCCCCCCCCTTTTAGTTTAGATTGAAAAACATATACCTAGCTTTAGGTGACCAAGTGAAGCTAACGGACACAGAAAGAAGTCTTTTCCAGTGAATAGCCAACTGCCCGTAAATTTCAAGGTCCTTTTTTTCTTATTTGAACTGTAACTCAAAACCATTTCAAACTGGTTCTATGATGCTCATTTGTTTCTGTTCCTCACAGTCTGCATGTGACAATGAATAAACCAAAAGGTCACTTCCCTTAAAGGTCTCCAGGAAATGCTCCCCAGCCATAAACTCAACAAGGCCACAAAGAAAACCAGCTTAAACCAGCCAAGTTTCCAAAACTGCCGAGATTGACAGGGAAGTTGGGTCACACACCTGCAGATCTGAATGGCCTGAACAGGTGGTCTCATTCAGACTCTCTCTGACCCAAAGGAAAAAACCCAGCTGAAGAACTCTAGGGTAAGGTGAGTGAGTGTAAGAAGCTCACCAGAGGTCACCAAAGTTTAACAAAAAAGAGAACTGTGCTATTTCTATCTTTGTGTGCATGCACATACACGCACACACAGAGGCATCCCTGGTCAGGGATACTTACCAGCCAACATGCCTTATTAATAAAAGTCAAATAGCAAGACCTGATGCTGAAATTTCCTGCCTTCTCTATACTCCCATTTGTCTAGCAAATCTCTGTTTCTGTTGTTATCTGCAAATTTTATTACATGCAATTTTTCCTACATTTTTCAACTCCACAGTAAAATAATGAAAAGGCATTGGGCCTAGCACGAAACGCATTCAATTCCCCCTACAAAGACGGAAAGCAAAAGCATCTCCTGTCATCTGTCAGTTTGCAATCACAAAACTCATTTAACCTAGAGGAAACAGTTTTGAAGACCTTGGGATAATAGCACAGAACTGACAGACCACACAACAAAATTGTTTTAATACATTCCAAATGTATTGCTTCAGTGAATTTAATACAAAGGCTAATCTGAATCACTGTTCCTATGGTTGTCACTCTTCAATTCTCTCAGGGCTACATGCCAGATTTTTTCTGCTTTCAACTGCATGGCTTTCAACAAAGTCAGGCCAAGGGAGTACGCAATTTGGTCCCAAGTAACTAGTTAAGTATTTGAAGCTGTTGCCAGCCTTTTATGAGCTCAGTTCAAAATGACATTTAGGGAGGTTTGAAGCATCTTAGATAAGAAAGATGCTGAACAAATAGAGGAGGATCATCAGTAGAAAAAAAAAAAAGGAAAACCACTGTCCTAAGGAAATAATAGAAATTACATATATAAACAGACATGCACACATGTTATTCCCCTATTCCTAAAGTAAGTGTGCACCATTAACAGAAATTCTCAAATTATGAAATGATATGCAAAGTTGTTTAAATCCTAAACCTTCAGTTGTAGGGAAGTGATTTATTCTGTACCATTAAAATGTTTAGCTGCAAAACAGAGAACAGAATTGAATGTTCTGTTCAGATACATAAATCCATGGTAAAGTTGGAAGACAGCTCTGATACCATCTTTATGTAATCAGTATTATTTACTTAAGGAAAAACAGTATTTTGAAAAGACTAAAAAGGACCAAAAAAAAAAAGTTTGGGCTATGGTAATAGCGAAGCAATCCAAACTACCTCTGCAAAAATAGCAGAAATGCAGAAGAAAAGATAAATGCCAGAAAATCTTTTGTGGGCAAGAATATTCTGCTGTTATGAATAAATGAATTCTAAATTATTCTCTGTCTGATGGATTTTATGAACTATTACCATAATCACATAAACTTCCTTTTTTCATATAAAGCTATGTATAGCATAAGACTTCCCTTTCAGTGCCATGATCAGAGAAACTGTTTGAATGAAGACATTAAAGCAGTGAGATTCCAATTAACATATGAAACACTCTAAATCTGTCAAAATGAGCCGCTTGGATTACTGCTAAACCCAGAAAACCCCACACAATAGAAGATGAAGGTGTACAGAAACTCAGATGTGAAGCTGTACCCGTTCCACGAGCCCCTCTCCCTCACCTGTTTGATCCCAGAGCATGTCTTTTTGCAGCCAAATTGTCCTTTCCCTTGTCTACAAGTAGATGAAGAACAAAGTTTTATTCAAAATGAGAGTCAAGGAGAATATGTTACATAGCACAAGTTTGAAAGGCAGTGACCCTAGCTGTCTTGCTGAACAAGTACAATCTGTCTGATGCAGGTGTATGTGGAAAGAGGAGAAAAGAGAGAAATGTTGATGCCTGGGCTTAAAAGAGAAGTTTTACACAATAGCTGAAAGAACAAGATTCTTGCACTGAAAATTTTGAAACTTTTTGTCAGAAATTAGCATAAAGCTAAAGAGACCTGGCAAACAGCTGTTTCATGTAAAAATGTTTTATGAAATTTCTTTTCAATATCTTCAGTTCTTTACTGCATCTTTTATGAATGTCAGGCGTGCACACACACATACACAATCAGGAAACCTTTTATGGACAGATACATCAAACTGTTATTCAAAGGAGTAAATTAAGACAAATTTACCAACCCTGCACTGAAGTGACAATCTTCATGCCTCAGTGCATTCCAAGCAAACTCAAGGGTCTTGTCCTTTACTTGAAAACAAACATATGGAAAACTACGTTTCTACAGTGTCCTGGGGTCTCTGGTGAGCCACAGACCACTCAGTGAGCCCACAAAAAAAAAAAAAAGAATAAATTATCCACTCTTACCCCTGTGCTGAACCACTGACCTTACTGAGAATATCCCTCTAGTAAAAATAAATATTTTCAAAAGAGCAGATTCCTCCACTGTCTGTGAAAATCACCTGTCTCTCTTTTCAGAGGCCAAGAACAGGTAGTGTTGATGATTTCTTCTTTGACCTGTCGGGGAAATATGTGCTGTGAGAGGCAGACATGAAAATGTCCTTCTCCTGGGAATTTTTCCAGGCTGGGTGGTATTTTGTGGTTGTTGCAGTGGGAAATGCCTGGTCCTGGCAGAGCAAGGCACTGTGCTGATGAGGGCACGAGCCAAGGTGTCCCCAGCAGTGACAGGACAGATGGCAGAGGACAGGTGCCAAAGCCCACAGCATCTGTGCCAGGAACCATGTGGGAAAATTGCCTGTCAGGGCAAGTCGCCCCTGTGGTTGCTGGACACCCTCTGTGCCTTCCTTGGCTGTCCAACACGTGACACTCTGCAGCTGCTGTAGCCACTTTGGCCAGAGCAAGGCTGAAAAGGAGGAAGGCCTAGTATGGAGGAGAGGTAATGCTGCCCAAAGCAGTATTAGGCTGCATTTCTTTCACAGTTCTCATTTATTATTATTTCCTTAATAAAAACATCCAATGTACTCTTTCTGTGTTTAGAGGTGGCTGAAGCAAAAGTGAAATAACCAATTTTCACTATCCTCCCTTCGGAATTTGAGTACTTACATATTTTTTGGATTTTCTCAGTGTTGCTACTAGTCTGCCTAGTAGTCATGATGCAGGTCTGACAGCTCATGGAGGCACTAAGCAGATCATGATCAGTGCTTGGTTATCAGACGTAAGTATGACCTGCGTCATCATTACCCTTCAGAGCGTGGGACAGTTCCTTATAGTATACAGATTTTATCCTAGAGTCACTTCAATACACTCCTCAAGCTGTCTGTAAGGAGGAAAGGGATTAAAAAAGACACATAAACATAAACACAAACATAAACACAAATAGAAGGATAAGCCAGTTGCTTTAGCAAGTTTCAGCCACCACTCTTGTCTTCTTGGGTACCTTTTGGATCAATGTGCTGACTGGAACAGACCTCGGCTGGAGAGACGAAGAACATTTGCTCCCCGAGCGCCATTCCCACATGAGGGGTCTGGCACAACCTCCTCTCGATTATTGATATTAACACATTTCCTTCCTTCACTTTTCTCTGACAGTAATACCAGTGTGAAATCTTCTGACAATCTAGAAGCACCTCATAATCTTGACCTCTGTGAAGCCGTTTGTTGGTTAGATTGAGTAGTTTTACACAATCGGTAGTTTAAAACTTTATTTCAAGAATCACTGTTAAGCCTAGACAATGTATTCTGGTTATAGCACAAAACTTAATTTTAGGGACACTACAGCTGTATTTTGAAGCTGTTGTTTGTTATAGGGGTAATAGCAGAATAATCATCCTCTCTCAAATTAATTCAGAACTTACTACAGTCTATGGTATTACTTCAAAATGCTGTAGTAACAAGCAGGTGTGTCACTTCACTGCACCTCTCCCAAGATTTAAAAAACAAATTCTTAGATAAATGGTTTTACAACACACTATATAACTCATTAGCAAATATGGCATTTAATAATAGCATTATTGAAAGTGATTACTAACATATGAAAAAGGTCTTTTTCATATATATTGAAAAGTTTGCAGTCATATATCATTTCTATATGATAAGTTGAGTCATATTCATTGCAGGGTAATATCTACCAATTCCACTGAAGCTATATCAGGAACTAATTTTGCTCATGACGCCTGTGTTCCTATTCTATATTAGCTACATTATATTATCTCCCTCCACAGGCACAATTGCATGTACGTCAAACCTCATTTGATGTAATTAACTAGGAATAAATGATCTTGTTTTGGCTTGTTTCAACAACTTGAGCCACTTCCACCTTGTTCCCACAAGATTTTTCTGCCTGCAGAAGTCCCTTGGCAGTTCTTCAACTAGGATCTAAAAGTCAATCTGAAAAGGTACAAATCCTTTGTGTGTACTTACTGTACAAACACAGTTGTTGCTGCTTTTTTTTTTTTCTACAACATGTCGCAGCTTTTGCAGGTGGTTTACGAGGAACATTAATTTAAATCATTTTTTAGGACTAATTCACTTACATACGAAAAGCAAGGGTATCAGTGACACTTCAGGCGCTTGTGAGAAACACAGCTTTAGATATCTATTTCAGCTTAAGCTCCTAAATTGCTTCCATCCTTATTGAAAAATATTTGTAAGCTGTCAGTTGTGTGTGGTTGTTCAGATATATTATGGTCTATTGACAAAAAAAAAAAAAAGAAAAAAGTGTTAGGTTTTTATCACTAGTAGGGAAATTGGCAACCTGCTTCAAAACACCCTGCAGCTAGCAGAAGAAGCAGCTGTGTTTTCTTCACTGTCAGGCAATGGCTCAGACTTAAAACATCTCAGAGATGGCAAAGAGCAAAGACAGTGATCCGGGCACCCTCCCCTTTAAACTCCTCCACAGGGAAGCTCTGTGCTGGCTGGCATGCAGCTACACACTTCAGTTGCCATTCTGAGAGCCTAGTGCTGACAAGAAAAGAGTCTCAGTGTTGAGTGAACTAACACCTTCCGGGTATATCAGGAGCAGAAATGAATCTGGCAGATACACCAGACCCATACTTCATCCCAGGGCAGAGGGTGCTTCAAAGTGCACCGTAAGTTGCAGAGAAAGCAACTGCTACTCCTCATTTCTCTGGGTATTGTCGAACAGGTGTTCCTGAAACCTGCACAGTCTAGCACCAAATCAAGCATCCAGCAAATATAGAAACAGCTAAAGAAATGTAAGGGTTATCTACAGCACCCACTGAAATCTGCCTGCTCTTTTTCACTAAGTGTTCCAATGGCCAGGTCTGGTGAGTTGAGCTGCCTTTTTGCTGCATTTGAACAATGCAGATCAGATCCAAGGCCTTTAGGTACTGCTGGACTAAAACTGATAAATATTACTGACGTCCTAGTAGTCAGGAACTCACCTAGGGCCAGGGCCTGGCACCAGCCCTCTGTACCATTCTAACCTGTAAGGAAGCTAGCAAGAACATCTATTTAGTAGCAGATGTTGCTGCTCCACGGCCAAAGACAACTCCCACTCCACCTTACATCTCTCATTTTCACATCAGTGCTTGGTGCTGACGTCCAGTGGGGTTCCCTGTGCTCTCTGTGCTTCCATGCTCTTGCAACAGGCTGAGGAATGACAGCACCCTCACTCTGTGCTCATCTCGTGAAATGAAGAAACTCATCACCACAAGATGCTCTGGGTAAGAGAATTACAAAAAGTTTCAGAAAGCCATTAGGGAAACTCAGGGATGGAAGGTCCTTAAAAGGGCTACTGAAGAGAGAGAGAAGCAACAACCTCTAGCATGGCAAGTCTCTGAGCCTGACTGCTAGTTAGGAAGTTCTATACCAGAGAATGCTCTAGGAGCATGTGTTTTTTCCAGTCTAAGCATATGTCAGAGACAGAACATGTGAGTAGATGACTTTTTATTCTGAACCTAGAATAAGGTTGGTTCTGTACTGTCAGTTTAGTTTTCTTGCTTTCCAGACCTAGTGAGATACTGCAGGAAGAAAATTAGAAGGGCCAAAGGCCAACTAGAATTTAATCTGGCTGCAAATGTAAAAGACAATGAAAACAGTTTCTATAAATTCATCAGCAACACAAGGGGGGCTAAGGAGAAGCTCCATCCTTTAGTGGGTGCAGGGCAAAAACCTAGAGACTAAGGATGTGGAAAAGATTGAAATGCCTAATGCCTTCTTTGCCTCAATCTTTAATGGAAAGGCCAGTTGTGCTTCAAGTACCCAGCCCTGTGAGCTGGAAGAAAGGGATGGGGAGCAGAATGAAGCTCCATAATACAAACAGCAGTGCTCAGAAACCTACTACATGATTTTCATACACAGGTCTGTGGGACCAGATCGAATCCATCAAAGTATAGTGGAGGAGATGGCGGAGCCTTCAGTGAGCCACTGTCAATCAGTCCCGGTTAACCAAGGAGGTCCCAGATAACTGGAGATTCGAAAATGTGATGCCCATCTATAAGAAATGTGGGAAGAGGCACCCAGGGAACAACAGGCTTGTCAGCCTGATCTCAGTGCCCGGGAAGGTCATGAAACAGATAATTTTGAGTGCCATCATGCAATAAGTACAAGACAACCAGGCGATGAGACCCAGCCAGGATGGACACAGGGAAAGCAAACCCTCATTGACCAACGTGATCTCCTTCTGTGACAGGGTGACCTACGTAGTGGATGATGGAGACGCTGTGCTGTCCACATGGACCTTAGCTAAGCATTTTACACCATTTCCCAGATATTATCCTGGAGGAACTGGCTTCCCGTGGCTCGGGCAGGTGCTCTCTTTGGTGAGTTAAGAACTGTCTGGATGGCCAGACCCAGAGACTGGTGAGTGCAGTTATATCCACTTGATGGATGGTCATNCAGGACCAGGGCAGTGATTGCCCCCCTGACCTTGGCACTGGTGAGGACGCACCTCGAATCCTTTGTTCGGTTCTGGATGCCTCATTACAAGAAAGAAATTCAGTTGCTGGAGCAGAGAAGGGCAACAGAGCTGATGCAGGTTCTGGAGCACAAGCCCTGTGAGGAGCAGCTGAGTGAGCTGGGGTTGTTTAGCCTGGAGAAAAGGAGGCTCAGGGGTGACTTTATCTCTCTCAACAACGCCCTGAAAGGAGGATGCAAGTGAGGTGGGTGTTGGTCTCGTCTCCCAGAGAAGGAGACAGGGCAAGAGGAAATGGCCTTTATTTGCACCAGCAGAAGTTTAGATTGGATATTACTAAAAATGTCTTCAGCAGACAGGTTGTCAAGCAGTGGAACAGGCTGCCCAGGGAAGCGGTTGAGTCACCCTCCCTGGAGATATTTAGAAGACACAGTGCTTAGGAGCATGGTCTAGTGGACTTTGAAGTGTTACGTTAACGGTTTTATTAAATAATCTTAAAGATCTTTTCTGACCAAAATGATTCTGCTGCTCTATTAACCTATTACTTTTTTCTCCCGTTGCTCATACTCTCACTCTTGTCCTGTAGTGCTTCTCACAGAAAATGGAAAAATCTGCTGTGGTTAAAGACTCTTCTGAAAGAAATAAACAAACTCCTAGCAAACCATAAGATACTGCCTCTTGTAGGCTGTGCAGGTTGTAAAAGCCATGTGCACATGTGGCTGCAACACATTTGAACTTCCCAAGAGGAAGTTCAGTCTGCCTGCAAATCAGGCAACATAGGTTTTGTCACACACAGAGGCACAAGGGGGGCTGTGATGCCATCACGTTGCTGATGAAGGTGCCGGGTTATTGCTTTTCTGGGTGTGGTGCCTGGCCCATTTTCACAGCTCAGTTTGACAGTACACATCCTATAAAGCCAAGAACAACAAAGACACCAGAGCCAGATTTCAGCCAGGTCTGAAACCCCCTGAACAAAACATACGGCATTTTCTGCCTAAGAACATTGTGTTTTCAAAAGCAGCATTTTTGCATTATTTCACTGATTTCAATGAAATTGGGAGAATTTGTGGCATGATTTTTATAGTGAGAGTAGCTGAAAAATATGTGTATGTGGTGGTCAGTGGTAGTCACTATCTTCAAATTCTGCAAAGCACAGCTCTGCCCCTGGCAAGGCTAGGAGAGGCCACAGGTGGGAAGCACATGACACTGAAAAGAGAAGAATGACCAACAGCAGTCTTGACACTAGAAATACTCTCGGGTGTGCGGGCTCCAAATTATCTCATATTCTGCAGTGCAAAACACTCCTCTTCTGCAGAGCCAGATGCCCAGACAGTGTAAATCAGCTTCCCAGTGCTGCCATCATTGATCTCTGCCAGCTGGCATCAGCTGTGCATTTGGCTGTAGGTCCTTCTTTTCCTGAAGCCAAACAACACCACTAAAAGTAGCCAGAAGCCTTAGACCTTGCTGTTTTTCTTCTCCCACCCCTCCTGGTGGCAAACCTAGGTGCCAGCAGCCTGCTAGGAAAATGCATGTCAGTTTTTAAAAGCACAACTGCAATAATGAAGCGAAAACACCCACATATGTCTTCCCTTTCTCATTCCCACACAGAGGAGCCTTGCCATCCCATGGAGGAAGAAGGCTTGACGGACAGAAGCCACAGCCCAAGTGGGATATTTCAACCCACTCAGTGAAGGGGAACAGTCCCATTGCTCTCAGGCCAGAGCCAATGCACAAACGTTTGACACAACTATTTCTGTGGTGGGATCTAATGGCTTGGTATCTGAGACATCTGCTTAAAATCAAACACCCTTTGTACACAGCTCAGCCAGCCTCACGCTGCTGGTTGCTGAAGCCACAGCTCTGGACTGCTTCTCAGGTTTTGTTAACGGCAGAAAAAACCAACAAACCAGCTTGTTGTAAACTGATATCAATCATGCTTAGTGTTACTATGTCAGGTACACCTTGTGCAAAAACCAAAAACCTGCAACATCCCCCACATGTCTGTCTGCTTCCCCAAATCCTATTTTGAGAGAGTAGACAAAGTAAAAGCATGGTTATGGCAGGACTTCATGACCTGCAGCCTTTAATTGTAACGGAGTCCTGATTTGTATTAACAGAAAAACACACTACCCCCCCACCCCCCCACACACACTCACACTCACTTTCTCAAATACAATCATTCAAGTGCCAATTTCAGGTGCTGATTCCTTCATGGCGACACAATACAAATATACAGTAATAGCCTCAGTGTATTTTTTTTTCCTTTTTCTTCACTTTAGCCATTGCATTATTTTCATAGCTGATTCTTAAGGTCAGTTTTGTGATGTGAAATCCAGTACTTAGGGCCACTGTCCTAAACCCAGGTATGGATACTCCTAAACCAGTATCTGTCAGCATCAATTGGTGCTCCAAGCACAAAGGGTGGGCAAGGAAGCTGTAGATGGTTTTTCAGATTGATTCACTACACTTTTGATGAGAGCAGGAAAACCTTGTCACAATCCAATTGCGCTGCTTCTTGCAGAAATGGCACTTGTCCTTTGTGCTTGCGGTGAGATAAAACACACAGATGTTTTGTATTCGGAGGTAATGTTGTTTGAGGATTTGAGAAGGCAGTGCGCAGTCAAGATCTGTAAGTCCTCCTGAGGCTTTTTGCTTTATTTGTGGCACATATTCTAAATGAAGTCAGGGGATTATCTGTGTAAGAGCTGCAGCACACAGGCCTGGCCTATAGGCCTACTTAGCCATAGACATATTCCCATATATGTATGTACATGGGCATTAAAGAGAGAATGACATTCAAATTCTACTCTGGACATTTCGTAAAATTCCTCAAGAAAGGGCATCCCAATGTCTCAGCGCAAAACTCTGGTTTTGGAGAATGTGATTTAGCTTTTCAACATCACAGGGGAACAGAGCAGCTCCTTTGGCTTCATTACTCAACCACTTGGCTTCAAGCGACATGATTGAAGGGCAGAGTGAAATATGCTGTTTATCTACCACGAAAAGAAGTAGTCTTCCATTTTTTCACTTGCTCATCCTCCGAGTGAAGATTTGCACAGTCTGCAAATCAGCCAGGCTGAGGCATGAAGACCACCCAGATCATCCCACGGTTAATACCCTCCCTATGATCCAAACCATATACTTTGTGGTTGAAGAGATGGCTCACTGGTCTCTGAGCAGCTTCTGAGGACCCTCACCTCAAATATGCCACATCTTTCCTTGGCAGGACAGTGGCATGAGATTGGTTTGTTCCTTGCTGAACTCCAAATCCAAATCTGCATCCTTCGTTCCAAACTACGGTTTACCGAAGTGCAGTCTAACAAGGTCGTATGCTATTTCAGATACGTAACAACCAAAATGTAGTTGGAAAATCAAAGAAAATTAAAAACAGCTTGTTACACTCAAATATTCAACAATTACGTGTGAGCCCTCCATAATACACAGTTACAAAAATAGGAGAGGGCAGGCAGAAACCCCAAGGAAATGTAAATCACAGAGAAAATACAGGGGAGGATGGCAAGACTCTGGAAGAGATTTCAAGAAGCCATCCACTCTTAGGAGAAAATCGCTATCTCTGTCATTCTCCACAAATGCTTGTTTTATTTTAGATGAGATAAGACAAACATCAAACATCAGTAATGGGGATTCCACAGCCTCTCCAGGCAATCTGTCCCAGCACTTCACTATCTCTGCTTTAATGCCTTGCCTAAGTCTTTGATCCCTTACTTTGATTTTGTTCCTTCAAGTCATAACCAATAGGGACAAGAAAATGAGTAGGAATCAATTTAGAGAAATTACACTGTGTTTTAAACAAGGGATAGCAAATGGTTTTCCTTTACAAGTTCATTGTAAGTAGTTCTGGTTTACAACTATGGATTTTTCCCTTCTCTTTTTCTTTTAGGGCCAAATTCATTTCCACATGCTGCCAAATTATCTGCTTAAGAAAACCCACTAGTAACAGTAAATCTGTATAAAGATGTGAAGATGAGTACTGAAATCTTTCCTGAACCTATTTAATAGTGTTCCTGTTAGAGGTCTGAATCAGTAAGACCAAGAGGTGTGCTGGCATCTTCAATGTCAACACCTTGAAAGGTGATTTCATATTCTTATCTGCAAGGATATATGCTGAAACTTTTAGATGTATTCTGGTTTCACCAGATAGTTCCTCTCAGGCAATAGGAATTTTACTACTGATGTAATCTGAGAGCTTTTAAGAAGAAACTGGTAAGAAATAGAGTCTAAGTGCAGGCTGTAGCATCATTGTAGTCCATTGCCAAAAAGAAACCAGTTCCTATGCAGCACACAGTAACTTTGCAAAAGTTATGGTTTCGACAGCGGTGTTCTATTCCCATGGGAGGACATTAGTCACTGTGGATGGCCACATTCAGCTTGTGCCACATTATCCACACAAAGACACATTTGCAGAAGCCAAAAGGCAGATCCGCTGCAGGGAATGAGCTGTCATAGCTTCACTGACTTCCACTGGGCAGCAGTGAGGTCCATAAATTAAGAAACTTGTTCCCAAACATCTGCATGCTTGATTTCCTTCTCCATTTACAGAAATACTCTCCACTAAATACGCAGGCTGGTGTCAGCTCTTTTTGGATGTGTTCCTGAGTATCTTATGGCTGTTCAGCCTGGCATGATTATAAACATTTCAGTAGTGCTAGTAGGTACAGAACAGCCAGATCTTTAAAGACTGAATTAGAAAAAACACCCCTTACATTTATGTTAGTTCTGCACTGAAAAGAATATATTTAAAGTGGAATTACTACAGTTTGTATGTGACAGTTGTAGCAAGTAAATAGTGTGACTTAAGTTTTGACATGGGTTTGATAGTTTGAAGTGGACAGAATGTCTTCAGACTTCAATATTTATATTACATATCCAATGAAGACTAATAATGTTTCTACAAAGACTTGACATTTTTCTTTTATTGAGATCCTACTCAAAGATTTAAATTATGGCAGAAAGGTAAGAATGAAGATAAGACTGCCAGTCCATGTGCAAACCTGAACACTTCAAATTTTGTAGATCAAAATTCTGCATGTAATGAACACTCAGGGTGATGCTGCAAGGCTCAGAGCAGTTGGAGACTCTGCTTGCCAAAGCTTCCAGACAAAAATTGTATCACACCACCTAACTCTACTAACTGCATGAAAGTTTGATGGGGCAGGATACAATCTGCTACTGATTCCTGATCTACAGAAACATGGAAGTACATGTACAACTTACCACTCATGATCAGATCATGTACAATGTCAAGTCTGTTCTCTTACACAACCCAGCCCGAGTCCGAGTTTTGCAAGAACTAACTTTTCATCATTTGATATTGTAAATGCAACATATCCATCACCTGTATTGCACAATATTTTCCCTGGACCGAGATAAAGAAAACCAGACACTAAATAGGCCATTTTTCAGAAGAGTATGTGACTTCCTTTCTCTTCACCACTACTTAATGCTACTACTTTCCAGAACAATAGGGGCACATATCCAAAATCCCACAGCCCTGAAAGACTTTCCTAAGCAAACTGCTCCACTTTATTGTTCTTCAGCATCTTGTCTCTGCATAGCTGGAGCAGAATGCGGTCTTGAGTTTCTTACCTCCCATCTCTGTGTTTGATTCCTCATCAGTGTTGAAAGGTACAGTCAGCATAGCTTTGATTTCTTTTTCATTTCCTGCCTGACACACTTACAATGGCAAAACCTCTAGATGCAAGATCGATTTGGCAAAAAGCCAGTAATTGCCAACACAGCCAAAAGGAAATATTTTATACAAAAAAACTTCCCTGTTGTATTAACCGAGGTCCTATAAGAGGTTTCATTCTTCATTTCACTACAGAACCCCTGTTTGACCACTCAAGGCAGCCAGATGCTCATATACAACCTCCCAGTTCCATGGAGCATCCCAGGCCTTGTGCCCTTGCCCTGCTGCATGTTGCAGTGGCATGGGGCAGCACACGCCCAGGAGGCCTCGCTCCCCCAGCCTGTGCTGCCAGAACCCAGACTGGGCTTGGCAGCTAAGGGAAGGAATGCTCCAAAAACCTCAGAGGGACTTCACAGCACTGGTGAACCCCTGGGAATCTCTGCCAGCCTCTCAGGCATTCATAGCAACAAGCAATAGCAATCCAGATCCAACAGTGTATTTATCACATTAACATGCAAGGTTTAGTAAATGTATCATAAGGAAGGAGATGGTGCAAAATAAAAGGCATGTGTTTAGCTCAGTTTAGCTCAATAGGGCTTCTCTTTACATCCAGACAGTAGTTCCAAAGCCAAACTAATCTTTGGGACAACTACCACAGATCTGAGCAATATTAAAGATATAGACTTTCTTCATATTGCTCTTTTCTCTGGTGGTTTCACCAATGTGCCTGTTCACACATCCCTAAGGATTTCCTGTAACCCCCAGCTCCAACAGCTGGTTCAACTAAGACATCAGTTTGTATCTATCTGCCTTACTAATGAAATCCCATATATCACCAGCTCAGCCACTGGCAGGAAAATGGCTTTTGAAATGCATCTTCACAAAGGACAGGTGTAGAAGAGTGGCTGAAAGTCATAGAAGCTTAGAGTTCATGTAAGTCTATGTGCATAACACCTCTGACAATATCTAGTTATTTATAAACCCACAGAGAGAATTAAGAAAGAAGCTTATAAATACTGTGTAATAGAGCTTAAACATAGGGCAAGTAGCTAAGGTTTGATGAATAGTATCATTGGAGAGGTGATTTCCAGACACAATTTGCTTAGTAAAAATAGGGAACAACCAGTGAGTCTCCTCCCATGGCAACATTCTCTTTTACTTGCTGAAATCATCAGGACTTCCTCCCAGGAAACCAGAACAAGGCAATTTCTGACCAATGGATATTCTGCACCGCTCCCTCTGCCCAGGTCTTAGTTACTACTCTTACTCAAAAGGCGGCAAAACATGCAGTTGCCATGTAACCATAAACTTGAGCGGTCTTGTAATGAATTACCCATAATTTGCTATTGGGCTTTTCTTTTCCAGGTGTAATCAGGACTCCCTTCTAAAGTAATCAAATTAATTAGGTTCACCAATAATGTAAGAAGTTTTCTAATTAACCTTCTCCACAGCACAAACAAAACATCTTTCTTGTTCTGTCCCCATAATCCCTGCCCAACAGGATTTCAGCAGCATCTTCAGCGGGTACACCTGGGGAGAGACATGGAGTGCCTTATAATAATTAATATTTTTTATGACACTTTAACTGGAGATCTCTGACTAATGGCATTAACTGCCACAAGCTAAGTGTTATGGAGAGCTAGAGGAAAGCTACATTTTGTCCCAGGGAATATTGTTTACTTCTGCTGAACAGCAGGCGGTATGGGAATTCTTGCTTATAAGGAAGAGAAATCGGAAGAGCAGCCACCTAACCTCTTGTCATTCGTCGATTAACAAATCACATTTGGATGTTGTTCCTTAAGTCAGAAACAAAAGTTGCTCCAGATACATCTGCTATGCCAGCTTTATCCAGTCACCAGCACACAGACGTATGGAATCCAGTTAACATATCCACACTTAGAATTACAGGAAAAAACTGATTTTACTTTCGACCTCACTGATCTTCACATTCAGCAGGGTATGTCTATGGAATAGACTCCTTTCAAGTCCATTGCAGAAGACTCTGTCTACCTTAGCCCCTATATACAGAAAGCCCTGTAAGTCCAGTCAAGATCCCAGGTACTAACTCTCCTTGTGTTTTGTTAGCTTGCATGTAAGCAAAACTGACTTCAACACCTCAACCCCACTAAGCTAAGTTTGCGCAAGCTTAGAGCATCTCCAACCTCTAAGCAGGAGCAGCTCCTGGAGCCTTTGATATAACAGCTGCGTAAGTTCCCACATTAATATGACAATGAAGCCAAGGGAGTTTTCTCCAACACAGGTATTCTACAGAAGATTTCTATGCCCTGAGTCATTAGCACTGTAAGCTGTAACCATAACTCTGAAATAAACTCATTCACTGAATTATTGTGAGAGCATGCTTCCCTCACACACACCCTACCTGTAAGGCCAAAGTAAACTAGCTTTTAAGAAATACTGTTAATACTTCACACTAAAGAGAGGTACCATTTTTCAAGGAAGTAATGGCAGCTTTCCCTGTGGCTGAATGAAAAAATAACATTACTTGCCTAGGGAACAGCCTTGAAAGAACCAGTGTCTTACATGCAAAGATGAAAAAATATTGTGTAAGATGCAGCTGTTCACTCACAGCCTTGTAAAATTTAATGATATCGTGTAGAGTGTGGCTGCTAATGTAAACTGTAAATAATTCATTGGAAGCAATTTATGTGAAAGGACCTTCCAAAGGTCTTGTGTGTTTTTTTCCCCTAGTCAGTGACACTGACTTAGACCAGAACAGCTGTTCACAGGCTTGGGGCTTACTGGGCCGAGTAAGTTAGGGCTAGAAAGAACACTGAGCTACTGATTTTCAGGGGTTTTAAGGATGGGGCTATTGGTGCATCGCAATGCCCTACACCTCTTTTTGTCGGTAAGTCTATTTGACTTAGGGTTTTTTTCCACTTCTCTTCTAGTAGGGAGGAAAGTGCTAGAAGTCCTGCCAATTGGCCAGCTGCTTCATGCACACACATGCAGCAGTGTCATCTTCTATTTATCCCCCCATTTGCCACGGCAGACAAAGCCAAACTTCAGCCATGCTGGCAGTGCTGATAGCCCCAGGGTTGCACTGTGGTCACCATAAAGTGGCTCCAATTTTGAATTCCTACTTGCTGTTAATTACAAATACCTCTTTCTCTCACAAATCTTCAGCTTGTGGCTATACTTGGCCTCCATCACAAACACAAGAAGCTGCATGCTGGTTTTAGTTCTCCTTCCTGCTGCGGTATTCATAACTGATGGCAATTAACGCCTCTCTGGAACATGTTTTATTCATATTTCTGTAGCTGTAAATACCGCCCAACATGCAGGCAGGGTAGCTCTCACCTCATCGTTGCCTACAAACCTCTTAGGGTTTGCATTTTGTGGTCAGAGGAGAAACAGAAGGTGGGATTAGCTGTCCGTGCTACCATGGTTAGCCTCAGCCTTCCTTGTGGTGATCATTAAAGCCCTGTTCCTAAAACTGGAGGTTTTAACAGGAAAAAGAGGCATATTTCAAACAGAGGTGGATATTTTAACTTCCTCTCTTCTCCAAAGTGATATGGCCTTAAGATCTACCTTCTCCCCTCCCCAGCTTTTTAACCAACAGAACGAGTACAGAGCAGAAGTAAGCTAGTAAGAAGGTCTCTGAGACTGTGTCTGCCTTGTGGGGAGACACCTCATTTTTCCATTGTGCCTCAGCCCCCCCATAATGGCTGTTCAGGTTTCTCCAAGACTTTCCTGGGAGAGCACTCCCTGTGTGTTAAATATTACCGTAAAGGCTCTCTTTTCACATTCACTGGAGAGCAAGATGAGCAAGCTCATCTTGCAGATGGTGCCATTCATCTGCCTTGACCTTGGTCACCCTTCTTCAGCTTCAGTCCTAGACCTGAGTCCTTTTGTTTTCCCAAGAGGCCTCATTTCATATGCAGTCTTTATTTCTCAAGAGATGTTACGAACACAGTCTCAAGTGCACCAAGGTTAAAAATGACACTTTGAAAGCAAAAATAACCATTTTTCCCTGCCATGGTTTAGCCCCAGTAGGCATCTAAGTATCACACTGCCATTCACTTACTGCACCCTAAACACCAGTGGGGATGCGGAGGTGGGTTTACATAAGAACAGTTTTATAATAGAAATAAAATAAAATAATAATATAAATATAATATTAACTGTAATTATAAGGGAGTCAACAGAAACAGAGAGAGAAACAAAACCCAAGAAAGACAAGTGATGTACAACTCAGTTGCTCACCACCTGCTGACTGATGTCCAGCCCATTTCCCAGCAGAGATCAGCAGCTCCCATTCAACTCCCCCCAGTTTATACACTGGGCATGACATTCTACCAGTTCAGGCCAGCTGTCCTTGACTTAGGGTTAGCACTACTTAGCAACAACCAAAACATAGATGTGTTATCAATTTTATTATCATAATTAATTCAAACCACAGCTACTAAGAAGAAAATTTACTGTATCCCAGGTGAAATCAAGATATTCACTCATCTTTTCAAGCCTCCTGCCTGTGAATAACACATAGATTTATATTTTCCCCTTTCGAAAAGATAGCGAATGGACATTTCATCCATTTTCAACCTGGTGAAACTTAATCATTCACACCTTAAAAGCCCCTTTACACCCCAATCTAAGGTTCATCAAACAGACTTATTCTGACAATTTTGGCAGGTCTGTTCCAGATGTTCTCAAAAGGATGAAATGCACATCCCACCTGCCTCTGAACTGGCTTTTTTACAGGGTGCAAGTCTCTGCACTCTTGTCCTTCCTTCTATGTTACATGCTCCTCTGATGTTCTTCTCTGCCTCAGTCTGGAAAGTGGCTACTCGGAAACCTTGGGCTGTGGCCTCAGCCAGGATCCCCATCTGCCCAGGCTGTGCCAGCACCTCTGCAGTAAGAGTGCAGGAGGCAACTGTGGGGTAACTTCATTTACTTGACATCTAGGGTCAGCAGGATCTGGGGAGAATTTTTTAAATTATGTTTATGTATATTTGTATCTACTGAAAGCAACATAAGAAGGATCCTGGCTGGAGGATTAGTTATGTAGAAACAGGCTGAGAGCAGGCAGGAAGAAATAGAGGGAACCTGTAGAGAGGCAGGAGAGTAAAGATTTTTCCATTCACTGTAACGAGCACCCTCAATGCTCTTCTGTTTGTCTATGTCTTAATTTCTAAAGCTGGAATTTTGGAAGGAACAGTAATACACTGTTAATATTGGTTTACATATAAGTGTTTAAACCTAACATATACACAAGACATATTGTAAAAACAAGGTGGAAGCACATGTATGTCATCTCATTTGATAAGACTCAAATCATCAGACCATCCTCAAAATTTAAATATTTTTCAGTTTATCAACACTGCTGAGCTATGTCATGGACTGAACATTTCCACCAGCAGAAAATTTAATTCTTCTCATTAGATAGGAAGCATATCAAGAGAGCTTCAACTACAAATTCCTGGCATCTCAGATTATGTGAAACCTTTATTCACAAGTGTGCCCAGAAAAAACAGTAGTAATTTGAACTGATATCACTCTGCCATACTATAATAATTGAACCTACTGCATATGGTACTGACATTAGGGCAGAAAATAACCAGTTCAAGCCCAGATGTTGCACTCCCTACCAGGCGCCCTTTCTTTGATTTTCAGCAGTTTTAAAGGCTGTAACTCAGTTTACATGAAGTGCTAATGAAGCTCAGTGCAACAGACCAGATTACATTTTGCATAAAATGAAGTACTGAACCCATGGTGAGGAGAGAAAGAAAAGAAAGAGCAGGAGAAGGAGGGACACTTACAGCCTTCAGACAAAGAGTTAGCAAGTAGAAACAAATGCTCTCCATATGCCTGTTCAGAAAGCTGCCAGACTTCCTGCAGCATAGGATTGATGTGAGGATGGTAAGCAACAGCCAAATACCAAGAAGGGGTCTAGAACAGGGAGTCTGTCCTGGTGTATGGCTCATTAACCACCCGATACATCAGCCTCACTGCGGTTAGACAATACATAGGAGAAGCAGTACCCAGCACTGCCCTTATTCTGTTCCCTTCACAGACCTGATACTTTTTGCATCAGTATGGGGTTATTTCTTTGTCAGCACGGCTATGTCCTGAAATGCTGGTGCTCACCAGGGCAGAAAGCCTGGTGCAGAATAGCAAAACTATTCTGGGAGGCAGGGGAGACAGAAGAACTCAGAGCACCAGCTGACTGGTACAGCACCTGTGAAGAAAAAAGTCTATTACAAGCATAGGCAAGGGAATAATTACAAAAGCTAAACAATTTAACATGTATAACTGAACACTTAAGTCATACCATTAGTGACAATGTTTAGAAATGCCAGTAAGAACTAAATATTTAGAAACAGGTGTGTAGTCTCATGAAAAAAAATCTTTCTGCATGTGCAGCCCAATTAATTATTAACAATGCAATTGGTTCAGTAGTTCAGATTTTACTTCAATAGCCAGTGACTGACATTCATTGCCATCTAGGCTGAATGTCAGTTGCAGATAGCCATGCACCAAACTGTTGTAAAACGCCCAAAGACTGTAGCAGACCCAAAAATGAAGGGAAAAGAGGACATGCTTTTCATACAAATGCAGAGATTTAGCTTCCACTTCAGAAGGTCACTCTGTGTGCCTCCGGAACGAAGCCCAGCAGGGCTCCCTTTTCATGCAGTGGAGAAGGAGATGGATGTGAGGTTTGAGTTACTGCCTACTAGGCCATTACCTGCACCCTTGCTGTCACTGGCCACACAAAGTTCTGAGCTCCGTGAGCTGCCTTCAATTTTAGCGCTGTTTCCAACCAGGTGCAATACAGCACCTACAAAGCCTGAGTGAGGCCCAGTGCTGCCTTTACGCACAACCTTGCACTGCCCTTTTTCTTGCACTTCTATGAGCAATATGAGCAACTTCTTTGAACATTGCATACAAACCTGTCTACAGTGCATGTGGAGACATTCACACTCCCTAGGATGATTATCCACGCTGTTTAAAGAACACACACACATATTCACAAAATCCTTATTTTTCCCAAGTACTGTACTCAAATTAAATATTCATCTCCTTTAAAAACCAATTAAATTTTACTCTCTAGCAATTTGCAAATCTAAACAGCAAAAGTAGAAAAATAATTAGCATAGTAAGAAATCAGTTATTTCTCTGATAAGCTCATAAACCCTTTTAATTAAAGTCACAATATTTTTAATTGCTAAAGGGAATATTTTGTTTATAACAGCAAACAATTCTAAGTTTTAATTTAAGTTTCAATCTAATATTGTGATAACCGGGAAATGGCCTCCAGGGGGCAACAGTATCCACCAAACAAAATAATGTGCATTTCAATTTTATCAAAGGATTTTCTTGCATGTATCTTCTAGGGAAACAGGGAAGTTAAGTTAGCCTATGCAAACTCTGACTAGCCTTCTGTGAGAAGATACTGAAGAAAACAATCACCATTCATTCAAAACCCCACTTATCAAAAGAGATATTATTAACCAAACTACAAGAGCATATTTCCAGCAACTTTATGCATGCAATCTAAAATTCCTAATAAAATGCATAAATAGGATTTATATGCTTTTTAAGCTTTCAGACATGCTATTTTGAAGACATCTGAAATATCTTGGGATTGCTGTATTGTGTCACTTTCCCTGCCGACAGCAACCTGTTGACGTGCAAAGAGTTTATGAAACTTTGGGGTTGACAGAGCTGGTGGCCCGACAGAGGTCAGGGTGGCACCACCCCGTGTGCCCCAGGACAGCCAGTGTGAGGGCAGGGCCAACCACACACACAGGCATGCTCAGCCCTCGTGCAAACACAAACAAACCCTCATCTTGTTCCCTTGCTGGCTAGTCCGGATGGCTGTCCCTTAGTGAGAAATACACCCGTATACATACACGATATGGATCCTCCAGCAGGTGGCTCCTGGAGCAGCCATGGGGAGATGGAGCAGAGTCTCTTACAGAGTTCTTGGGGCTCTCCACCATTCCAGCAGTACACTGGGCTGCCCCGTCAGGCTGAGGAGCCACCCATAACCACATAATTTATCACATAATCTAACAATGACCACATCCAAGTTGTATGTGTTGGATGACAAAAAGTACATGTCTAGGACACCAACATCCATCAACCAGAAAAAAGGTCATAAGAAAAGCCATTGAGATTCTGCCAGGGGTACCTTTGAAACTGCCACTCCTGGGGACACTGATCACAAGGTATTACTATCAGGCCACTACTTACTGGCAGCTTCCTGACAGTAACTTTGTAAAATGTTGTCATCCCTATTTCAAGTAACAGTCACATTAAAATCCAGCTTTGCTACTATAGATTAAAAAACCCTGTTCATTATTCATTATTTACCATGTTATTACGTTTAAGCACTTAGTCAAGATCATGCTGCCCAGCTTTTTGGGAAAGGAATTATCCCAGAAAGCCTGTAGTCCAAAACTGCAAGAACGCACACAGGACTGAAGGTAAATGCAGGTGTCACCTTCTGAAGGAGTATGAGACATGAAGTTAGTAGCTGGGAAAAAAAAGAAAGGCATCTAAAAGAAGAAGAATGTTGTGATACCTCCAGGTGCCATTCCTTAAAAAATTAAGAAAAACGTAATGAAACCAGAAGATTGAATATATGAGGAAATCACAGTAATCAAAAACCTCACATTCAAGGAGGCAGAACTCCCATCTTCCTTCTGGACACTATCCACAGAGATCTGGACTAGAGGTACATGACAAGAGGAGAGATAGGAGAGACATTTTAGTCTAGGAATGTGGTCAAATACCGTCACTTTTCTTTTGATTTTTCAAGATGCTTGAATAATGATGATATCCAAAGGTAACATTGCTTAGTCCACTTGTTGATCTATCTTGCTCTGTTTGACTTTTATCTTCAATGTCTGAATGGTAGTCAGAATATAATCTTAAATTAACTTTGTCATGTTTAACTTGGCAGTTTTATTTTGGATCTGAGCTGGTGGTGGAATATTTTCCTTCATTTTGATCATAAAGGAAGAACTCTATTTCGAAACACATTTTAAATTCCATTCATCATGTTGCTTTTGTAGTTTACCATGTCCAGGCTTGACAAAGTGTTGATCAATCACCCATTGAGAACATGACTCAGATAGGAGAAAGCACAATGAAAGCTGTGTTTCTCTGACTGCAGATTTTAATAAAAGGAAACTGCTCTTTGAAGAATGCCAACCTTTTTCACCCTACAGCCAAAGGGGCATCCAATAAACCTCAGGAAAAAAAGTCAAGATAACTATCTTCCTCCATATGAACCAGTATTTTAGAGTCCATTCCAAATGCATTTAGCAGAAATACTTAAAAATAAATTGGATTAAGCATCAATTAGCATGGTGTTAGTAAAGCTGTCCTCAACAAAATAAACAATTTTTTATTGTTGCCATTAGCTAGAAATGGAAATATTTTCATTGTTGAAGGAGGGAAATTCTGTGTCATGTAATTATTTAAAATCATTTTTACATATTAACATAATTTTGTGTAATAAAATACATACACACTTTGTCTCGGGGAAAAAAAAGATTTGACAAAGACATATAAAAGTATAATAGCATTAAGAAAAACTTGGGAGAATAGAGTCATGATATCAATATATTCTTATGTTATTTAATCAAATAAAACCTAAGGTAACCATAGTTTTTTTTCGAAGACGAAAAATACACTTCATTTTGAGAAGTATTACACAGCTTTCTACTCTGGTAAATTGTGCCCAATGATCAGCACTTTGGCCATTTACTTGTTCACGTTTCTTGTAGCAAGTTGTCATGAGTACAACATTTCACATTTAAAAAAAAATAGGACTTCTTCGGGCACCAGCTATTCATAAACTGTTTTGTATAATTTCTGACCTTTTGTAGCCAGATGTTAAGATACATTAACACAGTCCTTCATACATGCAATGAGAAAACCCACACTTTTAGAAGACTAAGAATCAAAAGAAAACCAAGCCTCGTCAGCCAGCTAAGCTCAGAAGAAACATGAAGAAGTGCTGATAGGTAACACAGAAAACCAAACATCTGAAGCTGTGTGCATTAAGGAGGAACTTGTCCGAGAACAGCTACAACTGTGAGGTCATTCTCTTACAACTATTCAGTGGCTGAAAAGTGGAAGCTGAGAACATCTTTTGCTATGGGTAAGTGGCTGGGAGTGTGGAACTGCCTCGCAGGGCATGTCTGCACATATCACACATTAGTTAGTCGTCATGACAACACAAACTTTCCTTGCGTCAAAGTAGACCATTACTGTGGGTTTTCCATCTGATTCTCGCCAATGCAACATGTCCAATCAACTGTGCAACTTGTTTAAGTGATTTTCCATGGATGTTATTAAAGTAGAATGTTTACTATAAATTCGTGTCCCTTGCAAACCTTTTCCTCTAGAGAGCCTCCTCATTCGTGTTTATTAATTATATTGGCTCTCAAAGCTCTTATTTTCTTATTATTTCCTTATTTAGTAAACTAGCATTGTTGGATAATAGAAGAACATCTATCTGATAGTTTCCTTTTGGAAACCATTAGTCCAATTTAGCGGGTGTGTCCTTGCGTCCTTTCTTTTTTTTCTTTTTTCATAAAATCTGGAAGCATCTGGATTTGTTCCTTAGCAACACTTTTTAGTTTGCCATTTGCTTTTATTCAGCTCCCCAAAGTGTGCTTTTAAAGCTGTAGTAAGGTTGGCCATTTCAGAGAAGAAGCTTTTATTTTTCCTCTTGAATGAATGGTGAGATCATGCCCAGATATCACAGCCTGAGATAAACATTCTCCAGTATATTAAAAACTGTCCTTGAAACAATGAAATACTTTTAAACTGAGATAATAGGTGAATTACTGGCAAGAATACTGATAACTTTGTCTATTGTGCTTGGGAAGGGCACAAGAGGAAAAGGACAGCTAATTACTTAATGTTCTGTATAGAAAGTTAATTTTGACTAAACAAAAGCTTAGACATTTATGTGAGCCTACAAAGGTACTTCTCACCTTGTTCATATGCGTCTAGCACCTTGCTTTGCCTACCCACACACAGAGGGCAGTCTAGTTATCCAGCACTCCACACAGTGGTGCTTAGAAGTCCCTGCATACTGGTAAAGACCAAATCAACAGGACGAATTTTACATGCAGTGAGAGCAAATCACTTGAGGGTTGCCCCCTTTGGACGCAATAGGTACCAAAAAATATACCTCACCCTACAAATAGTGAAAGTCCTTCCAAATAGTTCAAGGTCAATACCTTGATGCCTGTCTTTGTACTTTGCAGTTCCACCCTTCATCATGCAAAGAAGAGTTATACACAGTTTCAAAGGTGACTTTTTTCACACCCTGCTAAGACAATGGTAAACCTGACTCTTTTAAGTTAATTTATAGTGAAATAATTAAACAAAGCAGAACAAAGAATGCTACAATGGAAAATTTGTGCCAGCAGAAGTCTGTTCACCCATTAACTTCTGTGGAAAGGCCTTGAGACTTACAATGGGCTGCTGATTAAACGGAGACTCCACGCCTGCTCACTCACTGCCCAGAGTCCCCAAAATGGTGCTCTCTTTGCTCCCTGGCACTCCTCCAAGTTTAACGGGTGCCATGTACCACAGACTGATCAGTTCATCTATATATAAATGTATTCCAGAAAATAAATGTTCAATTTCTGTGTGCCAGCTTCAGCACATTTCGTGACCTAAACTATTTCTGTCCAAATAAGTACAATACCAAAACCCTGCAATAAACAGTCTCTTTGACTAGACCCTTGTCCTAGTCTACTCCCCTTCTGCTGTTTAACCAGAACAAAAGGCACTTCACATTCCTGAGGAGAGATAATCAGTTTGCTACCCACCACAAATCTTTGTGTAGCTACTTTGGACATGGTTTCTGGCTGCAGTGTGGAAATTCAGGCAATGAACTCCAGCATGACAAGGAGCAACTATTATTGTGCACAATGTAAAATGGCTTTTCAGCATCACTCTTTTGCCCCAGCATCCAGCACAGAGAAATGCAACTGGAGTTTCAACACACTTGGGTATCTACTTCTTGAATCCAACTGAAATTCAGAAAGTTGTAAGACCGACATAAATGCTCCTTCTTTAGACATACTCGTGTACAAACAGAAAATCTAAAGATCCGTCGGGAACTTTTAATCCACAGGGAAGCCAGGATGAAACCATTTTGGAGGACGTTTGACAACACCTAGCTTGTTTTTTCCGTTGAATCTCTGATGTTCATGCATGCAAGTCTCAGCCTTGCCCTCAGGGCAGCTATTAACATGGTCAGCATTGGGATCAGTAAGAAGAAGGTCCAAGATGGAGTTGTTAACAGCCAGATCTGTAACTTCTGTTAGGAGGTCCTGTGACACATACCAGCCCTGCTAATGAGAGATAAGGTGTATCATACCATCATCTGACACAGCATGGCACATACACAGATAGCGCAGTGTCAACGTTGAGCACTCACTCAGCAGATAAGCAAAATGGAACAGAGAGACAAACTGGATGGATACCCAGCATCATGTCTTTTTCTTTCTGCCCCTACCACAGACATCTGCCTTTATCAGATTTCCAGAGTTTGCTCTTGCACTTCAATGGAATAATAATTATAACTCCTCTCACTCTAACAGAATTCACTGCCTCTGAGATGTCCCACTTAAAATTACAGAACTTTGTGGTGCAGTGTTGTTTTTCTCCCAGCTAAAATGGGCTTTCATATTCTGCAGGAAGACACTTGGTGGCACTCATTCAACATCATTTTTACTTCCTATATCACAGATTCTCTGGGTTAACCTAAAAACATGGAAAAAATTCCCCTTAGTAAGTGTATCCTATGAACTCTGTAACTAAGACCAACTTTTGAGTCATTGTTCACTTTTTTTACTTAATCATTAATGATATAAACAAACACTTCACTTTTTGTAAAAAAAAAAAACCCTAAAGATCACTGTGTGATACTAAACTGATCGTTAAATTCGAGCTGAGGTGTTTTTGCCTACCAATTACTTTGCAGAATCTTCATGCTTCTGCTTTGATGGGTACCTAAAATTTACTTCCTGGGTAAAGGGCAGATTCTTTGTCCCTTAACATCACTGTTCACTGCAACTTGCATATAGGTCTTTGGAAACAAACAAAAGAAACAAACCCAGACTAAGCCATCTGATAACTGGGATAGTTACTCAGAGACAACTGCAAAGGAGGTAGAGAGTTTCACCGACTGTACCCTGTAGTCCTTCTAATTTATACTTCTGAGTGACAGCCATTTGCAGCCTAATATTCATACTGTGTTTTGAGAAAGGCATTGGGGAAGCAGCAGCACCCTAACCCATTTAGATCAACAAATACCTATAATCCCTCTATAAAATTCAGCTTTTCCAGGAACAACCCCAGTATCTCATGGACAGTACCCTAAAGTGCTGCCAAGGACCGCAGCCTTATCACAGACACCTGGCAGTTATTCTTATCAAGGCTGCTGAAAGATCTGACAGTCAGGAGGGGATTTATTTATTTATTACCCTTAACAGCAGGACAGTATGACATTAGCTAAGGATAATCCAACACCGTTAGATAGCCCAAAGCTTGACTGAAGGTGCCTCCTTTGTGGGAGGGGGAAGATCATGCCCAGACGTCCCTGCAACTCTCTGCTTACCACACTCAAAATAAAATTTCTGTGAAAGAGATTACAAATAGGTCAGTGGTCACTCAGTGGAAATGTGTTAAAGCAATGGAGCACAGCTAAGCACATTCTCAAAACACAGATAATGCTCTCACCAGCAGTGTAAGTGGCCTTACTCTAGAACAGGAACAAGGCCCATTGCCCATCCCCACCATCCTTCAACAACAGCCAAAAGGGTGACCCACAGCTGTTACTCCACGGTCACTGTGACCACGGAGCTTGATTACTCCACGGATGCCCATTGGTCCCGAACCTATGAAATCCATGCTGCTAGGAAACTCCTTTCCCAGCAGTTGTACTTTTGTTCCAAGTTTCACCAGCTGCACCAGAGAAACGTTAACTTTTTCAGACAAAGTGACCATTCCATTATCTTCATGTACTTGAATGCAATTTGTTTGTATACTCAGTAGTGTTTACATACTTGAGGAAATGCTTTGCTGACAAGTTCCATAGTTGTCTAATAATCTTTACTAAAAGCCAGCAGGCACTTTCCAATGCAAGCAAAGATTTTGATGTGTAAAAAGGTGCACACCCAACACAAATTTTTTATTTCAGAGCATTTTACTTCTGGCCTTTCTAGAAAGAGCATTATATTTTAAAATGTGAGAGTATTATCTTCCCCCTTTCCAGACTTTCGTGCAACTAAAGGGCTTTTTCTCTGATATTCTTCTTAAAAGAGAAGACAACCCACTGTTTTAGCAAAAACACAGCAGGGCAAAGTGCAATTCAAAAGTGAGTTACAATTAATCAGCTGAATATCATACTGAGCACTATTTGACCACATTAAGCACATCAAACACAAAGCACTTACGTGCTTTGGTTGTGTGCTCTTCACACCAAGCCAGTATTCAGCGTATGCTGTGTCAGACGTGTTTTGTCACCATAATCATACAGCCTTTCCCACACCAAGTGCCAGAGCATGAGCCACAAAGGGCAGAGCCTCTCCGAAGCTCTTTGATGACCTGTCCCTTGCAGGAAGGCGGGGCTGCATGGTACTGAAACGCCAACAGCACCATTTCTGTGAATTCTAGGTACTCCGTATTTCATGACGGTTATTATTTGTTTTGTTCAAGGTTCGTTAATGGGAGAAATAGGGGAGAATCACGGTGGGCCGAGTCGACACCGGTTCCGGGGAAGCTCAGGGCGACAGCCGAGCAGAGAGAAGTGGTGATTCAGCCCGGGGCGGCGGGTCCGTGTCCGCGCAGTGCCCAGAGGGTGGTGCTGCGGGCACAGGTTGGTCGGCGGCCCAGCC
>VZTF01003708.1:2121-83604 GCA_013397755.1 Cnemophilus loriae | reverse complement strand
GAGGGGAAAGGGGGGGGAGGAGGGGAGGGAAGGCGGCTGGAAATTAAAAGTGAAGCACAATTTGAAACTCTGCCTACACCACAGCTTTTATAATCAGCTTGTGACATGCTTGGCACTAGGCACTGTTTATGTCCACAATTAATGCAGTTAATACTAGGTTAGTAACTGTGGCAGCCAGCCACGTGCATCGCCTGGCACATGGGTGCCTGCTCCCAGCCGAGGAGGCAGGCTTTGCTCTTCAGCACACACAGCCAGGCCAGTTCAAGCACATCTGGAGCCAGTTTAAATGGGGCCTTCCTCCAATGCAGTACTCAGCATTGCCAGTGTATTTTTTCACACAAAACGCTATAAAAAGGGGAGAAAGAATTGGGACAAAAATGGGAGTGAGAGAGGATTTAAAAAAAGGGAGTGCAAGGCTCTTTCCAATGGAAGCCACCCTGTCGCACCGGGCTGCATAGCCTGCCTGAACAAGACCCAGCATCAGGGAGCCCCTAACGGGGCCTCCAGAACCAGTTTGACCAGTTCCTGTTTCTCCTATCTCTCCATGCAGTTGGATATCTCAGCGAGCATTACACACCTGTAGCTCCTGCTAGGCATCTGTTGTCTCCTCCTTATGAGGGGCAGTGGCAAGGCTGTTCTGGATAAAAGGTTGTTCACATAAGGACTGTACACCTACCAATCATAAGCACGCAATCCCAAGTAAAGTTTTCTAAAAAAGTCTTTCTCAAGACGGAGTCACTATGTTGCAATGGAAAGATTTTACGAGCTGGTTGCAAAAATTCATTTCTGGGTGTGAGGTGAATTTTGAAACTGAATTTTTACAAAGCTCGAAATCTCTAGCAAGACTTCTGCATGAAGTTCAGGGCTTCCTTGGGAAATCCAGTATCTTCAAACATTGCACCTATGTCAAGGCATACACCTATGGACGTGCTCATTAATACACGAGGCACACTGGTAACATGACCTATTTTTCTTTTGTGGCCACTTACAACTCCAGTGAGAGCAGAATATACGTGCGAATCGGTCATGCATTCAGTAACGTCACTATCATCTGTCACGTGTTTGTTCACTTATCTGTTCCCCAAGGAGAGGAGTGTTTGTTTTGAGATTTTACATGCCGCTAAACATTTATTCCACTAATGTCAAGGTCAAAGAAAGGTGTTCTTCACTTGCAGTAGGAGCTGGTGTAATCTGAGATAAGGTCCCAGAGGAAAGGAAGCCTACTTCACAGTGATGGCTTGGCTATCGAAAACAAATGCCTCCTGCACAGACATACATCATCCTTCATCTGGAGGGCTACCTCATGCTAGAATAAGATCCCTGTCAACGTTCACACTATAACCCAGTTCTTCATATAGTCTGAAATGATCTGTCATATCAATTCCCACTTTCCTTGGCATGGTTGCATTAGAGAAAAACTCCGTATCTTGTTTCTGTTCAAAACAAGTCCACAAATACTAGAGGCATATTTTCTCAGTAATATTTTAATCAAAATTATTAGTATTCTCTTACTCTGTGCTGAGCAAAAGGGAAAATTCAGCTTGTTTGTTGTTTTGGTTTTGTTTGGGTTTTTTTTAATTAAGCTACAAATTCACTAAAGGAAATTAATACTTCACAGGATACAAAAGAATACAAAAGACCACATGTGTTTGCTGTTACTGTTCTCCAGACTTCTTTCCTTTATTGCATTCTTAGTCACCCATTACTGCTTTTTCACCTGCTGCAAGGTATAAGCAAGAGGGTAGCAAATACCTGGCAACATATGCTTTAAAGTGTGCTATTCTTTCCTGTTTCAAGGTTTTAGAAGTAACTTTGATCCACACACCTCCAAAATGCACCAAAAAACCCAAAATAACTGTCTTTACGAGAAAAAAAACCACTGAAAATTATCTTCAGCTGAGACACTTTTCATTTAGACATGCTTAAATATCACAAATTTAAGCTTATAGACAACAAAAGAGTCACACACTCATCAGCAATTAAAAAAATAATCGTCTAGCAATGGCAAAATGCAAATGTATGAAAAAGGATTGTGTCCAAACAATGCAAGGATTATGAGGAAAGAAACTTCTATGCTCATTGGAGGGAAATGGCATTCTATGCAGGGTGCAGTCATTTGGTATACTAGAGAGATATTTTATCTCCTAAATAATGAAGAAGGAGGCTTAGTTGGAGTCCCCGATCATTGCTGAGTAAAACTGTTCACCATTTTTTCATCAATGCAAACTTGTGTTTAGGAAGACAGGATAGTGTATGACAACTATTCCCTCTCCCTGCTGTTGAGCTCTTTACTATACTAATTCAGGTAGGGAAACTTCCCCCGTTTAAAATGTCTTTTCTATAGATTTGCCTACTGAGGATAATCAGGGTGTTTAAGCATGGTGCAGAGCCCCCACTCCTGGGGACAGGGGTGGGCTGACAAAAGCCAATGGAGCTAACATTATTTAGTGGGTTTGTAAGTAGGATTCCTTGGACTCACTGCTATTCATTATATATTTTAAAACTTCAAAGGTGGAAATGCACAAAGCTGAGAACGGACATGGAGTACACCTGGTCTTGTCATTGAAATCATTATGTGTCTATTATCATGTCCATACTAATGAAGGTAGTCAGACTCTATCTGCTCTTCTGCTCTGAGTGCTCTTCTACCTGCAGCTGGAGGGCACTGATTGCCGGTGTAGCTCTCTTGGATAACTCCTTGTGAGAAGAAATGTGTGGGAAGCCCTGATTTCAATACAGGGGTGAAGACTATGGAAGACATTACAATCAATTGGCAGAGAGGTAATTTTAATTTACAGTGAAATCTAAGAGCAAGTCTGATGCATTTATGTGCTCACAGGGAGACTTTCTCTCTGCCCAAGTGGCTGCAGCATACTTCGTTTCTTAGTAGCATGTTCAGGAAGAATCAAAGAGTGGGAGAGTGAGCTGGAGGACACCTGGGCAATGGTCAGTGGAAGTGGAATGTAAATATGGAAGGCAAACAATGCCACCACTCACAGCCAGATATCAGACACATGAGCAGCTATCAACCCTCAGAGTAAGCACTGCCTGTGGTAGTCAGTGAACAGTCAAACCACATTTTACCAGCTGAAAGAGGAAGAAAGGAGAATTTTACTCACTTTCTACTTCTTCATCCTGTTTCCTCAGATATGCAGGAGTTATGAGAGCAAGGGATCATTATAAAATAGTCTTTGACCCACAATATAGAATAAGTGGGTCAAAGACTATCTTACCCTGTTAGTTACAGTTGTAACTGGGTTCTGCTGTACACTGTGTGGGATAGAGCTGACTAAACTGTGTGCCTTCAGTCATTTGTTGACTAACCCAGTCTTTGTGGCCAATTCATGCACGTTCCACTGCAAATGCTTTTGATAATGCTGCTATAAAGGCTTGTGAATGTCAGTGTAGGAGGGCAAAATATTTTGAGCTGCTCAGCTTCACTTTATAAATATTTTTGGAAGCCACCAGTGTGAAATGCTCCATTCACATTCAGCACTGAAAAAAATAATGGCTTCTTCTAAAACAAAGACACATCTGTCAGTGCAGTAGAGTATATGAATTTACATAATCTGCAACACAGAAAAAGTACTTTCTCAAACAAATTAAGTCAAAGCAGGCAGAGAAAGAACAGCGTGAAGCTCTCTATGCAATGTCAACAATAATTAACAGAGTACTTTATAGTCTGCTAGTGCTTCCCCTGAATAAGGTACTCTCAGACACTTGGTACGAACAGGCTGCCCTCCTGTTTCTCTGCTGCAAGTCTTCACTTTTACTGGCTAGCCTATCATTAACTTTTTAAATGTTGTATGCCACCCAACATTTCCCCTAGGAAGGACAAAGGATAGAAGGCATAAAGACTCTGTTGCAACTGCTGCAGGGATTCAGGGGGTTTGCTTTGCCATGTCATACTGGGAAATTCAGGGAATTTGCTTCTTTCTCAGATGCATCAAAATTAAAAAAAAAAGAAAAAAGAAAACAAAAAATAAACCCTAACACATTGCACCATGCACAGAACTTGTTAATCCCTTTATTCCTCAGTTTCCCTGTTGATACCTTGGGAGAAGGCAGCTTTCTTGTTTCCCTCACATATGCATAAAACATTTGGAAGTTTTCTTCAACTCCTACTGATTCTCCAGAGACACAGACTGCAGACATTTTGAATCATGAAGTCTCTTCTCTTAGGCTGCCCGTGCACAAAATGCAGAACTGATGTGAGCCTGCTTTTGTGCACAGAATAGCATTGTTTTGCTCCTGTACCTCTAATCTAATCACACTGCCTTTGCATGTACTTACAGATTAAATTTCCAGTATTGCCACAGAATAGGACACTCCCGACATCTTTCTCTCCTTACAAATGGTAAAACTGCAGCCTTTCCTAGAGCAGAGGGATTTCCACAAGTTTTTTCCTTATAGACTAATTTAGACTGATTTCTTCCACGTGTGAGAATGCTCAGGTTGTCAGGGAGACAACTGTTGACACAGCTTTACCCTGGTATTTGAAGGGCTTGGGCAGTTGAGTGCTTTTCAGCAGATTGTGCATTCGTGCAGATGCAAGCACACTGGCAGACTACAGACCTGACTTTTTCATTTGCTGGTCTGAGCTCACGAGCAAGCACTACCTCCAAACTACAGCTGTGAGAGGAGGCCAGCATACCACAGCTAGTGTTATTTGAACTAGTTTGAGCAATAGAAAAAAACCTGGTGACCAAAAGTCAAGTGCAGTCAATGTGAAACACAGGACTTATTTGGAAGGTTGGCCTGTACTGTGTACATTTCTGCTAGTAGCTCAGCTGGTTGTTTAAACTCATCCAGACCAATATAAAACACTGTAATAATGCTTCTCTGATGCCAGCATCCTTTGTAAAGTACAGCCATGAGCCCAGAAATTCCAATCAGCCTGCAGTCTGTGTCATTGCTTCCATCTCCTCTGTGGATCTCAGTGCTTTCTTCCTTTCCCTCCTGTAAGCTGTGACCAAAATTAAATCAAAACCAGCCATCACGTTCCCTGAATTGGTGTAAAGGTTGAAAACAAGTATAATAAACTTTGCACTGAGTGTGGCTAATTAGCACACAGGCAATCATTTATGATTAAGCCATGCAAAATGTTTGTTATTAGCACAAGAGCTGAATGCTACAGTACACAGCAAAGGCCCAGGGCACAGCGAAGTTAAGTGACTTGCTCAGTTTGATGCAGCAATTCAGTGACAGAGGTAGAAATAGGCCACTCAGTTTTCTCTCTCAAAACAGGTCTAATCTCGAGATCATACTTTGATCTCCCTTTAGCAGCAGAAAATAAAACCTCCTCTGTTCATGGTATAAGTCTTTACAGAAATTACTTTCAAGTTACAGACTCACCATTATCACATCACTGCAAGATCAAACAAAGAGGGGGGCAGTAGGAGAGGAAAAGAAGGGTTACTTTGTGTCATTTACTTCTACAGACTGCTCAACAAAGCAAAAGAGGAAAAACATTTTTTTTTTTCAGACAGATGTCTTTTACAGCACATCAAACACTTCTCATGGGCGTATGTCAGAGACATTTTACTACAAAGGCTTTGTCCTTTGCATTCACAGCAGCCCGGATGTTTATCAGGATTTTCCATTCCCTAAATTCAAGATCACAATGGGATCTGCATTAAGATGGCAGCAGAAGTACATCAACAAAGTCCAAAGTACAAAATTCTTGTACAAAGAAAGCACTAATGCAACTTGTTCCCGCACTAAGGCTGTGGTGGGGGAGTTCCTGTCATCTCTAAAGAAATGTCTAGAGAAGGAAACAGCCTATTTTCAATGTGCTGGCTTGGAGAAAGTCAGTATGAGGGAACGATTGTCTTTCCTAATGAATTTACTTCTAGTAAATGTTTAAGTCCTCCATGCAAAGTATGTGGCCGCAATATCACGAAGACAACATCCCATTATTTACTACATAACATCTCATGCACATACTGTGCTCTCAGTGTGCCTGCAGCAATCCTCTGATTTGTTTATTCATAAGTGCAGTTTGTAATTCTTTAAGTTTTCTAGCACAACAAAGAGCATTGCACACAGAGACAAACTAGATTTAACATTGCTACATATTCTTCCTCTCTTAGGCCAAGACTCAACAGCATCTTGCATTTCCTCTCTCCTCAAACCATGCTCTGGTGTGCATAATCTCAGTCCACAAATTACTACAGGATCCTTCGAAAAACTCTTGTATCCTTCCTGGGTGAGGTGTTCTTCTCTCTAGGAACAAACCAGGTCACTGAGTGTTGTTCTAAGGCAGTACTCCCAGCCTCTCTGCCAGCAGAATGGCACAGTAGAGGATGGCGCATGCTCCCCCAGCAAGCCGATCTGCTCCGCTCCCTGGGAATGGTCACGTTTGAAGGTTTTCGAATCACCAAGACACAGCAGCAACAGTAGAAGCACCTGTCCCCAAACCCAGTACTTCACTCTTTTCACTTAGGATGCGTAGCAATGGGGAACAAAGACACACAGACCTCCTTATACCTTTGAAGAAGATCGTTTTGTTGTAACAAACCAAGTCTTTTTATACTCTAAACTCAACAGAACTTAACCAAACCTTAGCAGAACTTAAGCGAAACTTAACTGAGAAAAGCACCCGTTGGCTGCTGCTGCTGCGGTGTCATTGCTCACGCGTCCCTTTATCCAGTCAGCTCTTTGTTCATATGGTCCACACATCTCCTCAACCAATCACTGCCTCACTCACAACCGACTCTCAGCCGACCATCTGACTCTTCCCTGGGTGCCTTCCGGTGAACAGAATTTAACATGTTTAACAAATTTAACAAAGGTAAAAAAGATTCTTATTCTTATTTCCCACAAGGATGACACTGAGCTCCCACAAGACATTCTGTTCCCTGACACCGCCATAGATTTAAATGTTCCATTTGAGAGGAAATTTCATTGTAAGACAGAAGGACAGCATGCTCCAACATTTATTGCAGAAAAGGAGGATAGGCAGAAATAGCAGAGATGTCTGAGGTCCCTTCTTTTGCTTCTGTTTGGAACATAAAAAATCTTGCAGTTCTTCTCTATGCCAATTCTCTTGTAGATTGAAGTAACTGTTTTCCCGTTTTAGTGATCCTATTTTCTCAAGATGGCAAGACATCAGGTAATCCTATACGTTACTGTCTGCCTACCACCACTGCTACTGTGTAGTCTCACACGGCATTTGTGCATTGCCCTTGCATTCACCAGCAAGGAACGAACAGACCCATCCATCAGGCTCCAGCAAATGTGTATCTGCAGAGAAGGAGACTCATGTCTGTTACTGGTAGCAGTAACTCCTTCCCCTGCGAGTCCGAACAGCCTCTCTCTCCAGGTTAAACCAAATGGCTTTGGTTGTCTCTCAGAGATGTGAGTGAATGGATGTGCCACCCCAAAACTCCCACCTCTCAGATCATATACTACTTATGTGAAAACAGTGGGTAAGCTTCTGGCAGCTCTTCCTGTTTAAAATGGGCTGGGGAAAAGCAGCATGTAATTTTCTGGCAGCAGCACTGGAACAGTAAAACTAATGAGTCCCCACAGCTATTCCCACCTGTTCTTAGAACACTATATATATTGGATATATACCCACCCATGAGTCTATCTGTGATGTTAACTCAAACTATAAAAAACCCCCAAAAATGACCCAACCCACACCCCAGACTTTCCTGCATAGGAAAAAGGATGTAAAAGAGCAGGTGGAAATTTCACCTGTTTTCATATCTCACTGAAGTTGGGTCTAAAATCCTTCCATAGAAGGGAATAAAAGCAGGACAGATGTGTCAGCAGCAGCATCAACCCAAGGGTGATACTGACCAGAGATATCGTAATACATGAATATGGAGCAAGATGAGGGTGAGTCAGCAGAAGATGTTTGTCTTCTATGCAGAGTCCTAAAATTTGGCTCTTTGTTACAGGAAATTACACTAATATTGAATCACAGTTCTGTACACATCATCGTCCTGTACAGATGTTTTCCATGGTAAGGAAGCTGTTGTTAGGTAAGTTTTACAACTTTATGCAATAACTTTATTTCAAAATGTGTCCTAAAGCATCCAGTTTTCCTTGTGCATGAAAGTATCTGAAGTATTTATGATTTCTATTCTCTCCAGTAAAAACTCTGACCATGGCACTCCAAGGATAGGTGCAACAACCCTTCCATATTCTACCTGGAAAAGACAAATAGTTTGCCACTATTCTCTAACAAAACATACAGACGAGAAGATGAAAGAACTGAAAAGGATCAGTGGAATGCTCATAAAATGGAGATTTATCTCATGACAAATGCACTAGGATTGCCTGGGATTTTTCTGAGATATTTTTAATTTTTTCCATATAATTTTTTTGTTACTGGACATATCTTCAGAAGGAATATACTAATCTAAAAATGATTCTATTATGATTAGAATAGGCAAGCTTTCTGTGCTCCAGAAACTTTTTTAAAAGTCTTAGGAAATTACTGTTAAAAAAGTCCTAAAGATTTTAGAGGTTGACATGGAGTTAATTCAAACTCATCTGTAGGAAAACATGTTTAAAATTTATTTCTTTTAATAGCTATTAAATGTTGACAGTGCAGTAAAGGAAATATGCTTATAATAGAAAAATCATCCATTTTGCAAATAATAATAGTAATGAGGCATTATTGCACAAGGGGAAAAAGAAGAAAAGCATTTCATCCTCGATACTCTTTCCTCTTAGACAATACAGCCTTTGGCAAACTGTGATGTTATCCAGATCTTTAAATAGTGAAGTTTCCAAGCAAAAGATTGTTAAAAAAGATTTGAAGAAGATATATTTATAATTAATGATGGAGCTTGGAAGAAGCCCAAAAATGAAAGCAATTCTTGTTTTCTAACTTGGAGAACAAGCTTTCTATAAACACACACAGTGAAGATTACCCAGTAATGAAGCAACGTGATGAAGTAAAACAGGGTACACATACTATACTTGAAAATGTTTCAGACTTTCGGATATTCTCAACCAAGATGCAAGCTATCTATCACAGAGAGATTTGGGATGTAACATCAGTGGAAGGATGTGGAGACAACTTTGCTGCTACATCAATACAGCTCCATGTTCTCCAAATGATTCTGCTTCCTTTCATAGCTACTTCTGGGTGGAAACAGTTCTAC
This sequence comes from Cnemophilus loriae, assembly GCA_013397755.1. Taxonomy (NCBI): domain Eukaryota; kingdom Metazoa; phylum Chordata; class Aves; order Passeriformes; family Corvidae; genus Cnemophilus; species Cnemophilus loriae. Next base: position 74,482 of record VZTF01003708.1, on the reverse strand, counting down.
TGTCTTTTCAGTAGCCCATAAGTCAGCATTGCATAGAGTGAAGCAGCTGAATTGCAGTTGTTCTTTTAGTGTTTAGTGTTTTGTTCTCCTGGTGTGTGCTGTTTTTATACATTCACTGCTAGTTCTCTGTTTTTATACATTCACTGCTAGTTCTCTGATTGAGGCTTTAGCCTAAATACAGGGGTGAAGGGGAAGGAGTGGTTTGGTCTTTGCAAAAGCCAAACCAAAGCTGTTTCAGTTCCAGGTCCCATTTTTTCTGAACCCCGAAAGTTAAAGCCTGGATGGTTTGGATAAGTGCTTCTAATTCTAGCATACCCCTATTTAAAACAAGAGGGAGGATGTGTTTTTAAAAAGCTAAAACTAGCATGGCCTGGAATGAAGTCTCTGAAGACATTTAGGGAGGACTCAGATAAACAATTCCATTCCTCTCCCCACCCCTTATATCTCTCATTAATTTTTATCCTATCCCTTCCTTGCTTTCTATCTCTCAGATATTGTTTACTTCCCCTCAATTTCCAGTGGAGCTTGAAATTAGATTTCCTTTACCTCCTTGCTAGTGAACAAAGCTCTGAACTGCACATTCTAGTGAAAGTTAACTCCCAGATTGAGTCACTGAGTTATCTTCCACCTCTGTACCTGAACTGGCTGAAACCACACAAAAGAAATTACTGTGTATTCCTATGTCCGTCTCACACCATCATTATTTGATTGTTGGAAGGATAATTCTGAGTTTAGTTGGACAGAAATAGAACCACCCAATTGTAATGGTTTTAGTCTCCCTTTATGACAGCAGAAATTGGGCCACACTGTTACTCAAGATAGAAACAGCACTCATTGTCACAATTTATAACTTCATCAGGAGTTAACTTGGGAGCTGCAGGCTGGCAGCAATAATTCATACATTGCTCCAAACTGTATTTTCATAATTTTTGTTGATACTGGCAAAGTGCTTGTTTTGGCTTTCTGCATGTTGTTGTCATTAGTATAATATAACATAGCCACTCAGATATATTTAGGGTAAGGTCATTTTTATACAAATTATTATGTACTGGGAAGTTAAATAAACAACCAAGCTGAAGACATCAACAGTCCCACTCCTTGATCCATGCCAAAGTGCATTTTAAACACTAGTTTAAACTAGTTGGTTCAATTGGAGGAAAAGTCATGTAGTGATTATGTCAGTTGGAAGAGAGACAACATCGCATTTCCTTTTATTTGAGGATTCACCTGGAAAGCTGCTCCTTGAAAATGACTAAATATATCCATAAAGCTAGAGGTGTTCAAAGACAAGCTAGAACACACTTGGTGGCTATACCATTAGCAAGATTACTCATCCTGTTCATAATAATGAAAATTTCTATTGAGACTCCACTGAGCAGAGAGACTCCACTGAGCAGAAAGTACAGTATCCTGACTATTTATTAACAGCTCTTTGGAATGTGTTTCCAAGGCACAAAAGGACACTGATATTGAAAATAGTATTTGGATGGAAGTAAATGTCCACGGTTTTCATTTTGCAAGTTTGTAACCATTAAAGTTACAAAACAAGTCACTTTTGAGAGGTACTCATCTTTTACGCTCATTAGATTGCAATCCAGCGATGACTGAACATGATATTTAAACAGTAGTGTTTTTGCCAATGAGTTGCATGATCAACACGAACTGTTAATGTTTTCTATTCTAAACCTTCTCAAAATGTCAAGTGTTCTTGTCAGCTGAGTGGAAGTGGCATAAAAGTAACTTTTGAAGTTGTTGTTGATGAGATACCCTTGGGAAACTCAGTATATATACTGAAATGATATTTACAATATTCTCTAATCTCCCCTGCTGCAAAAGAATTAGGCTCTCAACTCGCATTTCCATTGATGGTAATGTAGCACAGTCTGGGTCTTCCTTCCAAAAAGGACACTGATCATTCTTAAATAACACAGGTCTTGTGTCCTGAATTTTCTCAAGTGGCGAGAAAATAAAAACCTAAAATAAAGAAATTCCTTTTGAAAACCTAGGCCTGGTAACTAACTCTGTTACAACCCTCACAATTGCAGAACTGTTAATTTTTATATTTTTTTTTTACACAGCAGATCACCAGAACAGCAAAAAAATTCACAGTTGTCTGAGTCACACTGGCTGTAGCAGATTTGCTGTTTCTTCAGTCCCAGTTTCTTCTGTGCTTTGAAACATCAGAAAAAGGTAAGGAAACTGGTGCGTTACCTGAGGTCCTTGCCAAGGATGTGGAAGACCTGGGCTCACTCCCTGCCACTCATGGTTATCGTGTGTGAACCTGTACAAGCAATACAGAGCTATTTCCAATAACAAACTTAGGCACAACTTTGATGTGCCCATCCAGAGGTCTTGCAGCCCCAGTCAGGTGCCTCCAGAGCTCTGTGGCTCTTGCAGGGCACAGTTGTCCCTCCTTGATTTCACCGTACTGCAGCAGGAAGAACCACTGGCTTCTAGGTTTTTGGCCCAAACCAGTGCTGATGATGTTTGTTACACTATTTACAGCAAAAGCCATGAATCAATTTGCTTCTAAAGTTCCAATGAAGTCAAGATCATCACTGACACTGTATTTCCAGTGCCATGGGTTTCACGTGTTGCAGAATGTCATGATCAGGTGTTTCTTGGAGTCCCATTTTTGACTACCAAACACAATTTTTTACTCAAAGTATTTCCCAAAAATCTAGTTAGACAGGTGGAACTTAGTGGGCTACTAGCACAGGGACTGCACACTTGTGATCAGTGTTTGGTACTTTAATCATACATCAGAGAGTCACAGAATGGGTCAGGTTGGAAGGGACCACAGTGGGTCACTTGTTCCAACTTCCCTGCTCAGGAAGGGCCATCCTAGATCACGTGGCACAAGATTGCATCCAGATGGTTCTTGAATATTTGAGATCTTTTCTCAGAAGGTGCTGAAATGCCCTGAAGTCTCTGTTCACTTGTTGAAAGGCAGATTGGTATTTCATGCTGTTGTTCCATGCACAAGTATCTGATTGCAGTAATAAATAGTATTTTGGACAGGAAAACTCAGTTTTCAGTTTTAGCACACCACAGCAACCGCAGTGGTGTAAAGCATAACTGTTTATAAAGATGAGCTTTTGTAATGGTATTTCATGGGTAAAGTGAAAATAAGCATAAAAATCTAAAAGCAGGGTAGAATTTGGTATGTATTTTTATTATATCTGATTTTGTATCTGCATTTTTTCACTTGACCTGTAGTGAGCATTAGTTAGGATATCAGTTCCATTAAATAAACATTTCAGAAGTTGAGTGCTTTCAAATTGCTAACTGCTCATTTGTGATCATTTAGTAACACTCAGTGATAATGTCTCTATAACAAGTAATTCATGTCTAAACTGGCTTTCACACTGCTGAAATGTAAAAGTTCAAGCATGCTGGCAGAACAAGCTGGCCTCCTAAGAACATATCAGGGTCATTTCACATGTTTGATCACATCTGGTATTGTAACTATGTTATGACACTCCTGGATCTAAAAGCCTGTTTTCATCAAGGTAATATACAGTACTACAGCCTTATTTCCATTGTATTTACAAACTTAGCAAGTGGGTTGAAAAATGCACAGGGATATTCAGCAGCTACGTTAACCCACATCCAGAGATATCCAGAATGTGGGTTACGTACAGGTAGAAGAGGTAGAAAGAGTACAGCTGCCACATCCAGGTCAATGAGATGCATCTGGGTTCTCAGCCCATCCTTGCCTCAGCTGGCTTCCTCTGTAAACCAGGCAACTGGGCCAGTTGGCAATGCTGCTTAGCAGCTCACCCTGCAACGAGGGCACTTTCGCTGTTAGCCCCAACTGCTTATACAGTCTTGGCAGCTGTAAAGCCCGGCATTTTGCAATATCGACTCACTGCCATGAAGTATGAAATTAATCTTTAGAGCATCACATAAGGTAGGAGCTTTCTTAATTAATAACAAGGATCACAAACTCCTCAACAAACTACAGAGCCATAAATGCAGCAAAAAAAATCCTACCAGTATGAATTTTTAACCAAAACATCAGAAGCCAGGGGACTGATTAGAAGGAAGAGGCTACTGATTTTTGTATAAAGTAACAGTAACTTTAATTCTTATAATTTTCAGGTGATTTATTTAATCTCCACACACACGCACAGTGAGTGAAGGCAAAACAATTCTGTCTGTGCTACATGGGGATGACAAGGCAGCAAGAATACAGAATCTGCCCAAGGCCAGCATGAGGAGTCTGGAATGCCTGGCTGCCAGCCCCATTCTCAAAATACATCGTTCCTTTCTAGAGGCAGCAGCTGTTTGTTCTCTGACACTTATAGAACATCTAAGATTATTTCCATTGAAGTTAATAATGTGTGCAGTCCAGTGAGAAAAAAATTGGGTCATAGATGTTTAAACTGGCCCACTTTCACTGAAGACTCCTGGTAAACTCATGGTTACACACAACTCTGTAATTATCAGGTTCAGTTTGGGAAGCTGACTGGCACATGCGGAAGTCTGGGGCAATAACACAAAAGTTGTGCACTCAGCTCTTTTTTCCTGCCACAAGCGTGGCCAATCTTTTGGCCAGGGCAATTCCTGTAGCCTGAAATGAAACTGAGGGTTGCATGCACTCTATGTATCCTCCTATGCCATCGCTAGAGGTGTGTACCTTCCGCAAGGAGAATCCAAGCATTTCCCTAGCCCATGACCGATGCATGCACCATAGACATGAACGGACGATACCCCAGGCAAAAAGGCTTCCTCTAGGATATATGGGCATCCATCTGCTTTTCAGTTGTGTGATGGGTTTGCCCATCCAATGACAATGGGGGCATTGTGGGGTTCTAGGGAAAGTGGCTAATAAGGGGGTATAGACAGGAGAATTGTCCTGGCAAAGCAGGATCCAGACTTGAAGCCCCAGGCTGGATGTCCTTGTTATGCTCTAGTCTCTTTGTGAGACCTTGGGCAAAACACAAACATTTAGACTTTTTTCCACAACAAAACTAAGGATATTAATTTTTTTTTTTAAATGCCAAGTTCACCAAAATTTGATAATTTTAAAGCAGCAGAATTGCATTGAAGCTAGTGAACAATACCTTTTGACTGCAAGAAAGACCTCAGTGCTTCTGACTTCCATTGAGTTCCTGCACAAGCAGGACACAGAAGCCAGGAGCCATGAGCCACTGACATTTGTATACCAGGAACAGTAGCATTTAAATGAACGTGTTCATTTCCGTTGAAGAAATTTGTCCTTACTACATTTGTTTTTGAGCAGTGGTAGGCAGAGTGAAAATGGATGTCAATCTGACTGCTTATTACAAACGTTCTCCTGCTTTTTGTACCAGATTTGGCCCTTAATGTATGTCCAGAGGGCATACTGAGACATTATAGGCATTTCACTGGGGCAATCCAGTTGCTGCCTAGCACTCTGGACGTCCTTACTGTCACTGAAGAAATGCAGGTACCATGAAAGGATAATTAAGCCCACCTAAGAATCCCAAAGTGTGTCAAACAGCTAACACCGAGTCTTGTGTAATAACCTACAATTAGCATGTAATGCCCAAGGCATTTTCACATTGACAACACGGTTTAATCCAGTAATAAAGTAGGCTAAAATGATTATTATGGCTAATAGTATTTTTAACAGTAGTGAAACTACAGAAAAGAAGCTACAGAAACATATTGATTTCAGCTGTGCCTCTCTGACAAGTCTGTATAGATTTTGTTATTTATGGTCCATTTTTTTCAAAAAGGACCCAAGGCAAATGTAGAAATCCCTGGTTGTATGAAATGGATGGTTGTGCATCAAAATGAGGGATTTGCATGTTTAACTGCCCATATTTGTATCCTTCTATCCAGTTTGCATATGCAAAGACGAAGATTGTTATATTTATCTGTCCGTAAATGAAAGGAGAAGAGATAAATGACCTGGTTTGCAGAGGTGCTGAGCACATGCAGTTTCCATTTATTTCAACTGGAGTGTGAAAAACAGGCCCTAAGTGACTGGCTCAAGCTCACACAATGCATGATTGTCAGTGCCAGGAAGAAAACTCAGAAATCCTTCCAGTCTAATCCTCCCAGTCTAAATCCTCCCCAGTCTAAACTCTAGACAGAGTCTCTCCAAGAAATAAAAAAAAATTAAAAAAAAAAAAAATCTGTACTATAGCCTGACCACACTCTTATTCCTATCTTAATTTGCTAAGAGAATAAAAAAAAATGGGACATGAAAAACTCCTGCATAATCTTTAATGACTAGCAAATAATGCCAAGTAGGGCAAGTAAATATGTGTGAAGCATTGCTCACACACCCATCAACTTGCATGTGTGTCACAGATGGTTTTAGTGAAGAGCCAAAAAGAGAAAGAGAGAAAGGAAAAGGAAAACAAGTCCAGATAAAGAGTAAGCTAGAAAGAGAGACAAAGACATTCTCTGTTATTAAAAAAAATCCCTTAAAAATGCTACAAAAACTAATGATAAAAAAACCCCCACCATTCCCTCTCCTTGATAATGTGTAGGCTAATCTCTACATAAATAGAAATAACAGCCCTTTGAAATGGCAATGATTTGCTTGGAAAACATTCATTAAAAACGTCCTGCAATTATTGACTCTATCATTATTTCTTGGCAGCAGCTGAGTCTCACTGCATCTTGTGTTGTTTTTCCAATGAAAAGCGGAGCATTGTTTGGGAAAAAAACCCACAAAAACAGAAACAAAAAAAAATCAGACCAAAAAAAAACCCACAAGGACATTGTATTTGAAATATGTGCTTGGTGACATGGAGCTGATTGCCCAAAGGAATCAGGATACATATATTTGTATTATTGTACACGTGAGTAGCTTGAATCATGTACTGCTCGCTCTCTTTGTTTGGATTATGCAGCTTGGCTGGGCAGCCATCCAAAAGATTCACATTAAATTCTAGCTATATTCAGCACAAAAGTCATCTAGCATCAGAGGATCAAAGTTACATCAACCAACAAGCACTAAGGAATTGATAAGCCACTAAAATTAGGTCATCTCCTAGCAGCTGCTTTTGATGGATGAAGTAGAATTTAGCCTCAGGTTTTCTATTTAAAGATCTGTTACAGCATCTTTTCCTGCAGCTACAATGAGAACACAACAAAGTATAATGCTTCTGATTAAATGTTTAATCATTACTCTTTACTCTTCTGATTGTTTCTGCCGTGGCACAGATTTACTGCACATACTATTTGCAGCTTTCCTAGCCCTTTTTAAACTGACATTAAAACAGTCAGGATTTTTAATTCCTTAGTTGAAAAACCTAATAAATTATTTTTAAAAAATGTGGATAAAAATCTTTCAAAGCTGTTTCCTTGCCATACTTAAAGAGACAGACTGTCATTTACTGGAACTGAAAACAAGTATCTAAGCAATTATCCCACCGCTGTGCCCACTGGAAGCATTACCACTTCACCTAGGAACTGTATGAATACAAAAGTACATAACTGTGCATAAGTACTTGTGGGGCTAAGGAAATTCTTATGTTTTTATCATTTTATTTGTGGTTTCTTTTCGGGAAATGATCTCATTAATCTAATTAACACATACTTTTAAAGGTACTAGCTGGTGCACTAGGCTATCTTTGGTCATTAGTGACTGGCACTATAATTGCTAGAGTACAAGATATGCCCTACCAAGACATGCTTGTGGTATCAGGGTAATACAAATAGTGCCATCATTATCATCATTAGCATCAAAACCATGACACAGCTTTAGAAGAGAGCTCAAAAGGAAATAAGAAAAAGAACTGAATTAGTTTCAAATGCATAGAACCTGCCCTTGACCTGTTCAGCAGGTCGGCTGGCTGCAGCCTGTGTAAAACATTGTTGTGTCATCATTTCATAAATGAAGCTAATGCAGGACTTCATTTTCAGGGTTTTCAATATTACATCTCTCATGTCTGTTAAAATCACTAGAATCTTATTTAAATAACCTTGAGAAACGGGAAGGGAAAAGAAACAACATCTATCCAATGGAAAAGATGAAGTAAATAGTCATCTGCCTTTACAAGTAAAAAAATGATAGGGGAGAAAGACTGAAAAATATAGTACATGACAATGCCACATAAGACACATAACTTTCTACAAATGACAGACACGTGCATGCTGCTCTATAGCAGTCATCCTCTGTATTCCCTTCTGCCAGCCTTGTAAGTGGGCTGTTGCTGGGTAAGAGTCATAAGAGGTTGAAACTCGCTGTCGTTTCCATTCCAAATTTGGTGTGCCCGGTCTTTATTACTTGCGAAAGCAACATTTTGCACTGTAATTCAAAGTCTAGATCTAGCTTTTTCCAGCTACATACCTCTTCTTCAACAGAAAGCCTAAACCGGGGCAGGGGGGAGGAATGTGTAATAATACGTCTGGAGTAGACAACACATCTGAAACTTTTTCTTTTCAAGAAAGAATCTTTATGAGAAGAATGTAAATGAGTTTAATTTATCAGTTCTGCTTAGTACTGTATTCTGCTTGGATCCCAAGTTAATCAGCTTTGTCTTTTGCTCGGGGCCTCAGAGAAAAAGCCAGCCAGGGAGCCAGCTTGTAGGTCCCTATCTGGCTCATGGAGTAGGACATCTGGTGAGATAGGGATGCTTTGATGCCACATAAATTTCTGACAACCTCAGCTGAAGGCTGTCTGTCATAACATCTGCTGTCTTACTGTGCTATGACCATGCTATGCATTGAGCATATCTGATATTACACTATGTAAATCTTGGGACTTCAGTTTTGACTGGCCTGAGTAGAAGTAGGACAAAAAGTGCCACTTCTGTGGTCTAGCTGGCCTCCTCAGCATATCTTAGCATTAACATCCTTTCTGTTCATTTGTTTACTAACAGTTACCTCATTACCTCCTAATAACTGTGTGCTTAAGGCAAAACTGGCCAAACATGCCAGAATGCAACAAGAGTTTGCTTACTTTGTGATATTGCATCTCTGCATTAATCTAGGGGAATAAACACAATGTACTCTATTGTTAAACAAAATACCCAACCCTTTTTCCACTGAATAAAACCACATATTTTCACTAGGTCCACAAAGTTTGTTTAACTGAGGACAGAAAAGAAGAATAACATTTTCAAGAGAAACTGTATTATCCTAGTAACTTTTTCTGGCAGTGGATCTCATTTAAAGTTAAACTAATTACTGAGTATTTCCTTCTTTCAAATTATTCTTACCCTTGACAGTGATAAACATGCATAAATGACAGTGGGAGTTTAGTATACATATTATACTGAGACTAATACTAATCTCAATGCAATGTAACATTACTTAACCCATGACCATAAACTAAAACTTGATTGTTCCAAAATGGACCTGAGGACTTTTGAAAAATCAAATGGGCCAATTTATCATATGACAGTTTGAAAAATTACTTTTTTATTATTATTTGCTCCAAAAAATCTTTCTTTTACCTGTTTCTTTTCCTACAGTCACTTGCTTCAACAAATCATGTGATGATCAGAATTTGGAGATAATCTAAGAAGGAAGAATAGCTGCCCTTCTCTTTTGTACCATTACCAGTTTTATCAGCTGTCAATATCCTTGAAAAGATAAATGGAGATAGAAATAAAACACCACAACAAAAATATAAAATAAGAAGTCAGTGCAGTAGTTTCTCATATTTAAGGCATTTGTTCGGTGTACTGCAGTTCCTAGTTTTGCCAAAATGCTGTGTTTTTAAATACCAGATTTGTCATTGTGATTGTGAGAAACTGTACTTTGTTAAAAATAATGTGAGGAATTGAAAACTGATCAAATCACATTATTATGAGCTGTAGTTCTATTCACCAGGTATGAAAGCTCTAGTAGTTGTAGCTCTTCTTGCTTGCCCACACATGGTTGCTATGCATTATTTTCCAAAACACAAATGCACAAACCTGCTGGCAAGAGTCAGTAAGAAGAGGAAAACTGTGATTACACTTCTTAGATGAGACGACCTGCTTCTTTTAGGTCTCTTTGCCTCTGCCTATGTCAGAAGAGTCGTGCCATCCTATCTGTGTCTTCTTGGAAGGGTAATATGTCCTATTTCTACTTAAAGGTTGAGGGTTTGGCAAGGAACGTTCTGATCTTCTAAGAGTGAACAAACATTGTGCAAGATCTCATTACAGAGATCCCAAGTTGCCAGCCTAAAATGCTTTACCAGGCAATCACTATTTCCTGGGTATGCTTATGAACCACAAGGAGCTTGATATTTATGCAGCTTGCAGTATGCTGTGCACATAAAAATCAGCTACAAGAGGGAAAAAGTGTTTATGGAAGAAAAGGTTGGTATACACTGACACATTTTGATGGGTCACTAATCTAAACAAGCCAAAGCAAAGATTAAACTGACAGTATGAGGTTTGGTTTGTGGTCATGTGTGCTGAGGAACCAGCTGTGCCAGCTGTCTTTCAGAAAGTGTTCACGTTGTTTTCCATACCCATGAACTGCACTGGAGAAGAAAACTGTGAAAAGAATAATTAGACTCACAAAATCAAGCCCTTGAACCTGAGTAAATTGAGCAGTAGGATTAAGGTTTTTCTCTGCCTCTTAATTGAGCCCCCTCACCATGCTCCTCAAGCTCAGTTCCCGTGGCCAAGTTCAGTTACACATTTCATACCTATAGACAAGTAAATAATATAAAACACGGTCAGATATTCTTCTGCTGGAACCTTGCCTTCTTTCAGTGAACAGGCAGTGAACTCGATACTTACGTTTATCCTACTCATTCAGCATGAGATCTCAGGTGTCATTTGCTGTGTACTTTTCAAACCCTACAAGCAAAAGAGAAATTTTCTTTTTCTTAGGCTTTTATCTGGATACTACATCATAATATGTTCACATTGTTTCCTGTTTTGGTTTTTTTTTCCCCTTTAAACAAACCCAAATACATTTACTAAAAGTGTCATGTCATTACTAGCATTTTTAGATGCACAAAAAGATGAGCTTCAGTGAGAAAAAAAGTTAAATTTGTCTATACTGTAAGCTAATTTGTGTGGCCAGTTTGAGTTGCCAGCTACAATTCTCAGTACTTGAGAGCACCCTATATTTGCCGAATATGATTCTCACTGCCATCGGTTTCTGCTGTGAGGTTTTAGTATTTCTGCATATCAGATCAACACCTCTAAACATGGATATTCCTAAATCAAGAACCTACTGTTCTTCTCCACCCATCTAGGATCCTTCTCTCCACCTGCTGCTTCTCACCTTTTCACTGACTGCTTTGCACCAAAGCTGCCATTTTCCCCTCCTACCAGGTCAGTAAGATTTGGATTGCAGCAAGGGCAGCATCTCTACTCTTTTGTCTAGTATTTAGCTCCAGTTAACTGCTGACAGCAGCAATTTCAAAGGAAATTTGCAATGAAAAGTCTCTCCTCCCGTCTGTGTATATGCATGCATGTGTATGTAGCAGAGGTGACTAAAGTAGAAAATTATCATTTTCCCTCGTCTTTATCTAGTGTCTTGTCTAAAAGCCTTTGATCACATCTCTTTTTCTATCCTGCAGCTTGTTGCTGAAGGTCTAGAACCCAGTTTGGGGTGCTCCACCCCTTTAACCTTTCCCCCACTGCTTCCACAGAGGTTTGGGCTGGGGTTGCTTATCTAGGGCCAAGACCCATAATTGTGAGTGGTTTAAAAGGTATAGTGAGAACTACATGAACAAAAAGAAAAAAGAAGAATGTTCACTGAATAAAAAGGAAAAAATCATCACACTCAGGAATTTATTTAAATCCAGACCAGGCTTCTAAGTGCAATGGTGGAAGACCTACATCTCAGAGCTGTGAAATCAAGTGGACAAAACCCATTTAATGTGTGTTTGTAAGGGATGATGTGAACACATTGTACCAGACCTTTTCTGGCTAAGATTCCTAGAATTAAGACTTACTCTTGTGATACTGCCAGCAGCCTGTGTAAGCTTTGCCTAGCTGAAGTGGTCAAGAAAGGTACATTCACAGCTACATCGAGGCCTTTCCAACTTACTTGCAATAGCAGTAATGAATATACGAAATATTTTACTTCCCTTTTCCTTGCCATACATAGCAATTATTCTGTCATTCATCAAATGTACACAAATTTCTTTTCATATGTAAATAGACCATTTGCTTCACAGCTCTAGCCAAACAGTTGTGCAGTTCTTTGTTAAGAAGATAATATATTTAATGACAGAGTGCCTTGTTTCCATTGTATGGAACAGGTGTTGTTTAATGGCACAGGCTTTGTAATATTATATTCATTTATTAATGTGAGTGTAACGAACACATTGTAGAGACATGAATGTACTGGTCTCATGGTTAGGGTTAGTGGTTTCTTATGATGTGGTAAGTGTAGGATAGTGCCTTAGATTCAGACTGCAGAGAAGCAGGAGTTCATTATAGCAAATCCAAGTGATGTGGCTGGTTTTGGCCCTTGTTCACTTTTGAAAAGCAAAGAATACATGAAAGACTTCATTGAAAATGTGCAAGTTATTCAGTGTGGTTAATTCTACGTTGGCTTCACTCCCACCTTCTTTCAAGACTGTGTATGTGAACATGCTTTCTGAAACAGCAAAACCAATCTGCAATGCATTTATGTTGCATTTGGATACATGCACAATCCCTAGTGTCCTATTTCATGAAGTAACCTGTCTTCAAATACGAGGGAAGAAGTCTGTAGGTGATCCACTAAAGCCATGAAACAATGCTTGCTTGGATAATGCAGCTACAGAAAGTCGGTCCTTTGCTCTTTTTCACACATGCTGCCACATTTTAAGAGTTTCTGCTCTGAGTGTTACTTACCTATAATTGCTGCTCAGCCAGCTGGCAAGGTAGCTACAGTTGCACAGGCAAATCAGGTGAATGAGCGAAGTAACTAACATATCTGATTTTTTATTGTGTGAAATTACTCATTTAATATCAGTCAGAGCGCCAGAATTGACAAATGCAGGTAAATGCCTGCAGTGCCCATTTGCTTTATGAAACTCAAATGTCCACTTCAGTTTGTTTGGACACATCTAATCTTTTTTTCTCAAGCGCCTTATGCTAACTTTGATGCCCTGTATCTCCATTATGCAGTGCATTAAAAGTACCTCTTTTTTTTTATCTACCTTTTGGAAACATTGCCTTTAAAAATCATGGTTCTGTAATGAAGTGATTTTGTTAGAGAAAAGTTAATAAACGTGACTAAATCCTCACCTCTCTACCTTCTAATATATGACATATCTTAGTTTTTGTTTCGTCTAGCAATTTAATAATCTTAATCATGTTAATCAGTATTTCACTTCCATCCATAATGCTAACTGGTCCTTTCACAGCACTTTGTATACGTCAGCCACAACCGCTTTCCTAGTAAAGCAAATGACAGCATCCCATTAATGATTTTCATTGCTACTTTCTGAACTCCATCAGTTCTCAAAGTTTTACTTTTAGTGAAGGATCAACAACAGAACAAGGTAGCTATGAAATACAGTGCTAATGTTATTCAAATGTTTTCTTCACTGTTTTCTTGAATCTTTTTTACATTTTTAAAAGACACTGAACAAATGCCCTCATGAACTTGCCCAGCTTTTCTTCTTGCTTAAAGTGAAAAACGTATTGACCTTATTTTCTTCTTACTAACACCATTTTTGCAATATTCCATCTCCAGCAGCTGAATTTCTTTGCACTTACAACTCAGTAAACAAGAGGACAAACAGATTCATTATCTGCTTTCCAATTTTCTCCCATGAGGCCTGGGATCAAGGCGTGGAGTGTTCAATTTCAGCAGGAGAGGAAATCACTTCTGTGTTCATGGTTAGCCACAAACTGGGGAGAGTGAAAAGCCCATACATGTGATGATCCCTAAGTCCTGGAAGCTCAGCACAGATAACTGTGCTTGAACTTGCCACAGGTATGTAGGACAGGCAAAACATTTGAGACATTTATTTGAGCCACTTCACAGATTTGCTGCCTTATGTTATGTCAGTTGCAAACATTGTGCCTTTGCTCTCAAACCAGGCTCTACCCTACATCCCTCATATCATCATATTTCATCCTCTTAACTCGGGCAACAGCATCAATCTTCTTGTCCCTCTCATTTCACTCCCTCTTCCTTGAAGACCCTATTTCTTCTATGAAAACTGGTTTTACAGAGCCACCTCCCGAACCTACTGCAGGTTACAGAGATTAGGGGAGTCATCATCCAAGCGCACATTGGTTCATTTTGCACTGTAATAGTGACGTGGTACAGATGCTCATATGTGTTAGTGGTTCCTGCCTTGGCCATGGCCTATCTGGACATTGTAGAAGCACACCATGAAATACAGCCTCTTCCCAAAGAAATTTGTCTGCCTAGCAAGCAGGACTGACAATGGATTTGTTTTGAGTGGAGGCACGGGCAATTTGCCTACTGTTACAAAACAAGACAGAAAACTGGGAGCAAAAGCATCTCTTGGCTTCCCAACACAATACTATATCTGACAAGCCATGTCAGGCTGTTTTACTTAAATAGTTTTTAACTGAATTTATTATTAACCAGAATGAATTTTATAACAAGATGCAAATAGTAGCCAGCAGCCAGCTGTGGCAGACCTCACAGCCTTCCTAGCAGCCTGGCTGCTGTTCATCCCTCTGAGCACACAGACCACAGCTCAGGATTGATCACACAGGTTGCATTATCAGCTCTTCTCTTTATTAATACCTCATTTTTGTCACCTGCCACTAGAGACCTCAGGACAGGTTTCCAAGGTATGCCTGTCATGTAAATCAGATTAAAAAAAAAATCACCCTCTCCAAGGTGAAACTGACAGCACAGCCAGGTTTACCTACCAAACCACTCTGCAACCTGGACTTCAAAAGGAGAGGCAGCAGGGACAGTTAAATCCATACATGGCCCTGAGTAGACATTGCTCATACATCTTTGCTACACAGACTTCAAGGCTACAATATGACAGCTTTATACCTGAACTGGAACCAGAGTGGGCAAAGTAGTTCTCCTATCCCTCCCATGGTAAAGATAGTGTAAAACTTTCAGCAGCATCCTCTGAACTAGCTGTCCTGTGAAATACAAACATAAGGCATTACACGCCAGTTAGAGACACATGAGGTATCACACTCAATATTCATTTTTTACAGAGTATGCTTCTACCCACATCAGGAGATTACACTGTTATCTGCAGCAAGAGCTTTTCTTAACTGCCAGAAAAATATTCTGATGTTGGCCAAGAGAAACACTATTTCACTACATAGGAAAATGAAAAGAATATATTCTTAAATGGACAAAAAGAAATCTCTGATTGATAGGAAAAGGCAAACAAATTCTGTTCACAGCTCTGCATCTGTCAGAGATACTGGCCAACTTATTGGCCATGCTGAATTGTCAGCACTGTAGCAATTCTGACCAGTCATTACGGTGTATTTTATCTTACTATAAAATGAATTACTAGCATGCAAAGTGATACCAAATCACAGCAGCATGAAAATAGCAAAGCAGGTAGGTAGGGAAGACAGGTGATAGGAGGTTTTCCAGAAATAATTGTCCCTGAACAATAGAGGTTCTCTGTGCAAAAGCTTTCTAGTGGGAAGATCAGTATCTTTCAACTACTATTTTGATAACACTACTCTTCCTTAATAGAATAAACCTATTAATATTAAGTGCTCTGGAGCACTTAAGTGACAATAAAGGCAATACAGTATTTTAAGAAGAAATCCTCTGTCTCCTAATTTGTCTTTTCCACCCTAAAAGGTATAATATTATTAAAAATAATCAGTACCGACTTTCTTTTAGGAAACCTCTAATGCTTTTTTTTCAAAGGTTTATGAAGACTAAAGAAGGCTCAAGCATCTGTGTAGTCAATCTAGAGCCTATGTAGCTGAGGGAGATGCAGTAATCAGTGACAGTATAATTCCCTCTTTCTGAAAATTTGACTGTGCCTGAAGTGATGTGACATATATGGGTGAAACACAGCTGTTGTATGGTCTCAGGCAGAGTGCAAGGGAGAGTCAAGTCATATGGGTGCTAAAATGATGTCACTAAACATAGCTATCATTAAATTATTTTTAAAGTTTTAACATGGAAACATGATACTACTAGTCAACAGTTACTGGACAGACCAGCTGGGGGGATTTACTAGCAGCATAATTCAGGACATTCAAGACATTGCATATGAATCTTAAAATAAGCAAAAAGAGGGGTAGAATTCCAGAACTATTTTTAAAAACCACCTCAATACAACCCTCTCCACCATGCAAGCTACTCAGTGCTTCAGGACACTCCCTGGTAACTGCTATGGTCTTGCTATCATGATCTCATCTTGAATTGTCATTACATAATGAGCTGAAAAAAATAGTATCTTGTTATCAGTGTGGAAAAACCCTTTCTATTCGAAACAGAAAATGCACTCCCAGTTTACAGATATTAGTTGCTGTGTTTTCTTCTGTCAACTTCCTAAAAACCTACTTGCTACTGACCTCATGTGATTTGAATTTTCGTCTTTGTCAGCTGACAGCTGCTGGGTGGCATACAGGCTAGAACGGGCCAGAATGGAGAAAAAAGCACAGCAAGAATTCCTACAGCAGCACCACATGTGGCACATCTAGCAAGGAAACTCAGAGCAGAGGCTGTGCTGCGCCTGCAAGTAGGATGAGTGCTAGTAGGTGACAGGACTCCAGAGCAGAAGGGTTTCCTTGCAGCATATACCATTACCTGGAGCTACTATGATGTTGTATTGTGAGAACACTACTTAAGAAATACAGCTTTTTTTTTTTTTTTAATGATACTAATCATGTTTACCCATTCTCACACTACAGACTTATAGTTCATGAGCTCATATATTCCTCAAGTTATGCAACACTCCCATAAGATTTTTCAGATTACAAATGGATTTTTTTCTAGGCACCATATTGCCACGTAGCCCCAAATTATCAACTGACCTGCAATAATTCAGAACTTCTGAAAAGTCATTATGCAACATAGCAACAGAGGTACAGGAGCAGAGGTTAGTCATTACCATGCCCCTAATTGAAGTGACAGCACTAAAATCACATTAGGGAAGAATTTCAAAAGGCTACACCTACAGTGTCTAAGTGAAGAATGTAAATGAAGTGTTAATTGAAAATCAGAGAAGTAGCAAGTTATGAAAATAAGATAGTAAGAGTTACAGAGGAAAGAGAGACTCTGCTGGTTGAAGAGAAATTATTTATAAGGCCAACTGCTGTAATTTGGATAAAAAATCCTCCAGGAGGAGACAATTTGATATTACCTTATTTATGTTGAATTGAACACCATGAGAGATAATTCCTGAAGATACTAAATCCATACACTGGGGAACTCACCAGGGAAGACTGACCATGCCTGACATTTAGGATAAAATGCCATGTGGTTGCACTGTTCTTTTCATTTGCCCTCTGTACTCCTCTATTATTGTCTGCTGGTGATATGCTCAGAAGGAAACCTGAGCTGCCTCGAACAGTAATGAAGTGCCATTGTGTTATAACAGCATGCTTAACTTATAAGTTTCAGTGTTATTTTTGGCAGCCATGTGATAAAACCCAAAAACTCAGTGTTTGTGTGCGCGCAAGAACATTAAATTCAATTCACATGAGCAGCAGGCATAATTGTGTCTCAGAAATGAATGTAGTATCAAGGCTTAAGTCCTCTAAAAGTGTTTTTTCTTATCTGATGCTTATTTGGGCAAAGAGAAATCTGCTTGTCTTATTGGGAGACACAGCAGCAATTTCAGTAGTACATCTGCCTGCCCTCCCACCCCAACCTTTAGCATTTTCCCAGTGCTGCTGCACTCCTATATACAAACTAACCACAGTACTGGAAGCAAATCTTAGTCCTTGCCTCATGCCACCTCTACCCCAGGACCCAGAATAGTCTATGATGGATCACCAGACTTCAACACAGAGCTTCAGTGGTGCAGCCGGACTGAAGCAGTGCTCTGTACATAAAGGTAATGCCATTTCTACTGTAAATATAAGGTGTTTGCAAACCCATCTGCCCCAGTGTTGAGAAACCCAAGCTGCTGATAACCTTTCATCCAGGCAAGGTAGCATCTGAAGGGAAGACACGGAGTGTCTCCCAGGATTACTCTTCCCCAAGGTCTCAGAGTGTGCTTCACATGGTGGATAGGTCAGGAAAGAAGAGCAGTATGAAAAAGGATTAACCATCAGCTGCCATATCTAAGGCAGGTGAGCAGAGCAGGGTACTATGGACAACTCCAAGTTAACTTCAAAGCCAACACAGGTCTTAGGCTGCTTTGGTCCGTATCGCCTGGAGCTCTCTGCATGCTACTTTGCAATCCTTCTTCAGCAGCATGGCCTCATTTCTGGAAAAAACAAAACAACCAGTGGCATTTGGAAGATATTTTCCTTGTCATGGCAACACATACAACAGCCTTTGTGGATGGCAAGAAACTGCTGGACTTGAACAGGCAAGGCTCTCTTCCTGCAATACTAACAGATGAAAATTTAAAGGACCCAAAGAGCAACACAAAAAGCAGGAATGGGGAGCAGTGATGAGCTCCAGGGCCTTGAGGAAGGAGAATATTTGGCATGACTAGGACATATGGTGGGTGACGATCTGTGTCAGCTGCTGGCCACATTGGCAAGGACCAGGGCAGTAATCGTCCTCTTGCACTCAGCACTGATGAGGCCACAACTTGAATCCTGTGTTCAGTTTTGGACCACTCACTACAAGAAGGACATTGAGATGCTGAAGATTGTCCAGGAGGGCAGTGGAGCTGGTGAAGGGTCTGGAGCACAAGTCCTCTGAGGAGCAGGTGAGAGAGCTGGGGTTGTTTAGCCTGGAGAAAAGGAGGCTCAGTGGAGACTTTATGCTCTCTACAACTGCCTAAAAGGAGGTTGTGGCAAGGTGGGGGTCCACCTCTTTCAGAGATTATAAGTGGCAGGATGAGAGGAAATAGCTTCAAGTTGCACCTCAGTTTGGGGAGGGATTGGATATGGAAAAAGATGTCTTGAGCAGAAGGGCTATCGAAGTTGGAACTGGCTGTCAAGGAAGTGGTTAAATCACCACCATCCCTGGAGGTACTTAAAATATGTGCAGATGTGGTGCTTAGGGGTATGATCTACTGGTGGGCTAGGCAGTGTTAGGGTTATGTTTGAGCTTGATGATCTTAAGGGTCTTTTCCAGCCTAAATGGTTATAAGATTCTAAGCTACCTAAACATCTGTATGCTGTACCTGGTTGCTGCTGAGTCATTTGGTGTCTTTGAGCAAGTCAAAACTCTATGAAGAAAGTGTCTCAGTTTCTTCCCTTTGAAAGGAGAATAATGTTTACTTAGCAGAGTAAACCTCAGAAACACCAAAAGACTGCCCTGCACTTTGAAGCTCACAGATACCACTTTACAACACAAGAGTCATTCCCTTTTCTCCTGCTGCTCTTTTCCATATGAAAATGAAATTATTCCATGAACACTGAAATGAAACCTGGTTACTAATGGAGGTCAAACCTTTGTCCCTTCAGATTTCTTTCCCCCGTCACTTGTGCCCAAACCTGCCTCATCAGCTCTCACTGCATTCCTTTATACACAAAACTGTGTGTAGTGTTCCAAGGAGCCCCATGCTGACTGCTGACCAGACAATTTCTTTACCTGCCTTCCCCTCTACAGAGCTACTGCCTCTGCCTCTCTTCCTCTAGAAAGAAAGCAGCTTCCACAAATCTAGTCAAAATATAATTATTGCAAACACTCTTCAAATCCAGCTGAAGACTGAACAAGCTCAGAAGCTGCTTGTGAGGGCACATAGCAGACAGACAGACTGATCATAAAGAAAGATTGTATAAGCATCATTTTCTTATGAAACAAAGCTACAGTAGAATTAGGAGATTCAACATGATGTTCCACAAGGACTGTAATTCATCCACCTTATACAATTTATTATACACCAAAATTTTTCATTTCACAGAGCAACACAAAATATTACACAGGAAAAATAAGAGCTGATCCCTTATTATAGTTGTTCTAGGGGTCATGAACCTCATTACGGGTTTTGTAAGCAAATATACAAAAATTAACTACTGCATTGAAGAATTTCACTTAAGAGTTAAAACCTACAGAAAAGTGAATAAACAGAATCGGGATTTGGATTTATCATCAAATCACTATAAAGCTAAGCTACCCTATTTTAACTAATAAAAATATCAGTGAATCACAGACATCTACAGGAATACTGTTCACCCTTCTAAATTTCAGTAGATACAGCGTAGTCTTCCTCACAAACATTCATGTCTGTATACTTAAATGTAGTTCCCACAATTGAGATCCATTCTGTGGCTGTTTTGCAGTGGTGTACGTGCTTTACATTTTGGTATTATGCACACTTCACTTTATAATGTGTGAGCTTTCTGTTTAATGTAAGTTGCTTATTACATTTGTGGTTGCCATCAAAGTATTTAACCTTGTTTAAAACTTACAGAACTGAAGAGTTACCTCAACAATGTTGAGGCCTATGCCTTCCTGATGACCTGCATCCAGCCATTTTAAATCAACAAACATGTCTTTTCCCTGACCCTTTTGAGCTTTTGTTCAAAAGTTTGAAGGCTGCTTACTGACAAGTGATTTGTTTCCATTAGAACATGCCTCATTCCAGCCATCCGTGACCATTTTGTACTTAGGGCTTTATAACCAGCACGTCTCAACATTCCTAAAATCCCAGAGAGGATCTGAAAATAGAATAAGAAATGAGCATTTAAATTAAAAGCAACAGCACTTGCAAGAAGCTGCCAGGTTTTTATGGTAGATAGTGTCTTTTTGCCCACCCCCACACTCTCTACTCCCCCTTTTTCTCAGGGTTGTAAGCCGTGTTTTCCATAATATTTTGCAATGCCACCTAGGGTTACATTCACTCTATTTATAGGGGCCTGTTTTAAAGTGAAACAGGTGTCAGATTGAATGAGGCTGTTGTCAGCATACAAGTCCTCTTGGGGAGGGGATGGGAGGTTTACTACTTTCTGTACTTGGGGAATTTACAGTCTGATCACTTATCTCTCCGCAGGGCTCAGTAGGAGGAGGGGGAAAGGCAGCAGAACAGTGGAAGGAAAGGTTAGCTTTCTGCTGGAGCTATGCAGTGCTGCCTCTCCCCCAGATCCATGCAACTAGACCTTTGGGTTTTTTTGTGCTGAAACTGATCTGAGTGTTTGCAAAAGGGGCCAGACAGCCAGCCTATCCTGAGGAATGAAACCCTTTGAACAGATGTGACACAGACAGAGCTCAGCTGAGAAGGGGACACTTGAAGACCCCTGTCCCACCCGTATCCCACCCACCCCTTTCTACTGATTACAACAGGGACCAGTCCCAGGGAAAAAAGATCAGCATAATGCTTCTATGCCTCTCCATCTCATGCCACCTTTGCCGTTATTATAACTTGAATAGCAATCCATTAACATCACAATCAGGAACGCTTCGAGGACACAAGCTACAGAACACTGTGCTAATAGCATGTAGCACTAAATACCAGCATAAAGACTCCCTGGCACACTGAGCTCAGAGTCAGACCAACGAGGCAATGAGTATGTGAATACATGAAGGGGTGGCATGGGAAGATGAAGTAACACTTAAAAAATAGTTTAGAGGAAAGAAGTCACAGCTCGTTGCTCACCTTCACTTTGTTTGCAGGATGACCACGCTTATCACCTAGGTAGTGATTTGTAAGACTTAAATAGAGACCACTAAGACAGCTGACACAGACCAGTAGCAGTTCATGAATTGTTGCAACTATTAATCACTACCTATATAAAACTAAGACTCCAGAACATGCCAGACATGCTACAGTGGCAAGGAAAAGAGTTGCTACTTATTCAGGAACACATCTAAACCGCAGAAGTCAACTTGACACACAGAGGGAGGACAAAGGTAATGCGATAAAAGTCAGACAGCTGACATGAGGAAGGAGAATGGAAAAAGAGAAAGCACGATTGGCTTTTCTTGCTGAGAACATTTAATGCAGAAATGAGTTCCTTTTTAGCACAGTATAGAAAGCAGGTCTTTGGGAAGTGCAGGAATGAGAATCTCACTAACGGCTTCAATGTGTCAGGAGAACCTGAGAGACGTGCAGCATCAATGCCAGAAGCATGGCGTGCACTTGGAAGCAGAGCTGTCAGGGTGAAGATAGAGTTGTGTAGAAAGACAACAACAGAGACTATTTGATAAGATGACACTGGTGACAATGATTTAGAGGTATCTTGGATACCTCTTATGACTTATCTGGCATTGTCAGCATACCAGTCTGGCCATACAATACATATTTTTTTAAGTATTCACAGGTATTCATCAGGAATTGGAAGGTAACAACTTCCATAAGACCTGAAACTGAGAGGATCTTTCACGAAAAATCTGGAAGAGAGGAATATTTAATGTGGGTTAGGCCACCATACTGATTTTTGGAAAGATGTAAGTCACATAAAATTGCCACATTTATCCAAGGAACAAGGCATTAAGGCAAATGGATTTACATGTGCAAAAATCCCAGTTCAGCATGTGTTTGTGGATTTACCGTTATTCATCAGTCATTCTTGTTAATTGGCTATACAAATAACAACTTACATTTTAAATTCAGTATTTGTACTTGGAGTTATCACTACTGTACAACTTATCATGGTATTTGTGGTTTCTTTTGTGTACTTATTTATGAACACTTGGGGTTTAAATATAATGAAAATCACAAAAATATGAACAAATAATCACAAAAATATGAGAATCCCATTGCACAGAAATGCAGTGAGACTCTTGCAGAACTATTTAGTTTTGTTTATTAAGCAAGGAAACAAACTCTGAAAATAACAATGAAAAAATATCACGTAACTTCATGGAAAATGTGATTAGGAGAAAACACACAAATATTTAAGTACAAAAGGCTACATTTTCAGACGAGCTCACCAGCTCCCATTCCTGAAAATGAACACCAGACCCACTGGATGCTGAGTGCTGTCAAAAATCTAACCACTTCACTGAAGAGACTAACTGGGAGCTGAACTGTCTTTGTAATCTGATCCCATCTGGGAGATGTGGCATATCAAATTCTTTGGAAAGAACTAGATCTTATCACTGCCATTCCTGAATTAATAAAACACAGTTGATAGAGCACTTTGTGCAATATAAATAATTTTAATAACAAATTTGCATACAGCAAAAACAAGCAAACAAAATCTCTTAAGAATCTAAGGTTTTTTAGTAGGTTGTTCTTACATTTGATATGGAACTTCAAAACAGGCAGCTGGATAAATCCCCATGTGCTCAGAGACCCTGGGCACAACTTCACTGGACTTTGCCCTTCCCTAACCTCCAGGGCTTCTCTTTCTTCTTATGCAACAGAGCAGAGGGAGAGTGCTGGAGACTACTAAAACAGCCATGGCTCTCTTGCCTGCTGCACTGCCTTCCAAAGGATGGTGCAACCGCCTCTTCCATTCCACTATCCCTAAAGCTGTTGTGCCAAACCCCTCCCTCATGGCAGGATTCAGGTGTGCAGCATATATATATGCTTAAATGTTTATGTAAATATACATATGAAAATACAAAAACTCAGACATTGCAGAGAGGTTATCCAGAGGGGATTACAAAGCTGTTGCTTTCACACCCTGCAGAGTGTTTGGGTCTTGAATTCAGCTATAACAATGGAAGTACTTTCCAGGCAAGGCCTGCTACCAGTCCCCTGCATCCCTTCAGCTTTTGTCAGATCTCAAACTTCTAAGGAAAAGCTCATACCTTGAATTACAGGAAACAGAGATGACAATGACTGTAGTCTTCCTTGTCATTCTTAGGTCCTTATCCCTAATATTCTTGGCCACTGATCATTTCAAAATGATCACTATCTCTATCAATCTCAGTAAATCTGCTACCTGCTAGCTGTAGCTCTTTGTTTTGCTCTACTCTCCTACAGATTCAGTTCATTTTGCATTTTTTTCCTCAGATCACAGTTCTTACAATTATTTCTGAAAAATGTCCTTCCTGTCTTCAGCAGCACACAATTCTGCATTATATTTCCATTGTGTGACAGGCCTTCATTCTTGAGGGTCACCAATCCGCATTTGCAAATTCATCGATGGCTAAAGCAGAAGCCTGTACACCACTCTTTATGCTGTACAAGTAACAAAATAATAAAAGCATCACTGTGCAGCAGGAACATCACATTCACCTTTCAAAGGGTTTTCCACCCTTATGGAGTTAATTTACATTAACATAAATATTCCATTAGTAGAAATGTTTATAACATACTTCTCTCTCAAGAGGCATTCTGCAACAAGATTCTTCAACCACTTATGTTTAACTAATGTGTATCACATTTGAATAATATAAAAAGACAACTGAGTTAAGTGATTGAATGCCTGGAGAAAACCAATGTTAATTTCCACTAAAAGCAAAGCACATTCCCTTAATTTTGCCGTTTAATTACTGCAGTATTTGGCTCACAAATCAAAAAAAATGGTTCAAGAAGAAGTCTCCAATAATAGGTTGCTGAAGCTTATTTTTGCCCTCCCACATACCTCTAAAAAGGATTTTTCATATGCACTATTTCAAGCCTATTCCTGTGACCCAGAGCAAGGCTGGTAAGGTTGAATACCTGCTTCCCAATGTTGTTGATGTAATCTGATAACCTTGCAGGAGCTTGGCATGGGGTGGCCTCTGCATCCCAGGCTACATTAGTACCAAAAATGCACCCAAAGAATATGGAAAACAATGCTCTTCTCCTCAATTCTAACTGGTTATTCTCCATGGTTCTCTGGAATTTTTCTGAAGAAGCTTTATAAGTAAACTTTAGCAATGAACTGATCCCCGTGCTATTCTGCTACTGTGACTTGTTGGCCATGTACTTTTAGAAACAGTAGCAATGACTTGCTCAAGGTAGTTGGTTAAGATGAAAGACATACTGTTTCATATAAATTTCAACTCACTGATAACCAAAATAGATTGAGTCAGTTTTCCAGCCATATAAAAGGCAATCTTAAAAACATTCCATTAAAATGAAGAGAAGGCAAAGGCAAGTCAGTAAGTAAAGAATGTATTAAAAAGCTTAACAAGCCTTCTAATTTATGCAGAGAAAATAGATCACTGACAAAGTTCAGACAAGCTCAGAACAAACTTGTGGCCATGAGCAGGATCACTCTTTTGACTTCAGTAGGATGAGGGCAATTTACTTTATCTGGAATAAAGCAGTGTACTGATGTCTTACATCATTGCTCAGTGAAGTTGTAACCCAGATTTATATTCCAGGCATCTGGAAATTTATCATAAGGGTCACTTAAAGTGTAATTATTCCTACTTTATCATGGTTATAGAAAGTTAACTTGCTTTGTATGAACTTCTGTGAAATTTCTAAAACTCAGTTGCTAAAAATTTAGTTATAGAGACTGGTTTACAAGCAGCCAGATGAGCATGCAAGGGAAAAACTGAGAAAGATTAATTTGAGCCTTGTAAAGCTTTTATTCTTTCCTCTAATGCTCTGCCTGTTAATTATTTCTTTCTGTAAGTAATAAAATCTTTGATTCTTCACTAAGGTATGTGAAAAAATCTGCCAAATGGCATTAGCAGGAAGAAAATGTTTAATTTCAATTCAAGCTTCAATGACTTTTAAGAACAGAGAGTATATTTCCCTGAATAAACTGTATGATATCTTGTGTGCTCAGCCCACCCCAATTCTCTAGTCTCTTATCTTTGTGTCTAGAGTGCACACAAGAGAACTCTACACAGAGTCTTACAGGACTGCCTTTTAATGCAAGTGGACACTCACCTTCTAGTGAGACTTTTTAAATTCCTGATACTGTATGTGGTACAATGAGATGGCTGGCTTAGATTATTGACTTCTATGGGCAATGTATATTGAGAACTGTCTGAATGGGAGATCTCAGAGGGTTGTAATCAGTGGCACAGGGTCTAGCTAAACACCTGTCATTAGTGGTGTCCTCCAAGGTTCCATACTGGGCCCCATATTGTTTAGTCATCAGTGACTTGGATGAAGGGGCAGATGCCCCCTCAGCAATTTCACTGATGACACAAAGCTGGGAGGAGTGGACAATACCCCAGAGGGATGTGCAGCCCTACAGAAGGACCTTGACAGGCTGGTGGGATGGGAAGAGAAGGAACATCTGAAATTCAACAAAGGTAAATGCAGGATCCTGCAAGGAATAACCCCTGGCCCCAGCACAGGCTAGGGGTTGATCTGCTGGAAAGCCACTCTGCAGAGAAAGACCTGGGCGTCCTGGTGAACAACAAGCTGTCCATGAGCCAGCAGTGTGTCCTGGGGGCCAAGAAGGCCAAAGGTATCCTGGGGTGCATTAGGAAGAGCACTGCCAACAGGTCGAGAGAGGTGATCCTGACGCTCTACTCAGCCCTGGTGAGGCACATCTGGAGTGCTGTGTCCAGTTCTGGGCTCTTCAGGACAAGAGAGCCGTGGAGCTCCTGGTGCAGGTCCAGTGGAGGGTTACGAAGATGATTAGGGGACTGAAGCATCTCTCTTATGAGGAAAGACTCAGGGAGCTGGGCCTGTTCAGCCCTGAGAAGAGATTACTGAGATGGGACCTCATCAATGTCTATGAGTATCTGAAGGGAGGGTGTCAGAGGATGGAGCCAAGCTCTTCTCAATGGTGCCAAGCAACAGGACAAGAGGCAGAAACTAATGCACAGGGAGTTCCACCTGAACTTGGGAAAGAACTTCTTTACTGTGACCAATCTCTGGCACAGTTTGCCTAGAGAGGGTGTGGAATCTCTCTTACTGAAGATATTCAAGAACTATCCAGACACAATCCTGTGCCATGTGCTCTAGGATGACTCTGATTGAACAGGGAGATTGGACCAGATGACCCACTGTGGTCCCTTCCAACCTGACCCACTCTGTGACTCTCTAACTGACTTAATGCAGCACGGGTATAAAAATGTGCACAAGCATAACACCCGTTAGAGACAAAGGACTGATGAGAAACAAAGGAATAAATGTTAAAAAAATGGATGTAATTTTATTTTTAAGGGCCTCCCATTTCTCACATCTAACATTTGAGGTCAGTTTAATACAAAGGCACAGGCAATTTAGTTATCTGCCTGCTCATACAAAGGGTCATTTGAAGCAATCAAGCAGTGATGAGAATAACTATTATGCCCATGGAGAGATTGTCCACAACCGTGTGCAAAAGGTATTTATGCAGTTACTCTCAATTATAGCTTTTCTGTGTTTGAGTAGGGATATTCTTCTAATTTGTAGAGGGTTCCACAAGTTCAGAGATCCTTCTTATTTCCAGATGTCATGCCAATTATTATCTGCTGAGTGAGGGAGATATCGTATGTTCAAGAGCTGTTGGTGGAAACAGTTATATCTATGTGACTCCTACCCAGTATTTTTGTCTTTCAGCATGTTAATTGGATCAGACCCCAAACCAGTTGAGCTGCTCTTCTGAACATCAACTGAACAAGAAATCTAAGTGTACAGCTGATTTTACACATGTAAGTATATTGATGAAATCTGCTCATATTTTTGAAGCTAGACAGGTACTACAATTCCTTACGTGAAACAAATTTCTTAATGATGATGGACTGAGACTAGACCTTGGAATAAACACTTGGGGGTGTTTGTGAATGAAAAGCTCAGTGTGATTCAACAATGTGCACTTGCAGCCCAGAGAAGCATCTGCATCCTGGGCTGCATCCAAAGCAGGGTGGCCAGAAGGGCCAGAGAGGGGGTTCTGCCCCTCTGCTCTGCTCTGGTGAGACCCCACCTGGAACACTGCATCCAGCCCTGGGGTCCCCAACAGAAGAAACACATGGTCCCATTAGAACAGATCTAGACAAGAGCCACTAATTTGTTCAGAGAACTATTCCTACCACAGAGAAGAGAACACTCTGGGAAGATGTTACAGCAGCCTTCAAGTACCTAAAGGGAGCCTACAGGAAGACTGGAGAGGGACTTTCCACAAAGGCATTTAGTAAGAGGACAAGGGGGAATGGCCTTAAGGTGAAGAAGGGTAGGCTGAGATTAGATATGAGGAAGAAATTCTTTACTGTGAAAGTGGTGAGGCACTGGAACAGGTTACCCAGAGAAGTTGTGGGTTATTCATCCCTAGAAATGTTCAAGATCAGGCTGGATTGAGCTCTGAGCAACCTAGTCTATTGAAGGCCATCCCTGCCTATGGAAGGAGAATTGGAATCAGATGATCTTTTCANCTGCATCCAAAGCAGGGTGGCCAGAAGGGCCAGAGAGGGGGTTCTGCCCCTCTGCTCTGCTCTGGTGAGACCCCACCTGGAACACTGCATCCAGCCCTGGGGTCCCCAACAGAAGAAACACATGGTCCCATTAGAACAGATCTAGACAAGAGCCACTAATTTGTTCAGAGAACTATTCCTACCACAGAGAAGAGAACACTCTGGGAAGATGTTACAGCAGCCTTCAAGTACCTAAAGGGAGCCTACAGGAAGACTGGAGAGGGACTTTCCACAAAGGCATTTAGTAAGAGGACAAGGGGGAATGGCCTTAAGGTGAAGAAGGGTAGGCTGAGATTAGATATGAGGAAGAAATTCTTTACTGTGAAAGTGGTGAGGCACTGGAACAGGTTACCCAGAGAAGTTGTGGGTTATTCATCCCTAGAAATGTTCAAGATCAGGCTGGATTGATCTCTGAGCAACCTAGTCTATTGAAGGCCATCCCTGCCTATGGAAGGAGAATTGGAATCAGATGATCTTTTCATCCCTTCCAACTCTAACCATTCTATGATTCTAATTAAATTTTTATTCTCATGTTTAATGTTCATTTAAGTACACTACCACAGACAATTCGAAACAGTACCCAAATGTTTCACAGCACTTCTGCAGACCCCAGATACTTCTTATCTGCTAGCTAGGTAGTAGAAGGATACTTATTTTGCAACTGGCGTATTTTGCAGCTGCAAACATCTCTGCATTGGACAGCAAACATAGTTTCTGTTTCACTGATTACCAGAGACATTAAAATGTTGCCACAAGAACGAACAATGCTACTTGCATCAAATGTAGGATAGCACTGGAATCAAATAAAAACTGTGATGTGTGTTAATGGAAATAAAAACTAGGTTATAGGAGGAAGAAGTCCTCAATCTGATTTGGTAAAACACAGGGCAGTACAGCAGAGTGGAGGGATTTCTGAGTGTGCATGGAAGTAAGCAGCATGAAGCTCTTGTGGAGACCTTCGATCCCAGTGAGGATTTCTAGCATGGACAGAGAGGATGCACATCAGATCAGGAAACATGAAAGCTGGGGAGAAATGTGGCAAGGCTCAGAGGAGCCACAGGGCAAGAAGACCTATGCACTCACCTCTGCACCATGAACTACATTCCTCCTTTCTGGGAAAACTAACAGTGAGTTCCATGCCGTATCACATCATCATCCATCAGATGTCAAAGAAAAACACAACTGAAACGTATAACCACAAAATAAAATAAAATAGCAATTCTAGCACTTAAAGAGTACTGGCAGTTAATACCTGTAACTGCATTCCAACCAATCAACTCTGTGCAGCTAGATGTTCATGGTACACTTGATCATAAAGAGCAGACAAGCAGTGTCAAAAAAGATGAAGCCTTCCAAAGGACTGCTTTGTAAGCAAGCCCGATAAAGGATGCCTGTCTGATAGCTATGTGAAGGATTTAAGCCTCAAATTTATTTCAGCAATGCACAGAGGTACACTGCTCTGGAAGCTCCATTCTTCCCTAGATGGTAGGAAGCAGAAGCTACAGTTGCTGAAAGGACTACGCACACACTTGAAACTCACATATATATATATACATATACATATACATATACATATACATATACATATACATATACATACACATACACATATACATATACATATACATATACATACACATATATACATGTAAAACCATCATTATCACATGGAGTTACTCTCAGCTCTGCTCACAAAAAGGGAAGCACGGAGCTACCTGGCCTTCTCTTTACACACCATAAACTTTGCCAGTGGAGAACCACAGCCTTAAGAAGAATCATCGAAGTGCCCTCCTGGAGAACAGTATCTATGAGGAGACATCATCAAGAAGCAGCTAGATTCCTAGCAGGCATATTTCTTTTTTTGCTTTATAGGAGAAATATATTCTTAGCATTCACAGTAGTACTTTTTCAAAGACAGGTTATATAAAGCCATACAACACACACACACAGAAGCATGCAAAAATAAAATATGAATGACTCACTGCACTTATGCAAACTAAGTTGCGTAAGCCTGTTTTTCTCAACTCTTAAAAAACCTCAGAACAGCACATACACAACCCTACAAAATGAGCTGAAATGCTCAGTTATGAAAGCTAAAATCGTTGGAAAAAAAGCAGAACTCCCTCAGCTTCTCAGGGTCCTTCACACCCACATCTGGTACAGTGTTTACCAACGGATAAAAATAGAAAGTTGAAACTTAACAGACCCTAACATTTATCACAGTATTTAAGAATCAAAACAGAAAACATCTGAGAAGTGGCATTCATTTCTTAAGCAAAAGAAATCTAAAGAGAGAAAGATCAACAGCTGCATTTTGAAAGGGATCCAGTTAACACTCACTGAAATACTACTCTCTAGGTACTTATCAAGGACAAGCTAGAAAGAAAATAATCAACTGTACTTCTTCATTTCAACAGGTAGGTAATTTTAATGTAACTTGAAAAGAATTTAATAGTTTTAAAAAATCTTGCAGAATTTCCTCTAAACCATTACATTCAACCTGTTGTTGGCAGATGACATCACAGGACTTGATTTCTTTAGACATGTACAAAATGCATTTTTCTTGCAAACGAGCAGGTTATTTTCTTATCTGCCAGAACCAGCAGCTGACAGCATGAATGGCAGAGGTGGGACATGAGCACATGGGTCACTGTTCAGGGGTTCAATAACCATTATC
Organism: Cnemophilus loriae; assembly: GCA_013397755.1. Classification (NCBI taxonomy): domain Eukaryota; kingdom Metazoa; phylum Chordata; class Aves; order Passeriformes; family Corvidae; genus Cnemophilus; species Cnemophilus loriae. Next base: position 43,680 of record VZTF01003708.1, on the reverse strand, counting down.
TGTCCCATGCGCAAGGTATCCCTGATCAGCCTATAAAGAAATAGCTGTTCAACTGCAGGTTTGGAAAAGTTTGACACACCAACCTTGAGAGCTGCCAAATCATGCTTTTGAACAGATAGGCCACAACATCTAGATAAAATAAGCCCTGAATTAAGGAATTTGTAGTATGAAGTGAACCTTCTAATGTATTTTCAGAAGTGTGGTCCAAAATAATCTAAGAGAGTGTTTGCAAATAATCCTTTTAATTGCAGTAGTAGCATTACTTTGGTGAATTATTCAAATCTACTGCTGATGAGATGTCAGGCTAGAAAATTTTATGAGTCAGCTGACTTACTCTCACAGGATTCTGTTCTCTCTCTCTCTCTCATACACAGTACACAGACACATAGCACACAGGTGGAGCATCCCATTGATTAGCTGTTGGCTCCTATGAGCACCTGAACATCACAGAATCATAAAATGGCTTGGGTTGGAAGGGACCTTAAAGAACATCTAATTCCAATCTCTCTGACATGAGCAGGGATGCCTCTCATTAGACCAGGTTGCTCAGAGTCTTGTCCAACCTGGCTATGAACACTTCCAGGGATGGGGCATCCATAGCTTCTCTGAACAACCTGTTCTAGAGTTTCGCCCCCTCGCAATAAAGAGGGGGTGATAATATCTAATCTAAACCTACTCTCTTTCAGTTAGAAGCCATTCCCCCTTGTCCTGTCATTACAGTTCCTGAAGAAAGATCCCTCTTTGTCTTCCCTGTAGGGCCCCTTCAGATATGGGAATGTTGCTATGAAGTCTCCATGCAACCTTCTCTTCTCCAAGGTGAACAGTCCCAACTTCCTCAGCCTGTCTTCATAGGGAAGGTGATCCATCCCCATTATCAACTCTGTGACCTCATCTGGATTTCCTCCAACAGTTCCATGTCCTTCTTATCTTGGTGGCACCAGAGATGGACACAGTGTTCCAGGTGGTGGTCTCACCAGAGCAGAGGGGAAGAACCACCTCCCTTGACCTGCTTGTCACACCTCTTTTGATACAGGCCAGGATGTGGTTGGTTTCATCAACCATCACCTGCAAGACCTTCTCCTCCGGGCTGTTCTCAATCACTTCACTCAACCTGTAGCTGTGTCTGGGACTGCCACAACTCAGGCATAGGACCTTGCACTTTGCTTTGTTAAACTTCATGAGGTTCAGGTAGGCCCAGCTCTGAAGCGTGTCCAGGTCCCTGTGGATGACATCTCTTCCCTCCCATGTGACTGCAACACACAGCTTGGTGTCACTGGCAAACGTGCCGAGAGAGCACTCAATGTCATGTCTGTGTGACTGCTCAGAGGCTGAAGCACTGCACAGAGAAAGGGCAGGTGGCAGACTAGAGCATACCAGTGCCCATGCCAACGCTGAGCAGAGCTGTAGCGCAGGGCAGGCAGACCAAGAGGGCCCTGGACACGATGGGAGAGAATGCTGCGCTGGTAAAGGACAGCAAAGAAAGGGAACAGAGAAGGGAGGCTGCAGGATGGCTCACGAGGAAACTGAGGCAGGGCAACAAGAAATTTTAAAGGTGAGGCTGCTTTACAGAGGATACTGAGCAGGCACTGGGCCAGTACGTATTATATGCAGGAAGAAAACTCTTAGCACATCTTATGTTAGAAGTTGCAGCTCTATCTCAGGATTCCAGCACCTCCATTCCAGCTCTGTGACTGCAGAAGAAGCCCCTGATGGCATCCTAGCCTCACAATTGAAAGAGCTGCCTGTTTTGTTTTACATGATACATGGGACATGAGTCCTGGTTCTGTGCCCACTGCCGGTTACTTATTCAACACGACAGACACATAGAAAACAGAACAGAGTATATTTAGAGGACATAAAAACCTAGACTTTAAGGCCACAAGCCACAGCTCAATGGTTTTGTAAGATATCTTTAGAAGAATACCATTTTTTGTGTTGTGGTAAATTAAGAGTTTCTATTCGAAGAAAATACTGATTTTTTGAACTACAGAGTTGTCAATAAAAAATAAAAAATCTTGCTCTCTGTCACAAGAGCAATCAAAGCAACCCTGATTTTCAGAGAGCTCATGGATGACCAGACTTCAGTTTTAAACTGTTGCCGGTACATCAGCTTTGAAGTACAGGTTTCCAGCACACTGGTAACCCAAAAATCTGCCTGCACTACTGCCTCAGCCACAGAGACAGACAGCATTCAGGAACCAGTTCTGTCTGCTCCGGAAGACAGCCTAAGGCAGAATTAGCAGTTCCTCTGCCTTCAAGTTAATCTCACTTAACACCAGGAAGGCCAAGAACAACTACATTCATGGACTCCACTGTTCCCAAGATGCTTCTGGTGCTAGAGCAAAATGTCCCTCAAAACTGAAAACTAGCCTAGGTTTGGTTTCAGAAAAGGCTCCCAGGTATCACACAGTGTCAGCTGCTTCATGGCTCTGCCTTCCACTTCAAGACACTTTGGGTCAATGCAGGGTCAGGTTGAGCCAGGGGCCGTACACCATGCTAGGCAGCAGCAACACTAAGACAGCATCTTTCTAAAGATCTATCAGTAAAACCCGGATGAACCATATTTCAGTAACAAACCCACTGCAAAATATTCCATTCTCGGGAACCAGATGAAGGCCAGTTTGTACTGCTGACTGCTTTAACATGCTTTAAGCAAGTTGCTGCGGGTATCAGAAACTTCTGGCACTGCAACGCAGAGTTTTGCATGGGTCATTTATGATACACTGTGCCACACAGACCAGGTCCAGAAATTATATAATCTTGTCAGCTAAAACAAACAAAAAATCTTTGTATTAATGGAACTTAAGTGCATAATCAAAGATAAATCCAGCTTGACCGATATGAACAATACTATGGGTGAGAAAGACACAAGGAGGAGCTGAAAGAAATAACGTGACACAAATCTAAGACCTATCCTCTAATCTTAACTCTGCCCATTTTGTCCTGTCAGAAGTCATATAAATCAACTTTCAGATCTTAAGATGCTTTTTAATTCTGTGGAATAAAACAAAGCAGAAGAAAGTTCCAGTCCTACCAAGTGGGTGGTTAACTTTATTTCCACAGTTTGTCAAGTCACATAAAGTCAAATCATGCATAAGTTTTTGCATAATGCAAATTTTTCCATGTTAGCCTTTTCAGAGAAGGAAACATTTTGAATGACTAACACAAGCCAGAATATTGTGCATGTACAATTAATACTATTTCAGTATATTTGGATTTCCATTCAATTTTTGTCTTTCAGTAGTGTCACAAATAACCAAACCAGTTTATTTCCTGCATTTTGTCTTTCAAACAACATGATAGAGGACAAAGACAAAATGCCCTTTCAGACAGGGCAAATTCAGTTTTACAAGAATCTGTTTTACTGAAATCTGCTAAAAATATCCACTTGGGTTTCACAACTTTATCCTGACCAATGACAAGGAGTTCTGAATTCCACTGGAGATGGAGAAGATTACATGCTGGTACTCCATAGTGCTTACACTGATAAATTAACTTTATTTTTAGGAAGTACAGACTCTATTTTCAGAAAGTACCACCACCACTACATCCAGGTTCTATTTTTAGCGACAGGCAAGAATCTACAAATTCAAACCAGATAGTTACGCCATGATTCAAGGCAAAGGTAGGGATTTTTTCCCTGTGTTTTTCACCAGTTCTTCCCAACTTCCTGATCTTCCTTCCTTCTGAGCAGGAGGATAAAGAACAGGAGTATCATTTTATTCATTGTGAGACTACATTCGTGCAAAGAAGCAATGATGACTGAGAAAGGAAACTGACAACAACTCCGAAATTTTGTATTGCATATCTACCGTGGACAAAAGCATGCTTTCTCTGAAAATGACAGTCCAGCTTCCAGACTACGCACTGGGGTTTTGCTTAGGCAATAATTTGAGTAAAAATGAGCTGACATCACAATTACAAATGCTAAATGGTAAATGATTGGCCCAAGTCAGAAGAGAGACATGCTAGCCCTGAGAAATGTCATTCTAAGGGAAGCCTGAGAGCTGAAACTTAGTAACTCACTCATACAAGGTCTCTGCTGTTCCAATCCAGCCAAACTAGGTAAATCAGTTCCTGACCAAAAAGCATCACTGCTGGGCACCCTTCTCAAGTAGACAAGCCCAAAAGGATAATGATGAGAGTCAAACTGTTCTTCCAGCCCCAGAGGCAGGGCTGTGCAACACTGGCAGGGCTGCTCTTCAAAGCTAGAATGACTCTGGTATTGCCAGCCTTGGTGTTGATGGAAGATGTTGGACTCAGCAATTACAGTAGACATGTCACACGTGATGTCCAAATTCACTTCCTGGTCCTAATGAGATAGTTGAAAAGTCTGGTACAGAGGCTGTCTTCTTTTCGTAAAAAACATTTAAAGTATGCTCCATGCATGAGGGTATGATGAGCACACAGGTATATATGTGACTACATTAATTACAGATTAATGTCTAGATGTAAAAGAGACATACTAAACATACATAAATGTAGTATGTTTTGCATGTGTATTTCACAGAATTACAGGTCACTCCTTTCTGTAATCATGCCCTCAGTTACACACTCAGTTAGCGCTCACCTGAAGAATGCTTGTGCCCGTTCTTTCGAAAATTTAGTGCTAAATTTAAGGTATACTTAATTTTTAATGTTAATTAAGCTGTTCCAGATATTAATGCCATCTGCTAAAACTATCAATTACTATGTCCCACATAGCATTTATACTGTTTAAACAGACCCTTTATCTAAGACGAAGAGGTATAAATGAGACCCATGTACCCAAATACCCAAGTGCACTGCACAGGATACTCTTCTTCAGAGTACTGCTAGCATCTTAAGCAATGCCACACCACCTAGAGCTGTTTGTGGTGTTGGTGAGTTGTGCAGAGAGGCTGCAACTGAGGAACAATGACAACAGAGAACCTATCTATCGTTTAATAAAAATTTTCTGTGAAACAGTGTTTGCTTAGCATATAAGCACAGATGGGTCTATTTTTTGCTGTGCTAGCCTAAGCCACTAATAGAAGTCTAGTAAGTACAGCTACAAACTGGCACAAGAACTATTTTCACCCTTCTTATAATCTGGGGAGTAAACTTTAGCTGTGAGTTCATCATAATTCTAATATAAAAGGACTTGGATAACAAAAGAACAGCAACAGTTTGTGCGAATTCTGACTTTACAGCTATTAAATAGACCCAGGCATATCTGCATTGTCCCACAGGCAGCTGGTATATTACGTGACATTTTTTAATATAAACATCTATTATATTCTCATTTTTAAGGATAAAAACTCTGATAATATAAAACAATTGTACGAAAAAGTGTCATCTATTTGATTATTGAAATAGTTGACAAGTGCAGCCCTACAAGTCAGTTCAAAGAACACTGTAAAGGAAGCCTACTCAGAGGAATGGTAATGAAGGGGGCAAGTGCTGGCACATCATATATGCTATATAAGCAAGACGCCTCTCAGCTGCTACATCTCTAGCTTCCTCCAATCACTCACAAATTAAGTCCAGCTGACTACCAGCTGCAGGTGCAATTGCAAGTTCTTTATAAAGACTTCTCTGTTAGCAGCTCTGGGTAACCTGACCAGTCCTGGAGTTTTGTCTTCTATCTGCAGAGGTATGCTCGTGTTTAGGGTAAGTGAAGAAAGAAAGATGTGATACACCAGGCTTGAAAGACAAACAGGTCAGACATGGTACACCAAGTTACAACATTGATCCATCTCTACCAAGTGAAAATATGTCCTGCATGGTCAGACAGATGGAAGCCCCTTGTCTTCTGAGAGGACAGTCAGTCAAATATTGTCTTGCAGGTAGCTGAGATGTAGGGGCACCTGGAAGGAGCTGTGAGAAGAAGGGTATATGCAGACTCACAAGGTAGCAATGGTTGTAGGATATAGGTCGGAGGTGTGGGAAATATCTGGATGGTGCTAGCTGCCACAAAATCATGCAGAACTTTTAGTTGTGCACTTCTATAATAACATTTTCTGTTGTGTTTCACAAGAAGCCTGTGTTATGTGGAAACAGGTGAATGAGCACAAGCACAGACTCTTTCCAAGCATTGTCCTGCAAAAGCAGTACTTACTACTTTTCTTTGGATTAGAAAGCCTCAAAATGGCATACAGGAATTAAGTCCTGTCATCCTGGGGTGAAGTATTACCTTTTTTTGCATATGTAATGCAACAGCAAGCTTAGAAACATCTTGTGTATCCTGATTGCTAGTGTCACTCATTAAGCTCTAGGCTGAATCTACATACCCTAAAGAGCCCTTTCTCAACACACAGTTCAGCTGGAGGAGAAAGATGGCAGCAGAGCACATATTTGCTCCCAAGTCACCTTATGACACCTGACCAAGAAGGGACTTCCTGACCTGTGAGGGGAATTCCTCCGACTAACGGTGAAGTTTCCATTCCATCAAGCTAACTCCTCCGTTCCAGCTCAGCAGGAGAGAATTTAAGGCAGTGGAACCACGAAAAGGAGATAGCAGACAGTGTCCTCTTGGCTGTCATCCAGAGCCTGGTTTGCCCTCTCCCTCCTGCTGGTGTTCCATGAAAGCGATAGAAGGTCCCAAGAATGGCAGAGAATAAAGGGTCCCAAGAAGGACAGAGGAATAGAAGATCCCAAGTATCACTTGCAGGGCTTTTTTTGTTGGTTTGGTTTTTTGAGTTTTATTCTTTAGTTTCACTGTATTAATCTAGAATTCTGGAGGGAAGAATAAAAAGCCCTAAAAGGCATTTTGAAAAATTATTTTTCAGACCAGATGCATTTAACTTAAAAATCTTGAGGGTCCATTGCCACAATGTGCTACATCTCCCAGGGGTACACGAGCCATCATTGTCTTCTAGCAGAGTTCCTTGCACTTCGCAGACAGTCTTTTGTATCTCATATTTCATCCCATTAGGATCATAGAATCATAAAATATGCTGAATTGGAAGGGAAAGGATCATCAAGTCCAACTCCTAGCCCTGTGTAGGACACCCCAAGAATAAATCACAGCACGTGCCTGAAAGTGTTGCCCAAAAACCTTTTGAACTCAACAGGCTTGGTGCTGTGACCACCTCTCTGGGGAGCCAGGATACCAAGAAATAAGCCCTATTCTATAAAAGAATTAGGCCTAAGTGTGTATAAAACCCAGTATTTTGCAAATCCTATTTGCTCAAGCAAATTCTGACTCTCAGAGACAACAAAAGAACTATGTATCCACATTACAATCCTCAGAACTAAAAAACCCAAAATTCTCAGCCCTAGTCTGTCCATGAAAATACCAGAACCCTTACAGGATTGCGCTGGATTTTGCACTCCAAAATAACTTTAAATTGTCTTGATCGAGCTGATTAGACACCTCATTTATGACCAAGCTCTTGTCTTAAAACATAGAAGCCAGGTGTTCCTCCTATCAACCCCTGAAGAGGTTGAGTCTGACACAGTGTACAGTGTACATCTACTCCACTCATTGGGTCAGGCTGATGTAAAAAAGTAATAGCCACCACTTCTTTCACTTTTTTTTTTCAGCATAGTTTCAAGTGATATGGGTTTTACCCTGGATATGGGATAATCATAAGTCACCGCCACTTTTCCTGAAGAGCTATAGGTCTTCATTTCACAGGAAAGCATCCTGAGTGGTGCCTCAGCCTAGAGGGCTGAATCTTCAAAACCACTGAAATTGCACTACTGACCAGAAAATTACTGATGTGGATGGGGGATTAGCATGAACACGTGTGATAAAAATGGGCCTACGGGGGTTGGAAACTGGGACACCCACCTGAGGGTGGGCAGTTCTCTATTTTGATCACTAAATGAAATATGGAAGCAATCATACAAGTAGGTACAAGAACACAGGTATTCTTCTCACCAGTCATGAAAAAAAAAACCACCAAAATTTTATACACTGAAAAAATCTCCAACATGGAAAGGCATAGGCAGTAGCCAAGCAATTGCACTATTGCCTTACAGCAAGAAACAAATACGGATTTGAACAGAGGAGACAGATAACTGAATTAATTTGTATCAGAAGCCAGCAATCCACTTGCAGTCTAGAGAAAGCAGAAGTTTAACACCAGTGTCTGGATTCCACTTGGAGACCCAAATATCTGCTCTTCACCAAAGTCCTCTGATCATGCCTATGACAATCTTTAACACAGCTGCCTTCCCTCCAAAAGAGCTGCTTTCCCCTCAACTTAAGTGGTCAACATCGGCCCAATAAGCTCATTCTAATCAGCCACACTGGTACTTCCTGCATAGCTTCTGACATTCTAGTCTGTTGAAACTCCTCTGACCTTGGGGCTGTATCCCATGGATCCTGCTTTAATCCACCCCTACGTTTTTCCATAATAAGGTTCATATACCCCCACACAACAAACACAAACACACATACAGACAATGTTTTAAATAATTAGTAGTTTTCCCTTAAGGGTAAAAATGTTCTGTAATAGTATTTCTTTTTGTTATGAAATAATGCAAACGATCTTGGTGTGGTAATATTTTGTAATATGTCTGTGTTATGCAATTAAGGCTGTAGGATTCAGATGACTTACATGCACCTGGAGATACTGACAGACACTGGAGACTTGGAGCTGTTGAAAAGCACTTACATATCCTTGTGCTTATATAGATAGACACAGATAAACACACAAAACGACATACCCATCATTAGTCTACATCCTTTTACGAAAAAATACTAGGTACAATAAGGTCTGTGTAGTTTAATTTCTGCTCATTTCCTGTTCTCTTCAAACGAAGACACCTTCAAACCTTAAAACCCAGTATCTGTGCCTCTTTTTTAGGGAGTTAGATCTCCTGCTTTCTCTTCTGCTAAGCAATGTAAATTTTGTTGACTTCAGCTAGGCCAGGGCAACTCAATATCCTCAACTTTGATTCTGATTCTTTTCCTCAGGTTTCAAATCAGCTTGAAGTGAATAATACAGAAACTTGCCAAATGTTCATGTTTGCAAAGCAAATCCTACTGCCAAGAACATAATAATTTGTTTGTTTAGTGACTTCTTTCCTTCTTCTAAGATCATCATCGGGTTAAGGTGATGTGAATGACAATATTCGCATGAAAAGCAGTTTCACACTTCATCTTCCTCTTTCTTTAATTCCAATAAAGACAGTGGCTGACTGCATAACCAAAAGCTTATCTCAAAATCATAGCAGACCATGTGGTCGTGCCTAGGGAAGTTAACCCTCGCTGGAGTTAAGCACCAGTCTAATTGTTGCCTCAGCACAAGCATCACAGTAAATCACATGCCTGTCGTGCCAGCATCAGGCATTTTTTCACACTTGTCACCATGCCACAGATTCTCTCATCTCAGGATTGTAGGATAGCAAATCTGTGTAGGAAAGGTAGGCTTTTAATACTCACCAAAGAGTTGGTGTGAGAAAGGAATTAATTTGTTACTGCAGGGAAAGACAACATAAATATCAGTGTTTGGGGGATAACGAAGATGATAAGAAGGTTCAGGATCAGTCTTAGAAGATAATACTGAGACAATGGTAATTGTAGTCAAAAAGTGTCAAACCTGTGCAAGATTAAAAGGTAGAGAAGGGTTTTCTTAAAACAAAATTTTACTAGTTCACCACTCTAAAAAGGAATTAGACTGTTTTCATGTGGTTTCCTTTTTCCCTCTAACTCACAGTCTGTCCCACCCAGTCCCAGGGTTCTGTGCAGGGTCAGGCCACAGTGTGATTCCACAACATGAGCAAAGACATAGATGTGTGCGGCACCAATTACTGCACAGTTACAAATCTAAAACACAGAGCAACAAACCAACACCAGAGTATCTGTATGTATACCCTACCAGATACAGCCATTCCTTGAAATGGTCTGTAATCTACAGAACTTCCATGACCCTAACACACTTTGCTGATGTCATGCACATACAATCTACCTGTCCTCGTAGCAAGCAGCATCAGGCTCCTGTAGGTAGGATCTCATACTGCACTGTACAGTCAGTGCTGGGCTTTGTGAGATGGATCTGAAAGCTGAAACCGTAGATCAGGGCAGAGTTCAGGGTCTTCAGCACAGCACCTACACAGGAGGTAGGTGTAGTCTTCAGTGCACTAAAACAGAACGTGTATCAGAGGCTCCTCTCCCACCTTTCCTTTACATGACAGCCTGCATGCTCTAGAGCTTCTCTCCAAGAGTACTTCAGTCCATTTGGTTTCCAGCCCAATGGATTCTACATTGCAGTGCCACGCCTGCCAACATTACTGATAATACACCTAAAGAGAGACAGCTTTTCCAACTGAACATTGCAAGTGAAGTCCAGGGTTCTTGAAGAAAGGTCTGCTACGAAGCATGTGCTGAACTCTGACAAGAAGTGCCACACTGCATGCTGTAAGCAGGTAACTTATGTGTGAATGAACACCAAATGACGGGGCCTCCTCAAGAGTCAATGGAAAGGAGCTGATGCTGTCAGCAGGGATGATGCACAATTATATCTATCTGAGCACCTCCAGATGGGAAGTGAGCATTCACAGGACTTAATTAGTAAGATAAAGTATTGATCTAGGGAATTATTTATCTTGCCAATCTCCAAAAAATAGTAAAAATTCTTAATACTTCACAGGATTTTACTCTAAGGAGCTGTACAAATGCTCAGATACAAATGCTGCCAGTCAAAATATTTTGCACTGAGATCACTAAAATGAAATACCTACCTAAGAGAGCTGGTTTTGGTTCAGCTTCCTGCATCCATCCTTTTAGAATACATTCATGTGCTACAGAGATAACAGATACCAGATTCTTTTACCTGAACCCTTATATTTCATCTTTATGCCAAGAGTTATGCCAAAATCATCTAATATTGAAAATACATCTGAAAATACTGTACTGTCAGTCTCTTGTTATGTCAGTCACCTGTAGGTGTACAGGGAATGCAAAAGTCTTATTCCTTTCCCATTCAGTAACTTTGTCAAACCACACTTTTAATACAAGAAATGTATTAAATTATCAGGCAAACATAGGAGCCCTATTTGACTCAGATGCATTACCAGTGCTTTTTTTTCCTGCATGAATAACTGTCACTCTCATTTTCACTTTGGTAATTATGGAAAATGGGCTGATTTTTGATGTCTGTTCCAGCAGAGCTGAAGATGTTGATTTCAGACTGATTCAGACTTTAAAGTCTAATTCATGCAGTTGATCCACAACATTAACTGGAGTGTAGGTTTCATCAGTTTGATAGAGTGTCTTTTATAACAACAGATGGTAATTTTTGATACGTAAAGCTTTAAATAGACTCTGTTACAAAACCACTTTAAATGCTTTCTTTAAAAAAAACCCACCAACCAACCAAACTAAAACCCACCAGAAGCCTACAAAAATTCCTCCCCCCACAGTGCTCAGATACTTTAACCCAAAGAAATTGCTGACAGATTTGTTTTCAGCACAGCAGAGTAAAGAGCTGACAACGTATTTTTTTGCTGGATATGGTAACTTAGGTCTATTTTTAGGGCTTTTTTTTCTTTTTTTAAAGTACACCAAAATAGCAGTGGGCTTAAAAATCACCATCTGCTTCTAGAAATTAAATAATTCTCCGAAGAATAGATAATAGGCATAAAAAGCCTACCCTCAACTCTTAGATCTTTCACAGCAAGATTGAAAGTCACTATTACATGTTACTTGTAAACATTATTTATTTCATCAAATAATACTGCAGGGTCACCACACTCCTGTAAGTGTTCAATATACCTATTTATCAGTTATCAACGGCATAAACTGTTTACATTCTAGTCATGAATGACTGACAAGCAAGTGCTATTGCTATTGCTTTTACGACTTAGAATAAAGCTGCTGATATTTACGGCACAATAAAGACTCTCAATTTCTTTCTTTAACTTTGATTTAGTTAAGGTAGAAAAGATTCTAATTTGTAGGGACTTTTTTTTTTCATACCCATTAGAGCTTTTCTGCAATTAGCAGGTTAGCATTATTTGCAACTGCATGTAAAGAAATCTGAGCTTGTTTGCATCTAGCCAGTTTGGATCCTGCTAACAATGAATCACTATGTCAGTTCAAGATGGCCCAGGACCTGGACACTTGCTCACTGGCTGAAGCCTGTCAGTGGTTTCCCCATCCTCAGCATTTGTGCCTCTGACAGCTCGGATGACTGGCTGCTCAACAAGACAAAACCCAGCCCCTATCTCCTATGCTTTACCCATGCATCAATAGAAAATAACATGGTACCATTGCTATCAGTCAGTCCTCATCCTTGTGTCTTTTGAACCTTACACAATGTAAACTGTGCTTGAAAAAGGTGGAAAAGAAGAATCCATTAGTTTGCCGTGAGAAGTGGTTTGATGAAAGAAAAAAGGCTCATGCTAAAGTCCCTGTCCCACTTCCTTCCTGAATTAAAACTCCTGCAACTTGGTCATCACACTTTCCGTGAGGGCTCCAGACACAAACAGCACATACCCAAGGTTAGATGGCACAAATCCCTCTCCTCAGCAGGGAATATTAGGGAAGTTGGAGCAAGGATTGTATGAAAGAATGGTCAGAAGGTGGCAAAGACCAAAGAGGAGGAGAAAACCACTTTCACTAGTATGTGTGCTGGTGGGACGGTGTTTGCTAGTTCTGTGATTTCAGTAAAGATGACAAATATTCAATTGCAGTAATTTCACTTTAAAACATTTCCACATTTTTTGACAGAAGAGCATTTATCTTTTTAGTATTGTTTTCAAGAAAGGTAGTTTGGTTTGGTTTTTTTTCCCCATGATATTCTGTTAAAAAAACAATGTCTTTTTCACAGAATAAGACTAAATCTTCTAAAATAGAATACAAGATAAGACACTGCAAGAAACTTCACATGACACACAGGATGAATTATAAACAAACAAGTTTACAAAATGAAGACTTTTGGAAGTAGTAGTATTTAACAAGTACCACTTCTAACAGGTTTATCTTATTGTAATTATTTAAAATAAAAGTTCACAACAGCAACAGTTCAAAAAAGGAGATGTCCATCATTCATATTTATACTTGGTGCATCAGAATCTTTGTAAAATGAATTGACTAACATTTAAATGTCTTACTAGTGACCACTGTAGCAACAGTATTTAGGCTAACTTTTTGACAAAAAGAGAGCAGACAAACCATGGAGAAACATATGCTTTGTTGGTATATCCCGCTTTGGCAGGGACAGGAATTCTTCAAAGTAATGTGCAAGAGTCATCTATTTCTAGTAAAAAATTAAGAAATATTTTATTTGTGAGGGAAATTAGTTCTTACTTTTTCTGAGTCAGTAGTCAGTAACTAAAGAAAGGAACTTTCCATGAAAGGGAAGGAAAAAAGTAATTAAGGGAAACAGAGGGTTTGAAAACTTTAGTGCTCCTTGGACGTTTTCAAAGGGGACCCTTTTTACTGAAGAACAGTTGCAGAAAAAAAGAAAGAACAGACTATGAATAGCCAAGATTCCTTGTGATCTCACTGGGAATTACACATTTATTTGGAAAGCATTAAAGGAATAAGATTACAGAAGCAAGACCTGATCCAAATTCCATTATGTAAATGGAAAAAGAAAATTTTGTTGTCTTAAAAGGAAATTGAATTGAGCTTTTAGTTCCCAGTTAATGAGATACTAGTAAGTGTTGAGAATTGCAGGGGAAGTGATAAAGGACCGATGCCATTTTGGGTTGGGTTAGTTTTTTTCATACTAAATACTTAGTTAGGTTGTGATTTACTCAAGATTTATCATCATAAGACTGTCCCTCCTACTGACTACATCTATCTAAAGCGGCATTCAGATACAATGGAAATGGGGCATATCACAGATTCTAAATGTTTCATTAGAGTCTATGGGTGAGCAAAGAAACCTATTTAACCTGCATAGGACCCATTGCTTATTCCAGACAATTTATTCTTTTCTTCAATAGCATACAGTTATTGCTGGTTCTAATGGTATTACTTGGTTTGAAACAAACACTTTACAGATCCCTCTTTCTCTTACAGTTGGGACACTTTTGTGATTTGTTTGATTCCACTAAAGTTGCTTTTGTTAGTGCATGGAATCACCTAAATGGGTGCCAAGGCTGCAAGATGATCTCACAAAAAGGTTCTCCCATCACTGCTAAGTAACACTCAGGCCAATTGGGCTCGTACTCTGCATACGTGTCCTAGAATCTGAACCCAACTCCAGGATAAAGGATTAACCTTTTGTCCTGCAAGGTTCTCAAAACTATCAGCTTTTGCAGGACCCAGAATAAGTTCAAGACACTCAGCAACTGAGTCTGCACAGCAGGACAGTTCTAGCAGCATATCACAAGCATGAGACTTTTTGTTTCTTCTCTGAAGTTACAGGTATACATAGGGGACTAAAAATAATGTGAATTTCAAGAGAGAAACAGATCCAATTTAATCTATTTTTCTTTCAAATTAATAAACTCAGGCTGTGTATAAACTATCCAGTCATATCCTGTAAAAGTTTAAACAGCGAAACCACAAGGGAAAATAAACTAACATCTCTTCCCTTTTTATCTTAAAAGTGTCTGAAATGAATTGGTTGCTAAAGAAACCTGATATAATTGTGACAGAGTGTTTTGAAACCCTTAGTGGAGTTCATCTGAAACCTCAGCATAACAAGTGGCCTCTTATCTGCGTACTATTCCAGGAAGAAATGCATGGCATTTCGTCATCACAGCTGAAAGAGTAGCTGGCTCTGCACGTAGGCTAGGCGAGAATAAGAGCCCTCAGCTATAATGAGGGCATGCTGGTAGCTAATGCTTAGTCAGAGGCCATTTCCTTTAGCCTTTGCTACTGCTTGTAGGAGTTGGAATGCAGGAAAAGGCAAAAACTAAAGTGAACATACAGAAGGTCAGTGTTTACCTTCTCTACTTTTTCTCAATGAAGACTAATTCTGAAGAAATGGCACATATGCATTAATGTGGTGACATCCTAAACCAACCCCCCTATTACAAGGACTTTAAGTAGCTTTATTTAATGTGGCAGTTCATGAGCAGAATTACTTAAAGGAGAATCATAAAAAAGCAGATGTCTTTTTTTTTTTGTCTGACATTTAAAGGCAAATTAGTAAGTGGGAGTTTAATATAGATATTTCCTTGTGAACACTGATCTTGAATTCCCAAGCAGGCAAACCGACTTTCTCCTTAATAAAGCTGTTGAAACGTAGATAACTTGTAGCAATTACTTCAAAACCAGGGATGAATCTTCATATGTGAGGGAATATGGTAAGGAACATTTCTTTTTATAGGCTTTTCCTCTTCTGTACATCCTGAAGATGATAATATGAGAGATGTACTGTCATGATGCTTTTTAAAATAGGAATCTGCACAATTTGAATATGGAATGATTAATCAATAGAATATGAAAACGTTAAATATGAATGTGTAGCAATGTTCAGGCTCTAAGTTTGCAAGATGCTTCATTCGGGACCACATTTTGCTTTCTTACTCTGCCTGCAGAAACATCTGCAATTATTGTGAATTTAAGGAGCTATAACTATGCTGATTTAAGCATACAACTGTATGTACTCTACTACTGAACACACTGGACTGAGTCATTTTACATACATGCAGTTGCTGGTCTAAATAAGGGCTAGATTCGACTTGTTCTGTTTAACTTACTGGCTGAACAGTGAAAATAGTTGGCACAGATTTTTCTCAGGAAATTCAAACTTACACAAGCAGAGGAAAAACATTGCAAATGAGATGCTGCTGTGTGCAAAAATTCATCTTGGGTAAAACTTTAAACCCTAGAAATAAATCTTGTTTTCAGTTCTCACGAATAGGCTTTTCTATTCAACTCTGAAGGTTTAAAGCAGTTGTTAATCAAATACTGTATACAGTATTAAGCAGGAAAGTGTTCAGTTATTTCTGAAACACGTTATTTTGAGGCTATGCTTGAATCTTCCATATTTATGTGATGAGAGTTATGTCACAAAGTTAATCATTCCCAGGATGCTAGCATTCGGGGTAATGAAAAACTTCTTGTGCAAGCAGTCATTAATCAGTGAGTCTAACATTGCATAATGCTTTCTGAAGCATGTGTTATGTGATCAGAGTACAAGGCTGCATAATACAGCAAAGTGTTTATGCCATATGCTGACCTTTTCTAAAGCCGAAATGGAGCCATGTGATGTGCTGCTCCTGCCAGCATTTGCTTATTGCCAATAATTAAGTTTGATGATACGAAGAAACACAAACTTGTATTGCTTTAGAGTTCTAAAAGGAAGAAGCTTTGAAGTTTTTGGCACTGTAAAGCACAAAGATAGCCAACTTGGCTTGGATACACTACCGTTGTCCATTATAGGCACCGCCCATCAAAACTGGAATCAAGTGCCCTGCTCGAGTGGTTACTGGCATTTGTGTAAAGGAAAACATGTGCATCGTTACAGGACTGCTGTATTAACCAGAAGAGCATAAAGGTCACAGGAGAAAAGCAGCCAAAAGCATGCTTGATACCTCAAATCTCAGAACATCATAATAACATTTGATGTTCTTGTGCAATAGCGCTAGTAAGCAGCTATTACTTAATCTTCTACCAGTATTACACAAAACTATACTTGCGAAATACTTCAGATAAATATGCTGTAATTATACGAAATATAAAAACATGTATAGGGCAAAATGTTTTTGTAACTCTAAACATACATACCTGTGGAGATGTGGTTTGAGTGAACTATCTTAAAAATTGAATCAACGCTTTAAAAGCCTCTATGAATAACCTTAAAACTATGTGCTGGAAGCAGAGTGGACACATGGGACATATATTTAATATACTATGCATATACACACAAAGTGTGATCAAAAGCTCATCCTGTACACAGCTACTTTGTGTCTATTGGCAGAATTGGGCTACTGAGCTGGAATAACCAGCTTCATACAACTTTTTTAGCACAGCCAACTGTAGCTATGCCACTGTTGCTCCAATATCACCTCCCCTCTCACTTGCCAGTGTTTCCTTCTCTCTCACTGATGACCATCTTTTCTGCTTTGGAGAGCTGGTACAGACAGGGGTAGCCAGTATCCATGAATATTATCACCTGTTAACAGCAACGCAGTTCTATCATGTGGTCTGTGATACGGTACCAATTGCTGAAAAGTGATTTCTGATATCCCTTGCTTACACTGAGGAAGTATTTTCAAGCTTCACTAAAAATCCTAAAGAGTAAAGCAGACTAGAAGCACAGTCACAAAACTAAGACTATCTCTACAGAGAGACACAGGTGTCCTACTACAAAATTCAGATTCTCAAAATTCCTGCTGAGATTTTGCATCAGGAAGTGATGATATTAGGCAATTGCACTTAGAAAGTGCTGCATCCAAGGCCTTTTGGGATTAATGAATTAAACCTTCCACACCTAAGGAGTCTGACTCATCAAGGATCTTCACGTTTACCAGACAGGAGTCTGTACAAGGCAGATGCTGGGGACAAGAGGAAAGTGAGCAGGTCTCTCATCCTTGCTACAGCATCTATTAAAAAAACAGTGTGATACTTACTGCATGAGAGAACTGCAAGACAGGCCTTACCACTGTAAACTATTAGGTGGATATCATTACCTCTACATCCCAATAAATTAACTTGTAGAATAAGTAATTAAAGTAGAGAAATTTCATCATGAGTAACTTCAGAGAATCCAGTGAACAGGTCACTACTATAGGAAAGTTTGGCTCAGGTCAGTTAAGTGAAAGGAGAGAGCAGAAACTGAGTTGCTTTGGTGTTTCATGAGTCCTTCAACTACTGAGCAGTTATACAGATGGAAGGGCCATAGCATATCCTCTTCATTTTTTCAAAAAAGGGCTGATGTCAGAAAGGATTTGTAAAATCCAAAATGAAGACAGGAATTTCATTCCACCCAAAGTGGAAAAAACCCATGTTATGAACTAGTAGCTTAGACAGAATCCTTCTTGTTATGCTGTTTTTGTGGCTCCCACCTCCTTTCATATGTTATACAGACACTCTAGGAATCATGTTTGGAGGTCATGATCTCTACTAGTCTTTTGGGTACAGAACTAAGGTGCTGTAACCAACCAATACAGAAAGATCTACTTTGTGGAGTTGCTCATGAAGCTACTAGAAATGGTATCTGCATCCATTGTGTTGAAATTAACTGTGACTTAAGAATGCAGCCTGAACCCACCCTACAAAACCTCTTTCATATACACTCTTCCAAGACTCACTGCTTCTTAGAAGCATGCTCCCTGGCTCTCTTCTCCTTTCACCGCTATTTAGACGGAGTGGCCAAAAGATGATAACTACAGGAGAACATGAACCACACACCCTGAGGGGTCACTAGCTGGGGATACTCACATGCGTTTACAAAAATACTTCAGCTTTGAAGACAACAGTCCCAGCAGTAAAGACTTATTACACAGAAGATGCAGAGTCAAACTCTTTCCACACAAGCCTACAGATGTATTATTAATATTTATATGTCATAAAAACACAACCTTCACAAATCTATCCTTACAATTATATTTTTTAACTTTGTCTTTCTAAGCTGCATGGAAGAGACATATTTTAAAAAACATTGTACAACTGGCATCAGAATTTTTAACATACTAAAAAGAATTGAGCCAAAGATGATATCACAAAATCCCTTATGCTTAAGGGAAAATGTTAAATCAATTAGCAGTTGCCAGAATAAAGAAGCAACAATTCGATGTATAAGTTCTTTACAAAAATAACAAACTTTCCATGTTCTTCTGAAAGCAGTTATATTATGCAACAAGAAAACTGCACCATATTCTCAGCTCTTTAACGTTACAAAAGCTTTATTAGCATATGCTTCAGAAATTATAATCAAAGGATAGTACTCACTAGCCAGAACTTGGAAGAGTTTATAAACATACATGTACAGACTATGCCTTAGAGGGTTAATGTACTATTTTGAACTCAAGTATTGCATTAGGAGTTAGTTTTGACACAGAATGTTCACACCCTCTGTAATAAATTCTTTTAACATACTTCATATTTCTTCCCATGTGAATGACTGTCCTTGGAAGAATTATCTACTAGATAAAAGCTGAAGATGAAATCTAAGTCTAGACTTATTTAAAGGGGGTAGACACTGATCTTATAATCTATGACAGTGGCTGATTAATGAGCTGCTCATGATTGCTGCAGGCTTCTCCAAACTGCAGGAGCAAATGATATTATAGGACTGGGAGAAATGTGCTATCTGGATGCCACACCTTTGTTGAAACTTAAGAATTCATTTTGATTCCTATTACATTTATTCTAGCCTTGAACTACCATATGTACACGATCAGATACATGGTAACACACGTGCATACCCTCACTACTTGCCTGCTGCTTCTGCAGCAGAATTTCTGTGCTACAGAACACACCGTAAGTATGCCCACTTGTAGCAGTCATGGTATGTGCTGTGTGGGGTCCACTGCTTTGCCGGTTGTGCTCTTGAACGAACAAATTCAAAACCTCCCGAAGCAGAATAATAGTATCACATCCTGAGGGACTGATTTGGTCTTGCCTGACAGTCTGGATAATTTTATTTACATATACACATATACATATGCACATACACATACATATGCATGCACATGACATGCCAGTATACACACACATCTATTATAAAGCATAATGAACACACTGTGTAAACACAGCACATTCTGCGTAACTACAGAAACTTCTATGCAACTCTGTTCCATGGTTGAAATGGAACATGATTTAAATCTATAATAAAAAAGTATACTACCTAATCTTTAGTGATAACACAGTAATTTCTGATCACATCTTTCAAAGACTTTTCAGGAAAATTTTTTAAACTCTACTAACTTTGCTTTTAAAATACGTATGTTCTTAAAGTGAAAACAACCCATATAAATTTTTAGAAGTGCTCCCTGCACATTCATGTGCAAAACTTAGAGGAAAGAAAAGCCAAAAGGAAAAAAAAAGCATAAATAGAAAAAAAAGTCATTGTAATCTCACAAAGTAGACAAAAGAAATTTTATTACCTTTAGCTGAAAACAATTCTTCTTTCGGTTCATCTGCTTGCCATTTTTCTTTTTCTAATTTTTGGAGATAGTTCTCTTTCTAAAAGTGTGCAGAAAAAGAACATCTTAACCACATCATCATAAACTTTATCACACCTTTAGTATGCACTCTATCAGACTCAGAAGACAATGAAGCCCTATAGCTTTTCAGCAGCATCATTAGGTCCAAGAACAAGGCTAAAATTCCATAAATGAGACATGAAAGCACATCTTGTTCAATGCACACCACTCAAATGAACAATGACTTTTTTAAGTACATTTTTTAAAATTGTAAATAAACCCCCTCTCTAATCTCAGCAGACACCTTTTCAGGGATTCTCTTGCATGAAAAAGGAGGAAGTAAAGACTATGCCGTGATAAATTAAGATTTCAACTACTCTTTTCACTTTGCATCTATGAGTTGGGTTTGTTATGTGACGTGACACTAGTGCCAAAACCCCTTACTTTACTCTCTAAGTGTCCCAAAACCAGATTCCAAGTAGTATGATATTCTGCCCTCTCCTGTGTTGATCTCTTCAACAAATGTGACTATGATTAAATGCATCAAAGAGCAATGACTGAGTAAAATATGAAGCAGCTGAGAATGATACATCCTGATGTTTACTATTCTAATTGCATCTGGTTAAAAGCAGTTCTAGAAAAGCATTGACATGAACCTTGATACAGGACTATGACTAATTTCACGTAGACTGACAGAATTTCAGCAATAATTGGGCACCAATGATTGCAAATGTCATAAAAAGGTTCCATAGAAAACATCTCCAAGAGCACTTAACTGTATCATTCCATAACCTTAGAATAAATAAAACACACCTTTGTTTCATTACAGGTAAGCTACTCAAAAGCATTGATTTGACTGCAGCCATGCAGACAATCATGCAAACTTTATCCAGAAATTTAGTAAAACTACAAAGAATGTGAGTTACTTTAGTAATGTTGAAAATATAAACAGTTTGCTGCATTAAAGGCTAAAATTATATGTGTTATATAAAGTCATACATTCATTTCTGCATGAAACTGAGAATTTCTAGGCAATTCAGTAAGCTGAACTTACAAATGTTGAGAAGTTATCAGCTGAAGGTGATGGACCTACCTGTGTTACAACTTTTCAATATCCAACTCAGTGAAGTGCATAAGAACTCACTACCCACTTGAGATCAGCAGGAGCAGGAGAAAAAGCTGCTTATGTGTAGGGACCATGAGATAACCTTCAGAAAACCAGCAGAGACAAGGGCTCACTCATCCATGAGGTATTGTGGAGAAAAGCATGGCTTTACCAGGAACTGAAAGAGTTGAGCCTAAGTGCTTGAAGGAGGATTCGCCAGATCATACCTTTCATAAGGAAAAGTCAGCCTTTACATGAGCATTTTTGTTACAAACAACCCTCTTGTGGAAGCAGAATTCTAATACTGCTGTTAATTATGAGCACTGCAGCCATCATAACACTTCACTTAATAAATGAGACAGTAAGTGATTAACACATCTTTTGCTAAAATATTGTTCCTCCAGAACTACTTCAACATCACTCCAAAGTGCCTTTAAAAACTGTCCTACTGATATTCACTTTGTAATAATATTCAAACTGTTGACTTCAAAGAAGGAACTCAAATTGCTATGATATGACACTATCTTCTCCCGAGAAAAGGAATGCAGAGACCACTGTGATAGCAAAATTATTTTCTGAGATCAAAACTACTAGTTAAAGGCATGAATCTACACAGTCATATGCCACAGCATTCAAAGTTATTAGATGTTTTCAAACAGACATTCACAGAAGCTACTTAATCAGTGCTTGGTAGAAAAAGAGGCTGCCCAATAACCAGACTGTGTATCAAAGTTATGCAACAGAAACCCATCAGCATACATTTAATATTTTTTTTTCCTATTAACATAATTATTTCCTAGTCAGTAAAAATGAAAATGACATGTTAGCATTTCAAAAACACGAGAAAATGACCCTCTAGGCTTTATATAACTATCAAAACAAGTACCAGTACTTTATTTGCAAATTATTGAGCAAGAAATGACAGACTCAGCAAGTTTGCCAGTCAACAAAGTGTGAGCTCTACCAGTTATAATCAATTTACATGTAATGATATGTCTAAATATGAATTTAAATGAGTTCTTGTCATTTCACATTGATGAGCTGCTTTATCATCACAGATATGGACAGTGACCATAACTAATGTTGCAGAAACAGCAAAGCATGCACAACTTTCATGAGCCAATGGTAACCCAGCACAAATAAATTTGTTTTCATATAAAAAGACAGCCTTGGACAGCTAAGCCATGTTTATTTTCCAGTCAAATTAACAAAAATACTTTCTACGAGGTTATTTCCAGACATTTGCTGTATATGCTGTGTCCACTGCAAATCCACAGTATGAATCACAAGTTTTCTTACCTTGTAACCTACTACATTTCTCTTTCAATATATGAAAAGAACTCTGAGGCCACCACAAAATGAAGAACCTTTCAATATCATCCCTGTTGTATATAAATACACATTCGTAAAACTTGCAAAAGGAACATTCTGGAGATTAAGATAATTCTAGGTTCTATTACAGCACATTAGTCATATCCCTGCACAAACGTCTTCAATACAATCATCAAAAATTTAAAATAACTGGGGCAAGTGAAACAAAGTTCCATCACAGCTGACAGTGCTGATCAGATGATATGCTGGAAAAATGCAAGACAAAGACAGGTTTAACATACAAGAATGTATAATTAAAGGCTGGCCTTGAAAATGTCTTCATTTAATACAATTAAATGAATATAATGGCAACAACTTTATCAAAATTAATTGATTGATTGACACCATTAAGTGCTAAAGTGAATTTCATTTTGCTTAGGATCGTGTAAGTAAGATAAACAAAGCTTAACATTTTCTAAATTATAATCCTTTTCATTTCCCCTAGCTTTATTAATAATATAGATATTCTGGTAGAATACTCAAACATAATTTTTACTGATATACAGAATCACTTAAATGCATATTTGGTACAATTTCTTATTTTTGGTGTTCAGTAGTTGCTTTTTTTTTGATAAAATGATATAGCAGATTTATTCTTAACATTACAGATACATTTTGTCTATGTAAAGAATTTACAGAGCATTTTCAATTGTGGAATGGTATGTTTCCTACATGTTAAATTGTAAAAATGCTGCATGAACCTGTGACTTTGCCAATACACAGATCAACCATGAGAAACTGTAACGAGCATGAGCTGACATACATTTCTATCTTGGCTTAGTACAGGTATGGACACATTCAAAATGTTGTAACATCTGTATGATTTGCTGTTACTTTGGTGATTGTGATATTCCAGGTGCGGATACAAAGTGCACCTTAATGGTCCTCATAGAAGTACTTTTATCCCCCTGTATTTTAAAGGCATCAGATTCTTTTATTCTCCCTTGTAGCGAGGAGGTCTCTTCTCCTTAAATGCAAGAAGGCCTTCAATTCTATCTTTTGTTGGAATAGTCTGCAATGGGCAGAGTAACAATTCATTATTGACACCAAAAACAATACCAAGAAAAATATTTTCATACAAATCCTAGTTCTTCGATGCATCCAAGCTGCATCAGAAAAATTATAATACAACAGAAAAATCAAAACTATTTAGTCAGATATAGGAATGTATCAGACACTTCAAGTGCATGACATAAGGTTGATAAACAATTTGGGTGGAGAAGGAGTATCTTTTCTCCAAACAGATGAGTGTAAAAAATTCTCTAGGGTTTGGGGGTATTTTGGGGGCGGCAGGGGAGGTAGGGGGATTGCAGGGTTTGAGTTTCTTGGGGTTTTTTTGGTTGGGTTCATTTTGGGTTTTTCTGGGGGGAAGAAGGTTATTAATCTGATTACCACATGTCTTAAATAAGCATATAATGCTGATACTTCTATTTCCATCATAAAAATTTGTCTCAAAGTCCAAGAACACACAATCTCAAACTTATCATTCCCATGTTTCACTGGCAAAGAGGTTTGTCTCAATTTTTTATTGGTTAGCACATATGCCATTAGTGGCACATGTTAGTGAAGTGTCCTTTGCATTATTTCATGTAAAACCAAAACAAAGCAAAAGGAAGGCAGTCCTTGGACTGGCGTGGTACTGTATGACTGGCTAGGTGTATGGCTGGTACTGCTTCACTACCTTCACCCTAACAGTACTGGTACAGATGTGTTATTGTCCTGAACTACACCTCCTTCTTTAAATTCCTGACAAAATCAGACCAAGTAGATGGAAGGTTTAAATAAAATGCCAAAAAGTTTGCAGAAGGAATCACAGAGCAATTTCTAGTTGAATTTCTGCATGTTTCATAACAGGTGCCAACAAAACCTGTTTTCTGTGTTTTTTTCATGTAATCATATTTACATACCTGAGCATAACAAGCTTCTTCAATTGCTAAACCTGTTACTAAGTCGACCTGAGGAAAAGAATACAATGGTTTTTTAAATAATTTTTTTTTAAATTTATTATATATTATTTCCTCACAGCTAACATAAATATTGTGGTTTTATATGCCACATACTAAAATACTTCTGCAAAATTCTTCTACTACTACTAACGGAGAAATGCTACACTGACATGTGGTGAGAGTGGTTAGTATTTCTGCAACGGAATCCTGACTTGGCAATACAACTAGCATGCAATACACTCTTTCTGCTCTTTACTACGAGTCATCTGGTTAGGTAAAAAGCATTAGCTACCCGCACATTTATAATAGTTTCATTTACTACAGGGGAAAAGATGCACTGCTTGATTATTTAAAATTTTTTCTGAAATAATGTATCTTCAAAACGTCATATAAGAACACAATAGCATGCCACAAAATAAACACAAATTCAAGTCCAAAAGGATTTAAAACAGAAAAATAAAGAAGCCCATGTCTATCCTGCATCATCAGCACCATTATAATCTATTTTTAATACATTTAGTTTCTTTGTGAGCTGTCCTAACAGTTGAAATGGCTGAATTTTGCCCTCACTATTTCTCTATCTGTCTTAAACATCAGATGCTGCAGAGTTCACTAGCTCTCCACTTGACCACTGGAAGGACTATGGCTATGCACCATGAGCAGTTTTCAAGGAGAGATAACCTACAGGATAAGTTATCAAAGGAAGGCATGAACTCTGTGCCATGGAAGTTTTGTAACAATAGCTTGGATGACCATTTTGCTTGATTGGTTTTGATACAGTAGATCTTGTCTTGGGCCTCAAGACTGAACTACAGATCATCGTTCAGAATCCATCTAACTGTATCATCCCTAATTCTATAAACACCATTATTTTGACCTTTCAATCCACTATTTCTGATAGCCAGATAACTTAGCTTGTATCATTTTGAATCTTGGGTATTGAAATAAATCTCAAATTCCACCATTATTTGCTGTGGAAACCTAACCAAACATACTCTTTGTGCAATGGCATCTGAGTTTGGTTCTCAGGCCACCACTTAGTGGTGTTACGCTTTACTGAATTCAATTATATCACTGGTTGCTTTTGTGACTTTCAAGAAAAAAGGACAGATTCATCTTCTTGGATTCAGATGCTGCACGTGGTATGATCCTCTTTCTCTTGTACCAGATTGAGCTATAAGGTGTTCTGGTGCAGAGCCTAGCTTTAAATATGGACAGACCTGCGGAACGCAGCATTAGTATATGTACACCTAAAGTAAAACACATGTCCAGACGGAATTTTAAATGAGCTTTAGAGCTAGGTGAGTAGTGTACAAAATGGAGTGGCAATCAGAATCAAACATGAAATCAGGCTCCAGGTAAAATTTTAACACTAGCTGACATTAAACTATTAAAAATAAATAATATGCCCTTCAGCCTTTAACTTTATGAGTTACTAAACACTGAGAGCTTGACAGACTTGACAGAGTATGACTTAGATCATTTTTCCCACCTGAGATTTGAAACACAATTTGTTCATACTAGTTTATGTTTACTTTCTACTATTAATAATTAGCAGAGTGCACTACTCCTGAGGTTACTAAGCCTTGTAACAGAAATCAGCATCTCAGGAGTCTGAGATGTAAAAAAATTACATTTCCTTCTTTACAAAGTTTTGACCAAATAGACTTTGAAAGACTACACAATGAGAAAATAAAAACAGTTCTAGGAAAAGAATTTCACCACAGTGCAACTGTTGCCAACCTGACTTCCAGCCTGCTCTCATGGAAAGTACAGATCCTTACCTCCATTCCCTGATTGATGGCCAGTTTTGCAACTCTCATTGCTACTGGTCCCTAAAATGAGAGAAAAAGTTTGTTTACAGGTCATCAAAACCTGCAAGATTTGTAACTGAAGAGTCTGCACATCAATATTCTTATATTGGGACTATCTAGACTTTTGACTTTCATTAATTTATAGTATGTAAGTCAGATATCCTAGATTTTATCATTATAGTAGACATTTGCTTCCAAACTGATAGTTTGAATATTGAGAAAAAGTAAAAGTATACTATTTTCAAAAGAACCTAATTATTGCGTTTGATTTACGTTTCAAAGGTGCTGAGTGTGTTCACATTTGTCAAGCTTTATGAATTTCCTTCAAAACAAGGCTCAGAATGGCCACTTTAAGATACATCATCTAGGTCTTTGCAAGGTCAGTCCTATGTCCCTACTATCGCACAATGGAGACACGTGAAAATATGCAATCATGAAATAAAATTAATTGATGCAAGCTTCAAACCTACAGTATGCTATTGCAAAGCCTGCACTGGTCAAGTGATGACACTCTCCTGCGAGTGACTGAGATCCCCAGTGAGCAGAGGGATTCCCACACTCGCCTCCAACGTGCTGCAGAGCAGCAAGACCTCTTTGGGAATCATCTCAGTCCTGTGCCTATCCATCAGCATCAGCTTCCAGATGTTCAGGCCTGCTGATTTGGGAAAAGCCAAGTGCTTAGGAGACAGTTCCAGTAAGAAGTTGTAACCATCAATCAACCTTCCAGAACCACATGTTAAAATTTTTACTGTAATTTTCATTTTTGTCTTTCTATCAAGGTGTTCAAGACACAAACAACCACCATTAAATGCTGTAACTAAGCTATAATATTTTACATTTCCAGTGAAAAAATTTAGCTGTTACACTTCTGATCCAATAAAGTGGTTCACTAATTATTTTCTTTTTCTGCCTCCTATGAATTTTCTACCTAAGACCTTTTGCCTCTCTTCTGAGGAGTTAAACAGCAACAAAGTAATCTATTACAATAATTGCTATACTAAAAAATAAAACCTGTATACTACTTTTTGTCTTGTTTAAAAGTTGAAAGCCAGAACACATAATGAAAACATAGACCAGATCACGGCAAGATGAGGATTGATGGAGATTTTTTCTTCACTATGAAATAATTACCAAATAACACCATTCAATACAAGAGAGAAAACTTCTGATTACTTGCCTCATAACTAGCATGGCTTTTTGATACATAATTTTGTGACAGTTCTCTTTATTAAAGCTGTTTATTTTTCAGTCTTATTATTTGGTAAAAACTAAAAACCAAAATAAAAATACTTTGTTTTACCTGAGGTAAGAATTCTCTCGCCAGAGCTAATGCTCTTCTGTATGCAGCATCCCCTGCTTCATTCTGGTCTACCACATGGCTAATCAATCCTATTGATTTTGCTTCCTCACCATCTACGATGCGTGCAGAGAAGATTAGTTCTTTTGCCAACGACACTCCAATTGTGCGAGGCAATCTTTGTGTCCCCCCTAGAGTTTGTAAAAAGAGAAAATGCAACTATTAGTTTCCCATGTATCTATACCACAAATGTAGATAACTTGTTCATTTAAAGTATTTTCATTTTAAATTCCATAAACAATTACATAAACATATAGAAATTCAATTAGTACAAAGGCATTATTAAGTACCTTCTTCAGTTTTTCAGACCACATCTAAATTGAAATCAATTGCCCTGTTCCTTAGAAAGACATGTAAATAATTGAAAAGAGGTACTATTAATAGAGATTCTGTTCTATTACAGACAAGTTACCTTACTCATATCAGCCAAAAGCTGAACAAAAACTACTTGACAGTAATTAACATATCCAAACCCTCTGTCTCTTTTTAACAGTATATATTTTTATTATATAAATCACCACTTTCAAAGAGCTATACTTAAAAAGGAAATATCCCTTAACAAGACTGTAGTCCATTCTGAAATTTGCACCTTACGGACAATATTTACATGTAAACTAAACTAAAATCACTACCAGACAAGGTCTCTAAGAAGCCGTGGTTCTGTCTCCTCTTACTCCCGTATTATTGCTGCAACCTTAAAGCATGATTACAAAAACTAGGGAAGAACAATGACAGATGCAGATCAGTGGAGAAAAGCATCTAACTTTAACACAGTTGTTCTTAGCACATTAAAAACTTTTTTGACTTATCAGCATTTTCAGAAGGTCAATAAGCAATAACTACATTAACCAGACATGAAGATTGCTCAGCTGGACTAACAATTAACTTTTGAGAACTAACAAACAATGAGAATGTGGGAATAATCATTATCAAAATGGAAGATGTAGATTCAAATCACTGAAGCACGTTTATGAATTAAAACAGTGGAAATGGCCTTTATCCAGAAGAAAGGATTTTGAAAATCATGAGGCCTACCATTTTGACATGGATCTGAAACAAATACTCAATTTATACAAACAGTCTGTAAGCAAAAATTTCTTTCCAAATAGTTATTTCTGCAAGAGCATGCTAATATATTTAAATATAAATATATGTATATATGCAAGAGGAATATTTATAGGAGTTGTTCAAAGTGAGGTGGTACAACACTGTGCAAATGTGTGTTCAACTAATGAAACATATTAATTTCTACTACATAATGAGGACTAAGCCACTAGCATTTTATTCAAGCCATTCAGTTCTCTTATTGATGTTTCCTGAAAATACTTTCAATACATTCTGAGATGAATAAACTGACTGGAAACAAACTAAAAGTTTTTGTGATTTAATGATTCAGCTTTCAACTACTATTTTTTTCTGAACCACAAGCTTCAGTACTACTGTATTCCTTTCCATAAAAACAGATCTGCCTTTGAACACCTTATATAACACAAAACTGTAGAAAGTTTGGAGGATTTCTGCCTTACACCTTTCTAGACTATTAGAAAATGATGATATATAACAAAAACTGAGATATATTTTCCAGGCAAAAACTGGAGGAATGAAAAAAATTATTATAACAATTAAAATAAAATTTGTAGAACAAAAACATTAGTAAATACAAATAATGTGATATTCTCTATGATCCTGCAGTGCTTGAGAGTATTTCAGCAAGTCTGTCCTAATGGTCAAGGGCAACAGCAAGAGGAATTCCTATTCAATAAATTCTGCTAATTCTGCTAATTTCTAAAGCTAAGCCAGTGATAGTGCTAGGGGTAAAATTTTGCTAACAGAACAATTTAGAGACATTTTAATGAAAGGGGCAAGGGATGCACATACACTAAAGTAATCCCACACCAGATCCCAAAAAAGACTACAAACCCCAAAGCATAAACCTTCCCTTCAGCCTTGGCTTGCCTCACTGGTGACATTCATGGAGAATGACTAAAGCTGTATCTATCAAATTTATACCAGACCTACATGCCAGAAAAATGTGAGCTATGTTTTCAAGAAACTCACTGCTTCTGATACTGAGCTGTACCACCACCACCAAACATTTATTGGGTTTTTTACTTAAATATTGAACATCTTTTAATTTCTCACCCAAATAAGCTGTCACACTAATCAACATCTATTCTTATACACATTTTGAGCACACATTGGAACATAGCAAATGTCTACCTTATTCTCCTTAAGAATATTTTAGTCACAAATTATTCCTTTCACTGCAGCCATGGAATCTAGAAAAGCATCCAGTTTGGCTTTGGATTAAAGAAAATAACTTGTCCAAATCATAAGATCTGAAACCATATGAGGCTGAATTTACTGACTCTGCATCTTCTACTTCTTTCTTGCACATATTCCTAGCATTTTTTTTTAACTTAATTATCTGCCCCTTCCTTTACTGTTTTATCTCTTCTATTACTGCTTTACCAGGAAATGCTGAAAACAAAGTTTCATTGAGCGACAATATTTCATAACTTTGACCAAACAATGGATATGTTTAAGCACGAAAGAGTGTTTATAGATTTAAAAAAACTGTTCTTGCCAGTGTCTTACACAATAATGATTAAAGAGCGAAAAAAAGCAGACTGTAGTTGTTTGGCTGCCTCCTACACTGAAAAGCCATTAAGCAGAGGAGCATACTCTTTGATTAATATTTACAGAACAGAAGCCAACAGTTCACTGCATCAATCACATATATTCAGTAGTAGGGGTAAAATATATGCACACACAAAAGCTGTAAGATCAAATTAATCAAATGCAAACAACACACTAAAATACATCCAACACACCAAAGTTGCATCCATTTATGAAGAAAAGACAGAGTACGCCACAGATAGATGTTCTGTTTTGGTAATACACAAAGAACACATAATGTCTGCCAACTATAATCAGAGCTAAAGGAAGTAACACCCAGTCTTCAAAGACGTTACTTAACCAAGGCATTTCATCTAAACATAGTGCAGAATTTGATGGGAGAATAGTTGTTTCATCTTCACAAATTTAATGACATGTTATTTCAAGGACTAGTGATCTGGTATTACTCACTGTGTTGATAAAAGTGTTTAACACACAGTTGCAATGTAAATGTGTTCTTACCTGAAATGGTATAGAGTCAATGTTGTAATAATTGTAAATAGCATTTTTAGATGACACTAGTTCATATTTAAAGTTTGTTTACTGTGAAAAGACATAGTAAACAAAAGACTGCTGATTTCTGGTATGAAAACTGTTTAACAGTATTTTTTAAATTTAACAAATAGTTGATTTTGTATGAATATTTATTTACTGTGAGTAATTCATCAATTACAAAATATGTACACAACTGGTTTGAATTAAGGGAATTACGTGATAAATGCCCGAGAGTATACCCAATAAGATGAAGCAACTAGCTTACTGGAAATAGATTCATCATCCTGGCAGAGAATATCTACAGTCAGTAGTTCCTCCTGACGGCACTGTCAAACATATTGGAAAAAATCGTGTTCTGACAAAAAAAAATCCAAAATTTAATTCAGTAATAATCCTGTTTATTAAATCAAGTAAAAACTAGTTATCCTATCCTATCCTATCCTATCCTATCCTATCCTATCCTATCCTATCCTATCCTATCCTATCCTATCCTATCCTATCCTATCCTATCCTATCCTATCCTTTGTTTGATTCACAATGGATTAATTTAACTGACAGTTTTCTAGCTTTCTTCTTTTAAAGTGCACATCTTACACTTTATTAATAATCAGTGGTGAAACCAAAGCTAGTCATCCACAAACCTTCTATTTATTCCAGTAAAATGTATCCGTGTGATTTTTTTGCAGAAAAGTCTAAGTAGATTTTTCACTCTTCCATTGAAACTCATAAAAATATGGAATGCAGAAAGCTGTTGTTTATAATAATGAATCCTCAAAAATGTAAGTCCATAAAAAAACTAATATGGATAAAACTATTATTTTGGTATAACACTTTTCAGTCATGTTATGTCATATTTTAAAAGTTTCTGTAAAAAACATAGCTTCCGTTTTTAAAGTACCTGCCATCTGTTGCTAAGTTACACAATTTTTAAAATATAAAACATGCTAAATGTCTAAACACTCTACCTAAATAATATTTAACACCAATTTTCCAACAGATTATTTCCAAGATTAGGCCTTGATCCTGAGAAGTTGTATATGTTTTAGTTAACTTAAATCCAGGTATAAATCTTTATGGGCTCAGGCATCCCCAGCTTTGTCTCAGAAGAAAACATGAAGACCCCTTCTCCAGCACAAATCAGAGAACCAACTAACAACCAAAACCAGCTTAGACTGGGAAAGACACCCATAAAGATGCAAACAGATGATAGGGTGAAAACGTGATGGAGAAGAGAAGAAACAAAACACTATTTCTGCAAGAGGATAAAAAGCACTGAGATGACAAAGAGCAGGCAGTAGGTAAGGCCACTCATATATGGCCACATAAGTCATTGGAAAAAGACTGGAGATCTGAGGAAAGCATGAGACAGTGGGCTGAGGCTGACTCAGAGGTTGCTCCGGGGTCTGTAATGAGTGAGAAAATAAGTTTTTTGAGCAAAAATTTCATAGTAGGTTGCCCAAAGGGCTCATAAAAGTCTGGCTTGTCAGCCAAGCCAAAGAAAGCCCCACAGGCACACCAGACACAATCTCCCTCGCTGAGTTCCAAGAGGCAAGACAACTTGCTATCTACGCCAGCCTGGCTGTGGCAAACCCCATCTCCAAAACAGCCCACTTCATTTGCAAATCAGTCCTTAACTTTCACAATCCGTTCTATTCATCGGCATCTGTGGATTGGTTTATTTAAAAACCTATCTGAAAAATGCCTATACCAAACTGCCATGCGTGGGTGGCTTGAAGGTGACAGCTTGAATCAGAAGAATGCAGTACTTGGCTTGAAGATGTACGAATGCTTAAGATGCACGAGAGGAAGTGTAAATACACTTTAAGAATTCACTAGCAGTTAAATAATTACAGCTTTTATACTGAAAGATGAAATGGTCCTGTAATTTGGAAAAACTAATTTATTTTCAAAATAAGTAATTGTCTTGTAGATTGAGAAAATAGGAGATGGTTTCCTAGCAGATGGCTGAGTACGTGAAATGGATGGAACCAAAGAAATGCATCTGGAACCCAATTTATAAAGTGGACTCCACTTCAAAGTGGATTCTGCACCTGGCGTAAGGAGCTTACTCCACGTTTCACTCACAAACATGGTACAAACAACTCCACTGTCAGACGAAACACCGTTTGAGAAGCACAGATCTGCATTACTCCCCATAGATACCCAGGACTTGCGACTCCCAGTATTGCTAATGCACACACTGACAATATGTCTTATTTGGTTTTAAACTGAAATCATTTGAGAACAAAAACCAGAAATGCCAAAGACTGTTCATCTACTTCTTAACTTTTACTTAAGTGTACACAAGTGCAACAAGCATGAGCACACAGAGATACTCAGTAAGAACACATGCCTTCCTTTTACTCCATATAGGAGCTTAGTATTTCGTTTGAGGATGCAGTAAGTCACCTTAAATGAAATTCAGAAGTAGATACACATTAAAACATAAGTCTTCTTGCTGCAGATAGATATTAATGGCCCATAAGAAGTTTTTTTTCCAGTTTCAAAATTACACCCACACATTTATGAAGTCATTACTCAGCTGTAACAACAGGTAGGAGGTTTAGACCAGTGCTGCACTGTATGATCATACTTCACAAATCATGTGGAATTTATAATATTAAGTAAGAACTTTTATTTAACTTGTATTTTAAATAAATAATCTTACTAGTCCATATGCTTACACTTTTCAATTGACTATGACAGCTAAACTTCATTTAATATGAAATTCAAGACAAGAAAAAAGCAGACATGAGAAAAACTTTTGTCACTACCCAGGGCAAGTGAAGGAGAAAAATTAATTACCATGGTAGTACCCTATTTTTACTTATATTTTTAATGAGATCATAGTCTGAAATTGAGTCAATTACTACAGTTTTCAGTGGACAGAACTGAAATGAAGAAACAAGCAAAGCAAAAAACAGACTAATAAATCTGAAGTCTTCACTGCTTAAAAGCAAGTGACCTGAATGTTTTCCTCACTTCAGTGCTCTCCTTATGGAAATCTACCATTTTATTCTTCCACATAGTAAAGAAATCTGCTAAACCCCTCAAACCAATTCCTACTCCTTAACCCTATTCTTTCTCCCATCCTGACTACTATCAAATTAATCTGCTTTCAACTCTTCCAGAGTAATGGGTTTTTAAGAATTTATGTTTGAAATTATTCATCCCTGAAATTCTGTGACTTGAGCAGCACTAAAGAAAGGAGAATTGGTGGCTAATATGATAGAAGCTCAGGGAAAATGGCAAAGAAAATGAGGCAGCAGAAGGACACAATCTCACCTGGTTCAGCTACCAAATCTCAAGAAGGCAGCGCACTCTCTCTACTGATAAATATATGCAAAATGAACTTGTACATACGAAGCACATTTTTCATCTTAAGTAAAATATCTACCCAGCAGAGGAAGAATACGCTACAGCTGCACTCACCTAGCCTAGTTCTTAGGCTATAACACAGTTTCTACAACAATCTGGGGGAGGGGGGAGCGCTTTGAAAACAGATTCTACAAAAAAACCGGCCAAATCCTTCAATGCTGGCATTAAGTAACAATATGCAATGCAAAAGCAAAATTCTTCCGTAAATTGGAACTTGAGATACATTAGTATAAACATTCCAGTTCCTGTGCAACAGTGGACCTACCCCAATAAGCACAAACTGGTATTTTAACACTTTATTGTCTGGGACTACTCAGACATTTTTCCTTAACTACAGCTCTTCCATCACCTTCTTGACATTTTTTAATTTTTGAAAAAAAAAACAGAAATCAATATGTGAGAGGAAATCAACAAAGAAAGAGACTAAATAAGCGATTATTCCCAGTCTTCACCTGTCAGACGGTTAAAACACTAAGGAAATTAACTACTTTAAAAAAACACCTTTTATGTTCCTCTTGCCTGCTGCTGTGACGTAGCAATACAGGACAGGAGTCACTGTTTTTAGCATGCAATGCAACATGGCTGTATGCAATAGCAAGTCTTTTCCCATAGATGGAAAAACTAGTGCTAATTATACTCTTCTGTCACCTAATCAGGCCCACATGACTTGGATTTCATGGGCCTTTACACTTTTAAGGATCAAAGAAATTAGACACTGATTTTGTTTTCCTTACATCCTACATCCAAATTCCAGGAAGAGAGATATTAGGGGCTCTATAGGCATGAGGTAATGAAGAAATGAACCCGTAGCAACAGCAAGAGCTAGAATAGCTGCCCTGCATCTGTGAGGCCCTGCAGTGCACTTATTTAAAAAAACTACAAACATATTTTAATTAACATAAGTCATTAAGAATAGTTTCTATAACAAACACTAAGGTTCAACAAGATAGAGAACACCACTCACTTCTCACTAGCTGGCTTCATCCTGCTCTTCAGGCAGGACTATTCTGAAACGAGCAGAGCCCACTGCTGAACGCTTTGTGCTTCTACTTGTGGCTACAGCCTGGCTACTGCTCCTACATTCTGGATCTCTTAGGGCACTCCTACATGCAGATTCTTTGACTCTTCTCTGGCAGCAATCCACCTGCTTGACTAAAGATTCAGTGCTAGAGCTCTCTCAAATCCTCAGCAGGTTAGGAACATTTTACTGGAGCCTAGAGACATCAAAAGCTCTATTACTGCCTAAGTCCTTCAGAGAACGCATGGCATTTGAACAAGAAGCTAAAAAAAATTCTTTAAAAAAAGGACACTTTTCTCTTGAAATCTGAAGAGAATAACGGAATCTTTAAGAAAAAATGCTGAATGACAAGCCTTGTAAGAGTCCATTTGCCTGCAAGGCCAGAAATTTGATGAGCAAGCATGAACACACATTACCTTCTTGGCCTCAGTCTCTTTTCTCTTTCTTTCTCAGATAAAATGGTATTTTTTAACAGACTTACTACTTCTGTTTCATTTTAAGCCTGGGATGTGTTTCACCCTACTTACTGCCAGCCTTCTTCCCTATCCAGACTCAGCTGTAACATTTATTCTTCTTGGAAGTAGACCGCTGAAACAGCTCAGAAATTGAAAGCATTTATCACACCTCCATTTTTAATCCCAGTCAAACAGGGTTGTATCTTACCATGCACATGTAATTGAAGGTCACATAGAGAGCTGTAGGTGTTCTGTGGAGATAGCTGGTGGAATACCAAAAGCAAGATAAGCTTGCAATGTGTTAGCATGGCCCTTATGCCTTTTTATGTTACAAAACATATTCATGATTTGAGACAGACTACTTTGCTCTCTCAGTCTCTCTCATCTGTTTCCTT
Organism: Cnemophilus loriae; assembly: GCA_013397755.1. NCBI lineage: Eukaryota > Metazoa > Chordata > Aves > Passeriformes > Corvidae > Cnemophilus > Cnemophilus loriae. Next base: position 7,702 of record VZTF01003708.1, on the reverse strand, counting down.
GTCATACATCTTTATTTCTTCAGGAGTTTTTAAGATTCTAAAACAACGTTTTTGGTGAAACAAACAAACAAAAATAAATCTGAAACAAAACATTATAGTTCTACGACTTGTTTTTGGCTGAAAATGAAGTTCAGCCATTGAACTGAACCCTCAGAATTTTAATAGTCCTACCTACACCTGAAAAAGACTTACAAGAGCAAATTTATCCTTCCCTTCTAGCCTGTTGCCTGTACTCAAGCCACGTACTATTTCATATCAGCGAGAACTTGTGTGAAAGAAAACCCTGGTTGTTTGAACAGACAAAAATAAAATATAATCAATGAAAATGAGACCATTAATGTGACAGTGATCTTACATGGTACTCACACTGATTGTGTGGAGTATCCTTGAACAGAAGCCGTTTTAATCGTTTCACACAGATAACTCCCCAGCTCTGGTAATAAGTACATCCTCTCCTTATTGGTTCATAACAGAACAGAGGGCTAGGTGCAGCTGTGAATGAACTCAGGCTGCTGGGTTTGAATCCCACAGACAATCTCACCCTCCTTATTTGACTAAACACAGTCATGATCCCCCACAATACTCTGGCTTAGGTCCCTAAATAGGAGAACAATGGTGGTTTCTTGCAAACATGCTGAATGAGAAAGAAACAACTACTTCCTCCTCAAAAACTAAGAAACGTTTTCTGCAAATATAAACTACAAATAGCTGATGCTCAAGGCACACATGAAGGAAGGCAGGGTATGCAGAAAAAGACATTTTTAAAGGAAAAAATACTGGGAAATTGAGGGCAGGGAGTAAGCCTGAATTGCAAGGAGTTAGAACAGATGACTGTAATTGCCAGCAAAGTTTCCAGTAACCCTGTGTGAAGCTTCTAAATGTCTTCTCTTTGTGCAAGATCATCACTCTATTTCCTAGAAACTGGGCAAACAAGGGCTTCTTTTAGCTTGGTTGTTTTCTAGAAATGTCTAGAAAAATATTGTTAGGACCATCCAAATTCTCTCCGGCCAATAAATACATTTCATCATTCTGCATAATCAAGGAAGCCAAGAAGCTATGAGGACCACATAGGGCCCAAGATAAGAGGAGAATTCCACTTTGTTCATAACAAACTAAGAAACTCCTTCTGTCAGGTATCCTTGATATTAGCATATTGAACTAAAAGGTCAAAATTAAACTAACTTTCTTCATCCTTTTAGTTTGGATAAATCAAGTTTCAATGTAGTCATTCATATTTCTTGATACCCGGATGCAAAATAATGTCAAAATATGCATCAGGGTAAGCTTCTGAGAGACTGAGTTCTTAAAACACTCACGTCTATGTCAAGTACATTGCACTCTGTTCCAGTTTTCTTTACAGTTTCACAAAACCGCCAGAGCAAGAATTAGCTTAGAATTACTCAAGAGAAAACTTGGATTAACTCAGTCATCTGATTAACACTGTCTTCCCAGATCTCAATTTCTTATTAAAATATAAATAATATTAATATAGAGTTGTTAGCATAAAGTTAAAAAGGATTAACAGCTTTTGTTTTCATGATGAAAAATTGAGGTAAAGAAGGAAGGACAGGAATCTACTATTTCTGGAATTCACAGATTTGCAATAGCTGGCTCAAACAAATCTCCAGAGCCAGAAAGGTTCTGTGAAATAATTAAGGAAGCAGTACTCCATAAATCATTTTGTTCAGCTTGTTTTGTGGTGAACTAACTTGTGCAGCTGTTCTTCTGAGGCAGACTACACAATTGCCATTTCGTTTGTTGAATTTTCTGGATGCTGAAGAAAAATGCCAGATATAGAGTGGATTCGTTATGAGTTTGGAAACTATTTTTCTTTCTCATATAATACAGTCATAAATGAATATGAAATGGAAATAATTAGATTCTGTACTCTTATTCAGTATTGATGGATCTCCAAATAAGTAAACTACTCAATTAAAAACAGTTACACTATTCATACTGATATAAACGATATATTTTTAATTTCCTTCTAATTTAACATTGACCATAAGTACACCAAATTTAGTATTTTGTCTTATGTTGGCCTGATACATTGATGCGACTTACTTCATGGTCGTCAAGCCTGTAGCAGCTGAAAATGGGGCCAAAACAAACTAGAAAGCTGTGCTTCAATATCAAAGATGTCAGATATTTCATTATATCTTTACATTATCCTAGCTGAGATCAGGAGATGGCTTAGTTGTGTTTTCCAAGTACCCTTCAGTGCTCTACAATGCCATGATAGCAACCGTACAATATAATTCAAATATTTTTGAACAACTGCATTTTACATGTTACAGGATAAATGATGCATAACTGTATTTTGTATGAGTATCCTAAAGTCAGTTACTGTACCTCTGAAACTAGTAAGTTTGATTATCTTTTAAGTTTAATCAGGTGGTTTTGTTTATTCTTTTTAGTAGAAACAAAAGATTATCACTTTTGATCTTCTGTTCCTCAAAATCCTTAAGTACTTTATTATTTAGTAAAAACAAAAGTTTAGCCTAATATTTTCTATCTTCTATGCCTCAAAACTCTTGAGTAGTAATGCTTCTTAAACACAGAAAACATCCACTTGCAATATTCATAAATGAGTAGTTGGGAGGGTTGCTATTTTAATGTATTTATGGACACAAAAAAGTGCTAAAAACTTGTATGCACTAACAAAAGCTTTTTTCCTACCTATTTCCTCCCCCTTAGCAGCAGCTCATACTCTTACAGCTCCCCACATGCAAAGACATGAATTTCTTTTGATTGAAGGGCAAAATTTTCAAATTCAAAGCAACTGCTCTAGCAGTATAAAATAGGTTTAATATTTTCAGTTTGCTCTAACACATTATATACATATCTGTGAACAAGGGAAGTGAGATCCATCAGAATCTGTTTTGTAACCTCTGTGGTCATTACTAATCCAAGACCGGTAACTACCGTGTAACAGGCTAAATTGGCTTTTCTGAAAGCAGAGGGGTGGAACCTAAGAAGATATGTTACAGCAGATGTGGAAGTTTCAAGTTTACAAGTCTGATTACACCTGTTACAATTTACAAACTACACAAGAAAATACCTCAGTGTATCACAAAGGGACTAATGTGAGTTTATTTTTGAAAAGTAGAGATTAATATTTTTGCTGACCCCTTAACATTTTGTCTAAAAAGTCAGGACAATTAGGAGATGAAGGAAGCTGTTGTTTGCTTGATTTTCACCTTGTTAACAAAAAAAAAAGCTGTTTATGCTCCCTCACTCCACAGGAGTTTTGGAAAAAGCAAACTTCTTATCATCACCACAACACAGCTTCCTCATAGATACTACTGAAATCTATTTTTGTAACATTCCTGTAAGATGAAGCATTATCACCTTCATGTACTTTTACATGGAGAAATGAATAATTGTATCCCCAGCTGAGGATGGGGATAGGCTAAAAAATGTAAAGGGAATAGGGAATGATGTTAATTTTACATAAGCGAGAAACAAAATATACAAAATATTGAGTATCAGACGATCAAAGAAGAACCATCCATTTTATGAAGGAGGGGGTTCAGTGAAAAAATTTATCATGTTTCATAATGCTTAGGTACAAAGGAGATAATTTCAGTCAAAAGGCATCATAGTGACAGTCAAACTTGTTACAGTTTCTCTGACAATCATTAGAAAATGTGAATTGATCAGCAAGTGGAGTATTCAAACATATTTGTTTTCTTTGAGCAGAACACAGGCGGGTTTCCTGTCAAAGCAGCTTTGCTTCCTATCAGTTAACGTGTGTAACTCATTTAAGTTCACCAGACTCTTCACTCTGAGAAAGTTTAGCCAAGATGACTGCCCAGTCGCACACTGAAGGATTGGCAGGATTACAGCTCTGCAGTGGACTGACCAAGATAAATATGTTAGGTTTAAGAAAAAAGAAGTACTAGGTTACCTGGACAGTTGGCTTAAGTATACCAAGCTCTGGCCAAAGCGAATGCCCAAGGCCATTAGCCAAAGGAGAAAGCTGGCCAAGAAGCCTGGCAGCTCTTCAAGGTTCTCCCAGCTGAGGCCCCAGGATCAATGGCTGCTACATCAGCAGCTCCAGCAGCTTCTCAGGCTTTAGATGTGGCGTGGAAAGTCTACGTATGAGGTAGAAAGGTTGCATAAACAGCTAGCCAAAAGTCCAGACCCCTACAGACTTCATACAATTTATTTCTTACCATTTTATTTCATTTGCTTTTTACTAATTCCTACCTTAGCTTTATATGTCAGAAGATTCCCTACTCCCTTCTGCCATACCAGCTATTGTTCTTAGGCTCTTCAGTTGTCTTTATCATTCACCACAAAACAAAATGAGTTCAGTGCATTATACACAGCTTTGTCACCCTCCTGGAATTATTGTCCATTTTGTCTCTCCAATCTGATTTCATTATGAGATTAAGTTTCCCTTGTAAGTTTAGCAGGTTAAAGTTGAAGGTTAATAACTTTCCTGAGTTCTGCTGATTTGTAAGAAATGGGCTGAGGCAGCATTTAACACCTTACTGCTCAAACTCTGGGAGTATGAAACCTGTATATAGGGATCAGGTAACAGTAAGAGAGTCTGCAAAAGAATAGATGTTAATTATCTCTGGCAGGAGGAGAAATAGCTAAATGCTACTTGGTTCAATTTTCTAGTACCCCCTGCAGGTTAATACAAAGGAGTAGCATTTGGCTTCAAAGTGAATGGCATATATATCCTGCCTAATTAAAATGAAAATAAGACCAAAGGTCTTTTATGTTGTTATTAATATTTAATAAAATATTTCTAGGTTTCTGTATGAAGAGAATACCATGGGGAGTTCTGACTGTATTTCATGCATCTCCACAATTTCAGGAAATGATAGTATCTTTTGCACAATACCATAGTACCTACTATTGTTGTTGAGATTACACTTAATAGTCTTCCTTGTTTTCAGTTTCCTCACATACATATCAAGTTATCCAGACTACTCACACTCCTCTGGTCAAGGAGATAACATTCACGGTTCATTTAATTTAGCTACTTAAAGTGCATACTAATCCTCCTAAGATAAATTCCGGATTCAAAAATAAATATGGAATTTTGTGAATTCTCTGAATTATGGTGTTATATTTTTCCTTTCTTATTGCATTGTCTAACAATCTTGCACTTTATACTATTGTGCAATCAGTTTTCATTTCACATCCATATTAACTTCCTTTGTATGAAACAACAGGGTAAGCAGATTATTACAGGTCTCATTCTTCTTAAATCAAGTGCTAAAAAAGTTAAAATCCATCTAAAAGGTAACACAATATAAATAATCTTAGCATTATGATGCCTTTATATTTCTATTTCAGGCAGTGCTGGTAGTATCACCTTTATTATTATCCTATAAAATTTTCCAATACAAAATGTTATTTTTATTTGAGCATAATCTCTCAAGTATTTTAACAGCTCTTCCCTTTGCAAGTACTATAAACAGCCCAGCAATCAGTTCATATTGCTAGGCTGGTCACAGGTTATCGTTTTCTTAATTCAGTCAAAAAAGTTGAGCTGTACCTAAGAATGAAACTTATGGGGAAATGTGACTTGCTCAAAAAACAGAGGAGAGGAGAGGAGAGG